>SJXQ01012914.1:257646-273340 GCA_006408695.1 Aepyceros melampus
CGCCTCCTGGTGCCCCAGACCCTGATGGAGGGGCACCAGGCAGAGCAGATGGGAGGGCAGGGGCGGGGGCCCCCAGGGTATTTGTAGGGCAGGTGCGGGGACAGGTCTTTTCCGAGAGGAAGCCTCAGCATCAGAGGCACTACCACAGAAGCGCAGCGGGGACACAGCCTGGTGCTTTACCTGGTTTCCAACAGCTTTACTGAGATGTAACCGTCATTCGATAAACTGCGGCGCGTGAGCGCCCGCTGCTCGGCCGTGGCCAGGCCCGTGGCCCAGCGCTGCCCCTGGCTGTGGGTGCCATCTCGTGCCCGTGGCTGTGGGTGTGTCTCCTGCCCCGGGCTGCAGGTGCGTCTCGTGCCCGTGGTGCAGGTGCGTCTCGTGCCCGTGGCTGCGGGTGCCGTCTCGTGCCCCAGGCTGCAGGTGCGTCTCGTGCCCATGGCTGCGGGTGCCGTCTTGTGGCAGCAGCAGTGGTGGTGTGCGTTTCCTCGAGGATGCATGGCGCCGCGTCTTTTCGTGGGCTCGCCAGCCCTGGCCTGCGCTCTCTTGTGTTCTACGCTGAGCATCAACATGTGTTCTTTTGCTGTGCCTCTTAATTTGTTGTGTCCTTACTGAGTTTTGAGAGTTCTTTCTGTTCAGTTCAGTTCAGTCGCTCAGGCGCATCCGACTCTTTGCAATCCCATGGACCGCAGCACGCCAGGCTTCCTTGCCCATCACCAACTCCTGGAATCTACTCAAACTCATGTCCACTGAGTCGGTGATGCCATCCAACCATCTCATCCTCTGTTGTCCCCTTCTCCTCCTGCCTTCAATTTTTCCCAACACCGGGGACTTTTCCAATGAGTCAGCTCATCTGATGGCCAAAGTATTGGAGCTTCAGCTTCAGAATCAGTCCTTCCAAAGAATATTCAGCACTGATTTCCTTTAGGATGGACTGGTTGGATCTCCTTGCAGTCCAAGGGACTCTCAGGAGTCTTCTCCAACACCACAGTTCAAAAGCATCAGTTCTTTTATGCTCAGCCTTCTTTATGGTCCAATTCTCACATCCATACATGATCACAGGAAAAACCATAGCCTTGACTAGACAGAGCTTTGTTGACAAAGTAACGTCTCTGCTTTCTAATATGCTGTCTAGGTTGGTCATAACTTTCCTTCCAAGGAGTAAGCATCTTTTAATTTCATGGCTGCAGTCACCATCTGCAGTGATTTTGGAGCCCAAGAAAATAAAGTCAGCCACGGTTTTCCCATCTATTTGCCATAAAATTATGGGACTGGATGCCACGATCTTAGTTTTCTGAATGTTGAGCTTTAAGCCAACTTTTTCACTCTCCTCTTTCACTTTCATCAAGAGGCTTTTTAGTTCCTCTTCACTTTCTGCCATAAGGGTAGGTCATCTGCATATCTGAGGTTACTGGTATTTCTCCCGGCAATGTTGATTCCAGCTTGTGCTTCCTCAGCCCAGCATTTCTTGTGATGGACTCCGCATATATGTTGAATAAGCAGGGTGACAATATACAGCCTTGACGTGCTCCTTTTCCTATTTGGAGCCAGTCTGCTGTTCCCTGTCCAGTTCTGACTGTTGCTTCCTGACCTGCATATATGTTGAATAAGATTTGCTAAAGTTTCCTTCACAACTTTGCACTGATTGTGAGGAATGCTCGGCAGCGCTTTTCTTTCCTTGTGATGCTCTTTTAAGATTTGGGTATCATAGTGATGCTGAGTTCATCGAATGGGTTGGGGAGCAGTCCCACTCATTGAATTCTCCACAAGATTTTGTCTGGAAGTGGCCTTGAATATTAGGTATCATTGGGGCCCCTGGGAGGTCCTGCTGACCTTGTGTATGGGGGCGGCAGCCACGAGGGCCCCGGGAGGGGAGGCGGTGGAGGAGTGGAGGGCCCTGGGGCCCCAGCGCGTGGATCTGTGTTGTTGTTTGGCGGAGCACCGGCTTAGACTCCAGCCTCGTGGGACTCCAGTGAGAAGGACTGCGGTTTGCCGCGAGTCTATCATAGGCCAGGCACGGTCCCCTTCAGGACGCTATCCCTGGTCCTTGCCAGGGATTAGCAGTCATCTCCATTTTAAAGAAAAAAGCGAGAGAGACGGCGTGTGAGCAGGCCCGCGGTGTGCTCGAGGGTGGCACTCGGAGGCCTCTGCTGCCGCCGGGGTCACGAGGACGTGCCGTCGTGTCACCCTGGGGCCCACACCCACTGTGCCCATCAGCCACCCTGCTGGGTCCTGCCCGCCCCTCTCTGTGTGCGTGCCGCCATCCTGGCCCCTGCCCAGGGCCGCAGGGGCTGACCAGCCTCCCGGGGGCTGAAGGCTCTGGTGGTGCGGGCCCCTGACTCCCCTCCCTGCCCCTGGACGGACAGACAGGTGCCCAGGGGCCCCTGCTCGGTCAGTGGGCAGTCCAGCCAACGACTTCCAGTGCTTTCCCACGACAGCCTCTCCTTTACGTGTGACGCACCTGGGATTTCGCTTTTTAAATCTTTCCGTTGAAAATTGAAAGATGAAAAAAGTAAAAGTGAAAGATGAACAGGATTTATTTTCAAAGGAACACACAGAGAGCGCACAGATAAATGATCGCTTCTAAGAGCCTGAGCTCCGGAAATGGGCCTGAGACCCCACGCGGAGCCAGGTCTGGGCGCCATCGGGGCTGGGATACGTCACTGGAGTCGAGGCCGGTCCTCAGAGGAGGTGAAAGTTGGGGCTTATTTGGGCGGGAAAGGTCACCGTCCTGGACGGTGAGCCGTCAAGTCATCCTGTGCCCCGCGGTCTGTGCTCAGAACTGGAGGAAACAGGCTTGGTCTCTGGCACCTGCGCTTTCCTGGGGGTCGTCACCACAGTTCTGAGCGGCCCCCGCCCCCTCCCGGCTCGGGGCCCCCAGGCTGGGTGGCTCCTCCGTCACCCCGGAGGACGCGGGGCCCAGGCCGGGGGAGGGAGACCCCTGCAGGCGCCCCGTCTCTGAGTCACGTGTCCGGCCCGCTCGCTTCTTTGGACGCGTCCAGAGGCCGTGTGGTGTCCTGGCTGGAACAGCTCGCGTTGCTATTAGTTTTTCCAGGTGTGTTTTCTCTTATTCCGTAGACCCTTAATGTCAGGATGACAAAGTTCTTTTTCTGTCAAAGGCTCTTTTTTCTTTTTCCCTCCTCTGACTGGAATCCGACGCTGCCGTGTGTCCCTGCCCAGCGCGCGCTTTGGGAGGTTTGCTGCAATGCCTTTGACTGTGGGCAGAGACACAGGCTGGACGAGGCGCTCAGGGTTCATGTGACTGTCTGGAATTGCACAATATTTTGCTACCAGAAAAATGATGCTTCCTAGTGATTCAAAAGTCAGGGGAGCTGTGACCGGGGATCTGTAAAGGACAGCGGCGGGAAACAGTGGGAACCCCGCTGGGCATCGGTACACAAGGTGCCAGGGTTCCTGCATCCGGGTGAGCTGGGGATCTGACGCTGTGACTGTGCAGCCTCCCGGGGGGGCGGGGAGCCCTCGGCGAGCCGGCACCCCCGAGCCTTCACCCTCGCTGCTCCCAGCCGCGGTCCCTCTGTCTTGGGGGCTCCGGCCACGTCCCACCCACACCCTTCCTGCCCCCATCGCAGATGCGAACCTCTGGGCACCAGCCGGCCTCTCAGCTCCGCCTTTAATGCATTTGGGTCTAGATTGGGCCCCTGGGGCCCACACACAGGGTCTGATTCTTCCCTGGGACCCTCTTGCACGTGCCCAGCCTGTCTGTCCAGCAGCTGCCTACAGAGGACCCGTGCCCTTCCAAAACAGTGCCCACCCTGGGCCATGTTCCTGGTGTTCCTGGTGCCCAAATAATGCCATCCACTGGCCCTGGGAGCAGGCTGACCCAGCCAGGCCCCAAGCTCAGCTCCCAGGTGCGGTCCCGGGCCCAACCTCCAGTCTTCTGTTCGTTTGCTCTCCGTGGCCCTTCCAAGCCTCGCTGGGCTCCCTGTGGGCAGCACTTTATTGATTTTTCTGCCTCGAGTGTCTTTTTATGGAGCCTTTGGCTCTCTTCCCATTCACACACACACACTCAGTCACACGCACGCACGCCCCACTCTGCAGAGCAGCTGGAGAGGGCGTGGGTTGGAGACTGCAATTGCGATCTGCCCCAGCCACCGCCCGCAGGCCAGCCTTGGCTTCAGTCTTCTGGAGAGTTCACTGGTCTCTCTGTTTTATTTATTTGGCGTCTGCGTGGGGTCTTACTTGCAGCATGTGGCCTCTAGTTCCCTGACCAGGGATTGAACCGGGGCCCTCTACATTGGGAGCATGGAGTCTTAGCCATGGACCACCGGAGGAGTCCCAAACTTCACTGCTCTTTCAAGACATGACATGAGCCCCTGGCTTCGCAGCTCTCGGAGCTCTGCCCACAGTCGGGGCCCCGCCCTGGGCTCCTTGCCAGTGAGCTGTGTGCTGCCACGGCATCTGGTTCAGAAAGGCTTCTCCACCTCCAGGGCTTTACTGTGGGGCTGGGGCCCCAGAGGGTGCCGTCCCTCCACTGAGAAACAGTCTCTGTGCCTCAGGAGGGCTGCAGAGGCACCTGCTGCAGGCACGTCCTTGGCCTAAGCTAGTCTTCTGCTCCCAGAAGTAGTACTTGATCTTAGAAGACACTTTGGAAAAATACCAACTTATTAATAGTCGTACTGCTGTTGCTAAGTCGCTTCAGTCGTGTCCGACTCTGTGCGACCCCATACAGGGCAGCCCACCAGGCTCTGCAGTCGTACTATTCAGATAAATGTAATATTAATGCTTTGCATTGACTATATTTTGCAATACCTCATTTATGTACATATGATAGCTCTAATTTTTAAAATGCTATCTTTTTATTTACTATTTCAGCATTTCCAGCATCATTAACTATCCTTCCTGGAAACCTCTGACCTAATTTACTGAATCAACGCACTGTTGATGGTCATCTTCAGTTCTGTTCCGTTCAGTCGCTCAGTCGTGTCCGACTCTTTGCGACCCCATGAATCACAGCACGCCAGGCCTCCCTGTCCACCACCAACTCCCGGAGTTCACTCAGACTCATGCCCATCGAGTCAGTGATGCCATCCAGCCATCTCATCCTCGGTCGTCCCCTTCTCCTCCTGCCCCCAATCCCTCCCAGCATCAGAGTCTTTTCCAATGAGTCAACTCTTCGCATGAGATGGCCAAAGTACTGGAGCTTCAGCTTCAGCATCATTCCTTCCAAAGAAATCCCAGGGCTGATCTTCAGAATGGACTGGTTGGATCTCCTTGCAGTCCAAGGGACTCTCAAGAGTCTTCTCCAACACCACAGTTCAAAAGCATCAATTCTTCTGCGCTCAGCCTTCTTCACAGTCCAACTCTCACATCCATACATGACCACAGGAAACATCATAGCCTCGACGGACCTTAGTCGGCAAAGGAATGTCTCTGCTTTTGAATGTGCTGTCTAGGGCTAGCTTGAGCTGCTTCTTGAACACGCCTTTGCTAAATGGTCACAAGAAACACATCTTTTTTTCTTTTTAAAGTGCACAATTGAGTGGGTTTTAGCACATTTACAGAGCTGTGCAAGCGCCACCACTGTCCAATCTCAGAAGGTTTTCATCACCCCATAAAGAAACCCCAAATATTCCCCCAGTAAAACCTCTTCAGTCGCTGGCAACCATTGATCTACTTTATGTCTCCGTGGCTTTGCCGAGACTCTTCTAGACTTTTCAAAGAAATGAAATCATACAAAAGTGGCCTTTGTAACCGGCTTCGGTCACAGCTTAGTGTTTTCAAGGTCCATCTATATCGTAGCACCTAACGGTACTTCATTCCTTTCTGTGGCCAGAGATTAATTCCATTGCACGGCTACATTTTGTTGATCTGTTTATCAGCTGGCCGACATTTGAGTCGCTTCCATTGTTAGACTACTATGTGTGAACATCCATGTACAAATGCTTGTGTGACTCTACGCTTCAGTTCTCCTGGGTAGCCACCTTGAAGTGGAATTGCTGGGTCATTCAGCCCAGGAGCTGCTGACCTGTTTTCCAGAGTGCCTGCAGCATTTTAGGTTGTCGCCAGGAATGCACAAGGGCTCCACCTTCTCCAAATCTTCACCCACACTTGTTTTTTTCTGTTTTCTTGTAAAATTATTATAGTCATCACGATGGGTATGAGATGGCACGTTATTGTTTTAATTTGCATTTCCCAAATGACTAACGACGTTGAGCATCTTTTCATGTGTTTATTGGCTGTTTATATAGTTTCTTTGGAAAAATGTCTTTTCAGGTACATTGCCCATTCTTTAGTTGGGTGATTTTTCTTCTTCTTGTTGAGTTGTAAGAGTCCTTTCTATATTCCAGGAACTATGTACCCTTGACAGACACATGCTTTGAAAAAACGTTCTTGCATTCTGTAGAGTTTTCCACTATCTTGACAATACCTTTTGAGGCACAAAACCTTTTACTTTTTGGGTGAATCTGTTGCAGTTCTCCTGGGTTGATAGCCAGTGGAATTGCTGGGCCACACCTCCTGAGGGACTGTTCATATTTGCTTTGATTGCTGTGTTTTTCATGTCACACCTAAGAAATTATTGCCTAATCCAAGACCACAAAGATTCATGTTTTGCTGTAAAAGTTTTAGCTCTTTGATCTATTTGAGCCAATTTTTGTATATGGTGTAATGTAAAACTTCATTATTTTGCATGTGGAAATGCAGTTTCCCCAGCACCACTAAAATTTTTTTATTGATTTACAATATTATATTGGTTTCAGGTGTATAACATAGCATTTCAATATTTGTATAGGTTATCCTCCCACTCCAGTGATCTTGCCTGGAAAATCCCAGGGACGGCGGAGCCTGGTGGCTGGCCGTCTATGGGGTCGCATAGAGCCGGACACGACTGAAGTGACTTAGCAGCAGCAGCAGCATCCTCCATTTAAACTTATTATGAGATACTGGCTGTGTTCCCTGTGCTGTGCAATATACCTTCGTGGCTCATTTATTTTACATTTAGTAGTTTATGCCTCCTAACCCCGGGGCCCGTCTCACCCCCATCTCACCCCTTCCCATCTCCCTCCCCCAACTGGTGGCCCCAGCGTGATCTCTGCACCCACGACTCTGCTCCTGTTCTGCTACGTTCATGTGCGTGTTACGTTCTTTGGGTTCTGCACAGTCCCTGCATATTCACTCACTCTCGTGGTGTGATGCCTGCCCTGTCGTCCGTGCCACCGGCACTGACACAGCTCCGTCCTGTTTCCGTGGCTGAGTGATACTCCGCGTTCTATCTGCTTCATGCCCTCTTTATGCATTCAGCTGTTGGCAGGCACTTGCGTTGCTTTCGCGTCTTGGCTGTTGTCAGTGATGCTGCTGTGAACATTGGACTGCACGCTTCTTTTCTGATAAGCGTTTCCATATGCTTCAGGTGTACACCCGGGAGTAGAATTGATGGATCCTATGGTTGTGCTGGCTTCCGTTTTGCGAGGAACCTCCATACTGCTTTCCACAGTGGTTGTACCAAGTTACGCTCCCATCAACAGTCTAGGAGGGCTCGCTCTTCTTCCCATCCTTGGCAACTGTGTTATTTTTGGTCTTTTTCATGATGGCCGTTCTGACAGGAGGGAGGTGGTATCTTGTGGTTTTGATTTACATTTCTCTGATGATTAGCAGTATTGAGCATCTTTTCGTGTGCTTTTCGTTTGTATGTCTTCAAGAAAACATCTGTTAAAATCTTCAGTCCATTTCCTGGGGTTTCCTTCTTGGTTCAGTGCTAAAGAATCCACTTGCCAACGCAGGAGACATCCCCTGGAGAAGGAAATGGCAACTCACTCCAGTATTCTTGGCCAAGAAATCCCATGGACAAAGGAGCCTGGCAGGCTATAGTCCATGGGGTTGCAAAATAGTCAGACACAATCTAACAATTTCTAATCCATTTTCTAATCCAGTTGTTTATCTTTTTACATTGCATTGTATCCGCTGTGTATATATTTTGGATATTAACCCCTTATCAGTTGTATCGTTTGCAAATATTTTCACCCATTCAGTTGGTTATCTTTTCTTTTTGTCAATGGTTTCATTTGCTGTGCAAAAGCTTTTAGGTTAATTTGGTCCTGTTTATTTTTGCTTTTGTCTCCCTTGCCTTGGGTTTTGGTGGTCATTCAGGCATGTGTGACTCTTTGCAACCCCCTGGACTGCAGCATGCCAGGATACTCTGTCTTCCACCAGCTCCTGGAGTTCAGTCAAATTCATGTCTATTGAGTCAGTGATGCTATCTAACCATCAACAGATCCAAAAACTATCGCTACAGCTTATGTCAAGAAGTGTTCTGCCGATGTTTTCTTCTAGAAGTTTTTTAGTTTCCAGTCTTACATTTAGGTCTTTAATCGATTTTGAGTTTATTTGTATGTATCGTGTGAAAAAATGTTCTATTAATAATTTCACTTCTTCATATGTAGCTTCCGGTTTCCCCAGCACGACTTATTGTAGAGACAGTCTTTTCTCCATCTCAGAACCATCTTTAGAAAAGGCCATTCTTTCCTTAGTGGGTGACTTGACACCCTTCGGAAGATCAGTCGGCTGCAAGCTCCCAGGTTCACTTGGGTTTTATGGGTTCTCATGGCTCCCGTGCCAGTGCCGGCTTGTTCCCTGTTGTTAAATTATACGTCATGTATAATTTTTCTTTTTTTCTTTTTCAAGACTGTTCAGACTTTTCAAGACTTTTTCAGCTGTTCTGAATCACTGCATTTCTGCATGAATTTTGGGATCAGCTTGTCAACTTCTGCATGGAAAAGGAAATTTTTTTTATATTTTGATATGGATTCCATTGAACCTATCGACCAGTATTGGGAGTATTGCCATGTTAATGATATTAAGTCCTCAACCATGAGAACATAAGCTGTATTTCCGTTTATTTAGGTCTAATTTATTTCAATGATGTTTTATTGTTTTCCATAACTCTTATGGAAAAATGCATCAATAACCTCAGATATGCAGGTGACACCACTCTTGTGTCAGAAAGTGAAGAGGAACTGAAGAGCTCCTTGAAGAAGGTGAAAGAGGAGAGTGAAAAAGCTGGCTTAAAACTCAACATTCTAAAAACTAAGATCATGGCATCTAGTCCTATCACTTCATGGCAAGTAGATGGGGAACCAGTGGAAACAGTGGCAGGCTATTTTCTTGGGCTCAAAAATCACTGCAGATGGGGACTGCTGCCATGAAATTAAAAGATACTTGTTTCTTGAAAGAAAAGCTATGACAAACCTAGACAGCTTATTAAAAAGCAGAGAAATCACTTTGCCAGCAAATATCCATCTAGTCAAAGCTATGGTTTTCCAGTAGTCATGTATGGGTGTGAGAGTTGGACTATAAAGAAAGCTGAGTGCCGAACAATTGATGCTTTTGAACTGTGGTGTTGGAGAAGACTCTTGAGAGTCCCTTGGACTGCAAGGAGATCAAACCAGTAAATCCTAAAGGAAATCAGTCCTGAATATTCATTGGAAGGACTGATGCTAAAGCTCTAATACTTTGGCCACCTGATGTGAAGAATGGACTCCTTGGAAAAGACCCTGATGCTGGGAGAGATTGAAGGCAGAAGGAGAAGGGGACGACAGAGGATGAGATGTTGGATGGCATCACTGACTCAACGGACACGAATTTGAGTAAACTCTGGAAGACAGTGAAGGTCTTCTATGCTGCCATCTATGGGGTCACAAAAAGTCAGACACAATTTAGTGACTGAACAGCAAAGGGTGAACTGAATGCTGTTGATATCTGCTGCTGCTGCTGCTGCTGCTGCTGCGTCAGTCGCTTCAGTCGTGTCCGACTCTGTGTGACCCCATAGACGGCAGCCCACCAGGCTCCCCCATCCCTGGGATTCTCCAAGCAAGAACACTGGAGTGGGTTGCCATTTCCTTCTCCAATGCATGCACGCATGTTAAGTTGCTTCAGTCATGTCCGACTCTGTGCGACTCCATGGACAGCAGCCCACCAGGCTCCTCTGTTCATGGAATTCTCTAGGCAAGAGTACTGGAGTGGGTTGCCATTTCCTTCTCCAGTTTATATATATATATATATATATATATATATATAGTGTGTGTGTGTGTGTGTGAGCGTGTATGAGTGTGTCCACATGTATTCAGTCATTCAGTCGTGTCTGACTCTTTGTGACCCCATGGACTGTAGCCCGCCAGGCTCCTCTGTCCATGGGATTATCCCAGTAAGAATATTAGAATGGATTGCCATGCCATCCTCCAGCGGATCTTCCCAACCCATGGATCGAACCCAGTCTCCTGCACTGGCAGGCGGATTATTTACTGTCTGAGCCACCTGGGAAGCCCTATATATATATATATATATATATAAATATATATAGTATATATTAATAAAGCTGTTACTGTTAAAGACCCAATTATATTAAGATATGGTAGCAATTTTAAAAAACTTTATTTGCATTCCTTTCAAGAAGATTTAAATATTTGGAATAAATGTAAGAAAAAAAAATACAAGAGTTACATTCAGTTCAGTTGCTCAGTTATGTCTGACTCTTTGCAACCCCATGGACTACAGCACACCAGGTTTCCCTGTCCATCACCAACGCCTGGAGCTTGCTCAAACTCATGTCCATCGAGTTGGTGATGCCGTCCACCATCTCATCCTCTGTCGTCCCCTTCTCCTCCTGCCCCCAATCCCTCCCAGCATCAGAGTCTTTTCCAATGAGTCAACTCTTCGCATGAGGTGGCCAAAGTACTGGAGATTCAGCTTTAGCATCATTCCTTCCAAAGAAATCCCAGGGCTGATCTCCTTCAGAATGGAATGGTTGGATCTCCTTGCAGTCCAAGGGACTCTCAAGTCTTCTCCAATACCACAGTTCAAAAGCATTAATTCTTCACTGCTCAACTTTATAGTCCAATGCTCACATCCATACATGACTACTGGAAAAACCATAGCTTTGACTAGACGGACCTTTGTCGGTAAAGTAATGTGTCTGCTTTTTAATATGTTGTCTAGGTTTGACATAGCTTTTCTTTCAAGAAACAAGCGTCTTTTAATTTCGTGGTAGCAGTCACCATCTGCAGTGATTCTGGAGCCCAAGAAAATAAAGTCTGTCACTGTTTCCACTGTTTCCCCGTCTATTTCCCATGAAGTGATGGGACTAGATGCCATGATCTTCATTTTCTGAATGTTGAGTTTTAAGCCAACTTTTTCACTCTCCTCTTTCACTTTCATCAAGAGGCTCTTTAGTTCCTCTTCACTTTCTGCCATAAGGGTGGTGTCATCTGCATATCTGAGGTTATTGATATTTCTCCCGGCAATCTTGATTCCAGCCTGTGCTTCATGCAGCCCAGCGTTTCGCATGATATATTTTACATATAAGTTAAATAAGCAGGGTGACAATATACGGCCTTGATGTACTCCTTTCCCAATTTGGAACCAGTCTGTTGTTCCATGTCCAGTTCTAACTGTTGCTTCTTGAGCTGCATACAGGTTTCACAGAAGACAGGTAAGGTGGTCTGGTATTTCCATCTCTTAAAGGATTTTCCACAATTTTGATCCACACAGTCAAAGTCTTTAGCATAGTCAATGAAGCAGAAGTAGATGTTTTTCTGGAATTTTCTTGCCTTTTCTATGATCCAACAGATGTTGGCAATTTGATCTCTGGTTCCTTTCCTTTTCTAAATCCAGCTTGAACATCTGAAAGTTCTCAGTTCATGTACTGCTGAAGCCTGGCTTGAAGGATTTTGAGCATTACCTTGCTAGCACATGAAATGAGTTCATAACTCTTGCTGTACATCTGAAACTAACACAACACTGTAAATCAACTATGCTTCATTTTTTAATTATTAAAACTATACCCTATAAAAGTGTACAGTTTAATGTAATTCTTAACCTGTTGTGTTGATGCCAAATCCATCAATGCTGTTGGCCATTTAGACTTCTCAGTCCTTTTCCTTTGCTTTCCCCGTCCTAAATCTTTTTTCCTCTACTTTTTAATTTTGGCAAAATACATATAACACAAAACGTACCGTTTTAACAGTATTTAAGTGTACAATTCAGTGATAGTATGCAGATTCACAATGTTGTATGACCATCACCACTTTTTCCAGAAGTCTTTCATCTTCCCAAACTGGAACTCGGTCCCCACTAAACCCGCCCTGCCCTGACCCTGGCACCCACTGTTCTGTCTCTGTGGACTTGACTCCTGTAGGGACCTCATGTAAGTGGCATCATGCAGTGTCTGTCCTTTTGTGACCGGCTTATTTCACTTAGCATAATGTCCTAAAGGTTCATCAGAATTTTATTCCTTTTTAAAGCTGAGTAATATTCCCCGTGTGGCTGGACCGCATTTTGTTTACCCATCATCTGTTGATGGGCGCTCGGGTTGTTACACCTTTCAGCTCTTTTGAGTAGTGCTGCTGTGCACGTCCGTGTGTAAGCACGTGTGTAGTTTGGGTTCCTGCTTTCAGATCTTCTGGGTGAGGCTGCAAGCTCAGCCGGGGGGTGTTGACGGACATGGACCCTGGACAATGACGCTCACCCCGTTTCCTTACTCATCTCCCAGGGAGGGCACGGCCAGGCTCACACCCTCAAGCGGAAAGCCAGGGGCTTTGTCTCGGGGACGAGGCAGGCAGTCTGGGCAGGGAGGGCTCTCGGTCATCATGAGGGTGTCAGTGGAGCAGGGCGCCAGCCTTCCAGCACCTCCCATCACTCCTCCATGCTCTGGAGAAGCATTACACACTCAGAGATGGATGTTCCCGTTGCCCGAGTGTGCCAGTCAAACGCACCCCGATTTGTCTGGGGAGGAGACCCCGAGAAGCCAGTCTGGGTCTCTTCCCCTGGCCTCCTGCACTGAACTCCCAGGCGCATCCCGTCTCCGAGCTTCCTGGTGGTTGGATGCCAGGAGAGGTGCCCCTTAGTAAGACACCATTTGGCTGTGCACCCATCTCTGCCATTTGTAGGGGGGGCGCCCACGTCCATGAGGGGCCACAGCCGCTCTCCCGTCGCTCAGGCAGGCCGTGGCCTGACGCAATCTCAGTGGGCCGTCCTCCGTGGCTGCTGGATTTTGCTGGAACTTCCAGAGCCTCCCCGCAGATGCTGCCGTGTGTGCAGTTGCCCAGGGCGGACTCTCAGGTGCTTGCTGACCTCGGGCTGCAGGGCGTCAGCTCCACCAATATGGCTCTGGGGCCTCTCCCCAAGGTCACTGGCCGGTTCACTCCCAGCAGCCACGCAGGGGCCGTCTCACCCACCAGGGCCTCTCACTGACACTGGGATCCCGTGCATTTGAAGCCGGGCTCCAGCCTGAAAAACCCCAAGTTCCCCGCAGAAAAGTGAAAGCAGAGATACTGCAGGTCCCCAAAGGCAACTGTTAAAAAATTATAGTGAATATTTCTAGATAGATAAAAGATTTTGCATCTGTGAAACCAGAGAGCAGGAAATGAATTCTGTAGCAGCGTACTCAATCAAACTTTTTGGCCAACCCAGTAAAAACTTAGTAGCAAATATGTCAAGGGGAAAACTGGGCCCAGGGGGAGTGGAGGGAATTTCCCAGAAAGGCCGGGGGGAAAGGAGGAAATTTCCCAGAAAGCAGGAAAAACTGACAGGGGTGACAACGAGAGGGACATTATTTTAAGGACTGAAAGGTCAGCTCACGCACCCCCTGCAGCTGGGCGAATGGACACCCGGACAGTCCAGCCTCGGCTGCAGCCACTACTTGGGCCTCGGGGTGACCCCTGAACAGCAGAGCTAACAGCGCCTGCACCAGGGCCCCTGGGCTGGGGTCGGTCCGTGCGCGGGAGCTGGAGGGCTTGTCTCAGTGGAGAGCACCATGACCAGGGGCTGGAAACGAGAGAAATCTTTCCTCTCACAGGTTGGAGACCCGAGATCTGAACCTGGAGGGGCCACGCTCCCTCCGGAGGCTCTGGGCGGGGATCCTTCCTGCGACTTCCAGCCTCCGGAGGCTCTGGGTGGGAGTCCCCTGGCTTGTGACCTCGTCTCCGCGATCTCTGTGTTGTGGTCACTGGTCCTTCCCCCTCCCCTCCTACTAAGACTCCTGGCCTTGGGTTAGCGCCACCAGAGAAGCCAGGACGTCTCCTCTCCAGGTCCTTAGCTTGGGGCTTCCCTCGTGGGCCGGCGGTTCAGAATCCACCTGGCAGGACAAGGGACACTGATTGGATCTCTGATCCGGGAGGGGCCCCCACGCTGAGGAACAAGTGAGCCCATGACCCACGACTCCTGAGTCTGTGCTCCGGAGCCTGGGAGCCACTACTACCGAAGCCCGAGGTCCCAGAGCTCACGTTGCACAAAGGCCGCCCGCACACGGCCACTAGAGCGTAGCCCCTCTCAGCACAGCAAGAGAAAAGCCTGCCCGCACCCAAGAGCCAGCACAGCCACACACAAAAAAATCCTCACCTCGACTGCAAAGACCTTTCTCCAACTAAGGTCCCACGGGGTTCCAGGTTCGGACGTGGACAAATGTTTTGGGGCCCGCCAGCCCCTGCAGAGGGTGTGAGTGGGGTGAGGACACTTCCATGGGACGAACTCAGCCCCCGGTGTTGGCCAGGTGCGGGGTGGGGGGCCCTCCAGGCAGAAGTCTTGTCCGCGCTGCCTGCAGCCAAGCCCCTGTGTTCCCCTCTCTGTGCAGCGGCTCTACGGTGGATCCCCGCTCCCCAGACGCGAGCGGCCCTGAGTCTGCGCCCGTGGCTGGCAGAGAGCAGATGCGCTCCCGGTTCCGTGGCGCCATGACCTGATCCATCGCCTGTTTGTCTGCATCTCAGGTGCCCCGTCGGGCCCCAGGGCGGGTGTGGGCTCAGGGCTGCACGGGGGGTGGGCAGGCTTCAGGCAGTGGCTGGCGCGCTGCAGGAGTCTCTCCAGGAAGGTTGGGGTGCGGGCCCTGCCCGGGGGCTCCCTCACCACGTCACTTCTTTGCCCCAAGCTCCGAGAGGAGCCCAACCAAGAGGTGGCCGTCGTGTGTCCGCAGGTCCTCCTCGGTGTGGGGGTGGGAGTCCAGGCCAGGCCCAAGGGCCCTCGCCACCCACCCACGAGGTCCTGTTCAATCTGATGTCCTGACTGATCCTGTTTGCTTCCGTCCCCTGGGTGAGGGGGACGATGACTGCTTCATCTCCTGGGATTCAGAGGGGCGTGAGCGCAGTGGCTTTTTCACCTTCTCCCTCAGTCTTGTGTGTTGTGAGGAGCTGGTGCAGGCACGTGGTTTGGAAGCGTGGCTGTGCGGTGGGGTCTCCCTCCCCGCCGCCTGCCTGCCATCCACCCCCTCCTCCAGGCCGGGCTCAGCCAGTGCCCCTCCTTGCAGCCTTGTCCCCCACCTGGCCCGTCCTCTGACCCCAGGCCGTGGGGTGGAGCTGCGGGGGCGCAGCCTGTGGACTGGCAGACACTGCGGAGTGAGGGTCCCGGTCCCGGAGTGTGACTCTGCACTGCCCAGGGTCCCACAGGCAGGGCCCCCACCCAGGCCAGGCTCGGGGGTGACTCTGAGCTTCCATTCAAACATCTGGCAGAACCCACTGCAAATCCACGGGTCTGTCTTGCGGTCTGGGGAGCAGCAGGCCCAGCAGGTGCCCGGCAGGCCTGCTGACACAGCAGGAACCCCCCATAACCGCTGGCCACAGCGTCGGCGCGGTGACAGGCCCCAGGCCCTGGGGGGCGGGGGGCAGGTGCGGTCACCCCCTGGCCTTGCTGTAAACGCAGCCCCACCCGCCCTCGAAGAGCTTTTCACTGAGGAGGGCTGAGCCCACCCGACTGAGGG
>SJXQ01012914.1:306979-386963 GCA_006408695.1 Aepyceros melampus
CCAGTGCGGTGAGGGGGCGGCGGGAGGGGCCGGGGGTGCAGGGCCCGGAGAGGCGAGGGGCGCGGCGGCAGACTGGGGACTCGAGTGCCGGCGGGGAGCCGGGCTCTAGTGGGGTTGTCGAGGCGAGGGGCGCGGCCGGAAACGGGGTCTCCAGTGAGCGTGGGGTGTGGCGGGGGGCGCGGCTCTCGGGGCCCCAGGCCGCTGGGCCCTGGAGGCTCTGCTGGGACGCGGGGGGCGCACTCCCAACCCCGCCGGCCGGCCGGCACCCGCTTAGTCAGTTCAGTCACTCTTAGTCGTGTCCGATTCTTTGCGATCTATGGACTGCAGCACGCCGGATTCCCTGTCCAGCACCAACTCCCGGAGTTTACCAAGACTCATGTTGTCGAGTCGGTGATGCCATCCAGCCATCTCATCCTCTTGTCTCCCCTTCTCCTCCTGCCTTCAGTCTTTCCCAGCATCAGGGTCTTTTCACATGAGTCAGTTCTTCGCATCAGGTGGCCAAAGTATTGGAGTTTCAGCTTCAACATCAGTCCTTCCAGTGACTGTTCAGTACTGATTTCCTTTAGGAATTGACCCGCTTAAGGTTTGTGCACTTTGTCCTCGCGCCGACTGGGCCGCCTCTGTGGACGAATATTTTATCGACGCGCACACGGATCGTTCATCGCTGAATGACAGAATCGGAGAGTGCCGCAGATTACTGGGTCCCTCCTCTGAACCTCTCGTTCCCGTCGCTGGAGTTCGCAGCGTGGATTATTCAGTGGTCCCTTTGCTGAAAATAACAAACGCCTGAAATGCCTTTATTTAAGGACTGCTCAGTCCTTTGGTTCTTTTCAAGTCGGCGGTGGTTCTTAAGCCTGGTTTTCTCTGCACTAGGTTGGTCGTGTCTGACTTTGCTTTTTGCGTGAATGCGGCTGCTGATTGAGTCATTCAGGTAAATATTCAGTTGACTCTTCCTCAATATCTGACCATATTTATTTCTCTGTCTTGGAAAGGACAGGGAAAAGAGGCTGTTTAGTCACGTGAGGGCGTGGATATATTTAGATCCATCTATTTTGAATTAAAAACTGAATTGCTGGTCTATAAAATGTATCTTAAGCCATGTTACCTTTGGAAAAAATAAGATTTTCTTGTTAACTAGCCTTTCATTATTGTTTCAGTGTTCTGAGTAATTCTCTAATTATTTCTCTTTGTCAGACTTTTCAGCTACAGCTATTTCTGGGTTAGATAGTTCCCAAATGTCTTGTGATATTTATCTATATAATACTTTAAAAGATAGAGTCGCCTTATTTGTGGTCTAATAGTTGGTTTTTTTTTTCCCCTCTAGGATAAATTATTATAGATTCTAAAAATATTTTTCCCCCTTCTCTATGGACTTAACATAAAATTAGTTTTGTATGTAGTTGACTTATTTTCTAAATAGCAACACCATTAAAGCCTTATCAGTTACAAAATTTTGGGTAGTTAAACCATGAGCTGTGGAAAAGAATTTGTGGAAACATTAAAAAAAATTGATTATCCCAAAGCTGATATTCTTAATGGAGAAGATTTTGACTGGTTGTTTGTTGAAAATGAACCGTTTTTGAAGTGGTTTTGTGGGAATGTGAATGAACAGAACATATTGTCTGAAGAGGAATTGGAAGCTTTTAGCGTTCTTCAAAAATCAGGCAAGCCCATTCTAGAAGGAGCAGCATTGGATGAAGTTCTTAAAACCTGTAAAAGTTCTGATTTGAAGACACCTACCTTGAATGACAAAGAGCTAGAGAAATTAGAGGATGAGGTTCAAACTCTGCAGAAATTAAAGAACCTAAAAATTCAGCGACGTAATAAATGCCAGTTGATGGCTTCAGTAACTAGTCACAAATCTCTGAGGCTAAATGCTAAAGAAGAAGAAACCAATAAAAAGCTGAAACAGAGTCAAGGAATTCTAAATGCTACAAATACCAAGATCAGTAATGAACTTCACACTCTTACTGATGGAGTTGCAAAGTTAATGATGTTCTTCAGACGGTCTAATTTGGGTCAAGGAACAAATCCACTGGTGTTTTTATCTCAGTTTTCATTGCAAAACTATCTAAGCCAAGAAGAGCAAAGTACGGCAGCATTAACCTTATATACCAAAAAACAGTTCTTTCAGGGTATACATGAAGTAGTTGAAAGTTCAAATGAAGAAAATTTTCAACTTTTAGATATGCAAGCACCATCTATTTGTGATAATCAAGAAGTTCTTGAGGAAAGACGGCTAGAAATGGCTAGGCTGCAGCTGGCATACATTTGTGCTCAACATCAGTTAATTCACTTGAAAGCAAATAATTTGAGCCTAAAGTCAAGTATAAAGTGGGCAGAGGAGAATCTTCATAGCCTCACTAGCAAGGTAAGCGTGAGAAATGAGACTGGATTCATATTTAGTAGTTTGTCGCTCAGTCGGTCCGACTCTTTGCGACCCCATGGACTGTAGCCCACCAGGCTCCTCCCTCCATGGGATTCTCCAGGCAAGAGTACTGGAGTGGGTTGCCATTTCCTTCTCCAGGGGATCTTCCCGACCCAGGGATCGAACCCGGGTCTCCCACATTCCAGGCAGATGCTTTAACCTCTGAGCCACCAGGGAAGCCTTATGAAATAATATTGGGAGATCCCCTGGAGAAGGGAATGGCAACCCACTGCAGTATTCTTGCCTGGAGAATTCCATAGGAGGAGCTGGTGGGCTATAGTCTGCTGCTGCTGCTAAGTCGCATCAGTTGTGTCCGACTCTGTGCGACCCCATAGACGGCAGCCTACCAGGCTCCCCCGTCCCTGGGATTCTCCAGGCAAGAACACTGGAATGGGTTGCCTTTTCCTTCTCCAATGCATGAAAGTGAAAGTGAAGTCGCTCAGTCGTGTCTGACTCTTCGAGACCCTATGGACTGCAGCCTACCAGCCTCTTCTGTCCATGGGATTTTCCAGGCAAGAGTACTGGAGTGGGGTGCCATTACCTTCTCCGGGGCTATAATCTGGGGTTGCAAATAGTCAGACATGACCGAGTGACTAACACATGCTGGTAGTAAAGTACTTTAGAAAGAGGGATGTAATAAGTAATTACTTTTTATTTTCTGCCAGTGTTTAGTTGTGGTATGTGTTATTGTTTCACACAAATAAATCTTAGTGGAGGGCAGAAATAGTGATTATAACCCAACCACATTATCTAGCTCATTTTCAAAAGTACTTTTGCATTCTGTGTTGGTTCATACACAGATAAGGCTGACATTGTCTTTTTTATGATGAATAAGTAAAGCGCCTTATTGCTGTTATGGGTAGTCTGCCTTATTTGCTCTGACCAGAGGATGGTGCTAATGAAATCCAGTTCAGTGGATTGAAACTCCTGATTGTTTTTTAAGAATGTACAGGTGCATTAAAGATATCTACCTGCACTCTTGGGTAGCTTGCTTTTCTGGTCATGTAACCAGTAGATATTGAGTAAAAAGAACAGCTTTCCTGAAGCTAAATATCCAGAATTGTCACAAACTTCAGAATGATGTGTGAAGTCCCGTCATTTTGTAGAAGTTCTAAAGTCAACAAGCAGGGTGGGAGAATAGCTACTGAGATTATTTTAAGAAAAGCATAAATAGCATACATTAGCATTTGATAAGTAGTGTGGTATTGGGTGATTTTTTCTTAAGACAAACCTGACCAAAAAACTCTCTGTTTTGGTGGCCATTTATGTGTATAGATTTTACACAGTAGTAATAGCATTAAAATTTAGCAATTCATAATGGCTTTACCTTTGGTTTCATCTTCACTGTGCCATTTTAAACTGTGATTTTGGCTTTTGTTAATACAAAGCAAGTTTCTATTAGTGAGTATGTTATCTGATAACCTAAAATAGAAAGTGAAAATAATTTAAAAACTATTCCTACTTTGTATTTACAGTTTGAAATGTAATTGTTTTCTTTGTGTAGGCTTTTGGCAAAGATAATTTGGATGCTAAAATTTCTAGCTTGAACAGTGAAATTCTGAAACTTGAAGAACAAATCACTCATATAAAAGACAAAATTTTGCCTGCTATGGTAAAAGAGAATGCCCAGTTATTGAATATGCCAGTTGTAAAGGGAGATTTTGATCGACAGATTGCTAAACAAGACTATTACACAGCAAGACAAGAGTTAGTTTTAAATCAATTGATAAAGCAAAAGGCATCATTTGAACTTCTTCATTTATCATATGAAATTGAATTGAGAAAGCATTGGGACATATATCGTCAGCTGGAAAACTTGATTCACCTACTTAGTCAAAGTAATTTGATGTTCCACCAGCAATTAGAAGTGCTGACAGATCCGTCAGTATCTCAGCAGGTAAATCCAAGGAATACCATTGATACCAAGGATGATTCTGCTCATAGGTAGGTTTCTTTGTTTCTTTAGTGAGTAATTATTTTTCTGTTTGTTTTTGTTAAGTACTAGAGTTTGAACTAAAATTGTGAAAGTTTAAAAAGTTCTTGCATTTCATGTTTGGTGTATGTATTTTTCCACCTTTCTGTTATGTGGGTCTATGTTTATTTTAATCTTTTTTTCCCAATTCCTCAGTTAATTTAATTTTAAAAAATTTTTTTAAAATTGAAAGCTAACCTTTTTCATTTGTGTTAGATGTAGAAGTAGCTGGTTTAGAGGTGAGGTGGATGGTTTGGAGAATTGAAAATATACAATACAAGGCCTTTATTCATGTTTGGATGCTATTATTTAGATACTTTTAGATTTGGGACAGGAGGCTAACTCCAGCAGGAAGTTTGAATGCATCTTGTTGTATAGCAAGTATTGCTGAGCAGAGAATTGATTGCATTTGGAGAAGGCGGCAGTAGAGAGGAGAGAAGACTTCATTTTTGCATCTAGTCAGGTGAATCAGTAAGAATGACTGCTAGCTTCTGGTCTGTCCTGGATGTCTGAGCAATTAATGGTATGGAGATGCTGAAGTTGAACTGCTAAAGTAGTAAAAGGGCTCAAAAATCTGGCTTCTACTGCTGCTTTTCCTCTAGACTGAAAGAAAACCGTCTAATACTTCTTATTTTTATTAATGAACTGAAGAGTATGGATAGGGCTGCGTCATTGCACAGTTTTAGAAGGTGGCATTGACATCGTGATTCTGTGTGAATGGTGCCCCCTGGAATTGTGTAGTCACATTCCACAAGAACAGAATCAGCCTTGGGCTTGAACTGGTTTGGGGCTTCCTTGGGGCTCAGATGGTAAAGAATCTGCCTGCAGTGCAGGAGACCTGGGTTCAATCCCTGGGTGCAGAAGATCCCTTGGAGTCGGGAATGGCTTCTCACTCCCATATTCTTGCCTGGTGAATTCCATGGACAGAGGAACTTGGCAGGCTACAGTCCATGAAGTCGTGAAGAGTTGGACACAACTCAACGACTAACACTTTCACTACTTTTCACTTTGAACCACTTTCAGGAAGACTCTAAGAAAAAGAGCAGATACTTTCTATCATATATGCGTGGAAGGTGCCTCACATTTTTCCTTTGTACTATAGGATTTTTCTGCCATTAATGTTTGAAGTATTAAAATGGCCTCTTGGCTCATTAGGAATTTAATTTGTCAAGCAAATGTAGACATGACCAGAGTAGCAAGTTTACTATTAATACTTATGTAGCTTGTAGTGTCTTCCTGCAGTGTGGGAGACCCAGGTTCAATCCCTGGGTTGGGAAGATCCTCTGGAGAAGGAGATGGCAACCCACTCCAGTACTCTTGCCTGGAAAATTCCATGGACTGAGGAGCCTGGTGGGCTACAGTCCACGGGGTTGCAAAGAGTCGGACACGACTGAGCGACTTCACCTAGCTTGTATTTTCAATTTTTCTCTTTTTAAGTCTACCACAGTCCTTTAAAATTAGATGTTAAGACGTGAAAATTAAATCTCAAAGGTTGACTTGACTTAGGTCTTACATGACAGCCAGCACTCAGACCTAAGTCTTCTGTTTCCAGTTCTTTGCTGTTTCTGCTACATCATAGTTGTGTTCTGTGAAAGAAGTGTTTTCTAGGCAGTATCTCTGAAATGTACTTTAATTGAAATAGGTTACTGGCAGTTAAAGTCAGAAAGAGTTTTATGTCTAAAACGTGGAAGATGGGAAACTGGGAAATTCAGATACAATAATTAGAATATGTATTTCTGTAATGAGATAGTATTGGAGTTGGAAAGTTTTTGTTTGATTAATATTTACAAATTGTTAGCTTTCCCAAAGATGCCCCAATATAGTGGGTTGTAATTTTGAAAACTATACAGACTTAAGAATTTTTTCTGATTTTTATTTCCACATTTTAGGCTTTATCACCTTTTAGAAGGAGAGAATAAGAAAAAAGAATTGTTTATAACCCATGGAAACCTGGAAGAAGTAGCTGAGAAATTAAAACAGGATGTTTCTTTGGTACAAGAGCAGTTGGAAGTGTCTACTCAAGAACATTCTTTCTTTCTGTCCAAACTAAACAGTGATGTGAACATGCTTTGTGAAGCTTTGTATCAAGGAGGAAATCAGCTTTTGCTTAGTATCAGGTAGGTGCTTACCATGGTAATTAAAAATGCTTTAAAAAAAGTAATGTCAGGCTCCTCCGTCCATGGGCTTTTCCAGGTAAGAGTACTGGAGTGGGCCTTCTCCAGTGTTCATTGTAAAAGATACTAAAGAAAATGTTAACATAAAGAAAATATTACCCCATTTCCCTGATAGTAACGTTTTTATTTCTCATTTTTATTCACATATAAATATATTTTTCAAGTAGTTTGGTCAAAGTTTTAAAAATTTGTTTAATATTTCAGATGTGAAAGGATATGTAATGTTTATGGTAAGAATTAAAAAAAACCGTCCCTGTATTTTTTTCACCTATTTTAACACACAGAGGATTGCTCTTATATCTTTAAAATTCTGTGTACCTTTAGTAGTAGCAGCTCCTGCTAATAGCAGTCCCCTCTCTTTTTTTCAGGGAGGAACTACTGTGCTAAGTTTTGTCATTTGCTTGCTTTTATTTATGATACAGACTGTGTGTTCTTTAGTTGTGTATGTTTCTGAACTTTATACAGATTGTATTATATATACTTCAGTAACTTGCTTGTTTCTTATTGTGATTTTGGGTTTCATCCATGTGGATGTTTGTAAAACTTAGCTCATTTATAGTTTTCTCTTTTGTATAGTTAGTATTCCCTTTGTGAAATTCCGCAGTTTAATTACCTGTTCTGTCGACAGACATCTAGATCATTTCCAGTTTCTGCTGCTGTAGCTCACACTGCTGTGGATGGCCTTGTCGCCTGCCTTACAGATGCATGTCTCTCTCTGTCTCCTCACATAGGAGTGGAGTTGCTGAGTAACAGGCTCTGTTTTACATAATACATCAAACTGATTTTAGAAGTGGTTGTACCATATTATATCAGCAGTGTTTAAGAGATGCTCTTTTACCATGTTTTTTTCATCACATAGTGCTGTTTGCATTTATAATTTTCTCTCACTCTGCATAAATATAAAATGGCATCCTGTTGAGGTTATAATTTGCATTTCTCTGATGCTCATGGCGGTTGAGCCCCTTTGGGTAGGAGTTCTTGTACATATTTCAAATGCCAGTCATTTGTCAGTGATATGTGTTGCATATGTTTGCTCCCTATTTGTGTCTTGTTTTTTTCTTTTTTATTGTTGCCTGTTAGTTTGTTTTTGACTTTTTTTTTTAAGATTTCAATTCTGGTGTAATTTATCACTCTTATGGTTTGCCCTTTTTTATATCTTGTGAAAGTTCGCCCTTAACGTAGTCATGACAGTCCCTTTTACTTTATCTTAGAAGTTTATGCTGTTCTAGTTCAGTTCTTTAATCCACCAGGAGTTTATGACA
The DNA here is from genome assembly GCA_006408695.1 of Aepyceros melampus. NCBI lineage: Eukaryota > Metazoa > Chordata > Mammalia > Artiodactyla > Bovidae > Aepyceros > Aepyceros melampus. The sequence continues at coordinate 314,816 of SJXQ01012914.1, forward strand.
TGAGAAGTAGAGTTCTAATTTTATTGTTATTTTTTTCTCCATGAATAACCAGATTGTCCCATTACCACTTACTGAGGCGTCCAAGTTTATAATCAGTCCTTTCTGGTGAAAGGACCTCATTCATTAAAATGCATGAAAGGCCCTCCTTCAGTGTCTCTTGCCTCCGTGCTGTTCGTTTAGATATTGAGAGCACTGCCCATTCTAAGCTGTAAGCCGGATTCAAAGTCTGTTTTGGAGGACAGGATGGTCGAGTGGCATCACCGACTCAATGGACATGAGTTTGAGTAAGCTCTGGGAGAAATGGTGAAGGACAGGGAAGCCTGGCATGCTACAGTCCCTTGGGTTGCAAGGAGTTTGACGTGACTGAGTGAACAACAGATGATTCCTGTCTGGACTGTGATTCTAACCAAGGGCTCTTCCTCTCTGGCCATCCTGACCTAGATCCTTGGTGTCCTTAGTTTATTACAAAGACCGTCCCCTGTTGGACGTGCTACCTTCTATGGACCTTGGACTTTGCCACTCGTCTTGTCATTGTCAGGAATCATGGATTCTGTTTTTTCAGGATTAGCGGTTGAGTAAAGCGGCTCTGGGCTCTCTTACCAGTCTGCATTGTTTTATGGATTTCTAGTCTTTTAAAGTCTTGTGACCTCTTTGTTGCTCTTAGGAAGCTTTTGGGTTTTGTTTGTTGTTGTTGCTGCGCTGGGTCTTCTGCTGTGGTGCTGGGCTTTCCCTCTTTGTGGTGAACAGAGGGCTCTTTAGTTGTGGCATGGGCTCTCTCGTTGCCCCGTGGCATGTGGGATCTTAGTTCCCTGACCAGGCGTTGAATCTGTGTCCCCTGCGTTGTAAGGCGGATTTTTAATCACTGGACCACCAGGGAAGTCCTAGGAAGATTTTGCTTTGTTTGACTCTAAATACTTCATTTCACTTTTTACATTTTTTTCCTATGGAAGAATTGATCTGAATAACTACCTTATCTTTTCTTGAAATAAGACAACTTATGATTAGTTTTTTAAATTTTTATTATAAAATATACAAAATGTAAAATTTACAGTGTTAACCATTTTAATGTGTGCAGTTACGACAACGTTAAGAACACCTGCAGTGTCATGCGGCCGTGTCACCATTTACTTCCAGAACTTTCCTCATCCCACATGGGCTAAGCTCTGTGCCTGCTAAATATTAATTGTCCATTCCTTCTTTTCCCCGTCCCTGGTAATCTCTGTTCCATTTTCTGTCTCTATACATTTGCCTACTATAGGTATCTTATAAAAGTAGAATCATATAATAATATTGTCCTTTTGTCTTTGGCTTATCTCAGCATAATATCCTTATGTATCCATATTGCTTCAGGTGTGAGAATTGTATTCCTTTTTGGTGTTGAATATTCTGTTGTGTATATATACCACATTTTATCTGTTCATCTGTATTTTATCATCACATTTTATCTGTTTAACTGTTCATCTGTTCACAGACACTTGAGTTGTTTACACCTTTTATCTGTCGTACATAATGCTGCTAGGAATGTTGGTGTACAAGTGTTTGAGTCCTGGTTTTCATTCCTTTTGGGTATATGCCTACGAGTGAATGCTGAATCATGGGAAGCCTGTGTTCAACTTTTTCAGAATCTGACATTACCCAGCAGCTGGACCAGGGTTCTAGTTTCTACATGTCCTCACCTACAGTTGTTATTTTCCCTTTTAAAAAAAGTATGTAATAGTCATCCCTGTGGATATGAAGTGATATTGTGGTTAGTTTTTTAAAGTCTCCTATTACTGATTCTGTCTTCTTGATCTTTTAAATAATTATGTAAAAATCCTATGATGATGGATTTGAAAATTTCTCATTGTAGTTCTATCAGTTTTTAATTTATATTTGAGTCTATTTTATAAGTTACATCCAAGTTTAAAATTGCAGTGAATTATTATCCTGGTAGATTTAAATTGCAGTGATTTAACTGTTCAGCATTATATAATGACCCTGTATTGTGCTTTTTGTCTTAATTTCCTCTTGTCCAATATTAATATTTCTATGCTATTTTTCTTTTGGTTAGTATTTGCAAAGTAGATGCTTTTTTCCTTTACTTATGTATCTTTTATATTTTCCTTTTTATTTAGCATTATGAAATAAGCATTTCCATGCTATAATAATTTTAATTTTTAATGTTTATAATACTCTACTGATTTAATTATGTCATAATTTCTGCAACCACTCCACCATTTGGGTGAACTCTTAGAGATATTATAGAATTATGAGATTTCTTGGGTTATACACATTATTTTTTTAGCTTTTGATACTGCCATATTGCTTTTCAAAGGAGTTTACCTACGTAAATGTCACCAGCTATTTGAATGTCTACTAGACACCATTTATCATATGATACAACATAATTTCACAAGTTTCTAAGAAAGAAAAAGCTTTTTCATTTAAACTGACACAGTACTTTATTATTTAGAATTTTTATTTCATACCTGTTAGAAGATATCTTTTAGGTGTGATAGACATAGGTTTTTATCATATTCCTTAGGAATATACATTAAAAGGAAAAAGCCAATTAAAATGATTAAAGTATTTCTGAATCTTCACATTCAGTGTCCATTTCTATGTTATTTCTTGACTCAGAGTATTTTGTGTGTTTCCATGCTGTACATAAACAGTGTTGGTGATGGCAAAAAACTTATTGTTCAGTTGGTAAGTCGTTTCTGACCCTGAACCCCATTGGCTCCGGCACACCAGGCTCATCTGCCCTCAGCTGCCTCCCGGAATTGTTCAAATTCATGTCCAGTGAGTCAGTGATGCTATCCCACCATCTCTTTCTCTGTCTCCCACTTCTCCTGCCCTCAATCTTTCCAGCATCAGGGTCTTTTCCAGTGAGTCGGCTCGTCACATCAAGTGGCCAGAGTATAGGAGCTACAGTTTCAGCATCAATCCTTCCAGTGAATATTCACAGTTGATTTTCTTCAGGGTTGACTGGTTTGATCTCCTCGCTGTCCAAGGACTCTCAAGAGTCTTCTCCAGCACCACAATTCAAAAGTATCAATTCTTTGGCACTCAGCTTTCTTTATGGTCCAACTTTCACATCTGTACATGGCTACTGGAAAAACCATAGTTTTGAGTATATGGACTTTGATCGGCCAAGTGATGTCTCTGCTTTTTAATGTGCTCTCTAGGTTTGTCATAGCTTTGCTTCTAAGGAGCAAGGGTCTTTTCATTTCTTGGCTGCAGTCACCATGTGATTTTGGAGCCCAAGAAAATCAAATCTGTCAGTTTCCATTTTTTCCTCTTCTATTTGCCATGAAGTGATGGGGGCTTATGCCATGATCTTAGTTTTTTGAATGTTGAGTTTTAAGCCAGCTTTTTCACTCTCTCACCCTCATCGAGAGGCTCTTTAGTTCCTCTTTACTTTCACTGATAAAATGTCCATTGGGAATGGCAAACCACTCCAGTATTCTTGCCTCAAGAACCCCATGAACAGTATGAAAAGGCAAAACACTAAATGACCTAATTTTAAAATGGGCTAAGGACTTGAATAGACATTTCTCTAAAGAAGATATATAAATGGCCATCAGGTTTATGAGTAGTTGCTCACCGTCACTAATTATCAGAGAAATGCAAAGCAAAAGCACAGTTGAGATATCACCTTACACCTATTATGACTATTATCCAAAAAACCCAGGAGAGTAGTGTTGGTGAGGATGTGGGGACATTGGAACCCTGGTACATTTTTGGTGGGAATGCAAAATGGTGAAGCTACTGTGGAAAACAGTATGGAATTTCCTCAAAAAAATTGAACTGCTGTATGACCCTGTAATCCTCCTCCTGGGTATACATCCAGAGGAGATAAAAATAGGGATCCTCCTGGGTATACATCTGGAGGGGATAAAGATAGGGATCCTCCTCCTGGGTATACATCCAGAGGGGATAAAGATAGGGCATTAAAGAGATGTCTCCACTCACATGCTCATTGCAGCCCTGCTTGTGATAGCTAAGCTGAGAAAAAACCTAAAAGTCCATCTATGGAAGAATGGAAAAAGAGAATGTAGTAGTGTATACATACAGTGAAATATTATTCAGCCTTAAAAAGAACTGCAAAATACCACAACATGGATGAACCTTGAGGAGATTATGCCAAGTGAAAATAAGTTAGTCCCAAGAAAGAGTGCCTGATGCCACTTACTGTGGGCTGTGTAAAACAGACTCATTAGAAGCACAGAGTACAATGGTGGTTGCCAGTGATGGAGCGTTTCACGTAAGGCACAGTGAACAAGTCCTAGCCTTCTACACGACGTTGTGCTAATAGTTAACAGTATAGTGCTGCGCTGTTGGATTTCTTAAGAGGGGAGAGCTAATGCTCTATGCTCTTAACCACAATAAGAATTGAAAAAGAAAATTGGTGCTGGAACCCCTGGTGTTCAGCGGTTAGGGCTCCATGCTTCCAGGGCAAGGGGCATGGCATTGATTCTTGGTTGGGGAACTAAGGTCCTGCAAGTCTTGCAGTGTGGGGCATTACATACATGATAGAGTGCTGCTTATACGTGTCTGGTCAGTAACACGATGCTCTTAATTATACAATGGCTATTGATTTCATTATAGAAACTGTGAAAGAATCCACTCTAAAATCACTAACGTGGTGATTTTACTATAATGTCATTGGGTATCATCATTTTATGTTTTTCCCTAGTCTAGTGAGATATAAAATGTCATCCATATGAATTTTAACTTGCATTTTTATTAATGAAGTTGAATATTTTTCAGTATTTGTAGTAGTATTTTAGTAACTATTAAGATCTTTAGTATTGAAGTTAAAGGTGGCTATTTCTCATTGTTTTCCAGTTTACAGTTTTTCCTCAGAGGCCACTTACTGTAGATGCTACTTGATTTTTATTATTCTTTTTTTTACTGTAGTTTAAGAAGTACTGCTCTTTGGAGCTGGCATTTATGACGTGTGAAGCTAGTACTTGAACTTGTACATTAAAATCACCAGGGAGCCTGTTGAAATGTGGCTTCTGGCTTTGTTGCAGAGTGATTTAGTGTGGAGTGAGTTATAGGAATCTATTCATAGCAAGCATCAGGAGATTACCATACTGTGGATCATTCTGAGACGTGGTCGAAGGTTGAGGTGTAGTTATAGCTACAGATTGTCTAAGAACCTCTTTGATACTACTGTCTGAGAAATTATAGGAGTAGAAAGCATGGTTAGAAAACCTAAGCTGCTTTTAATGTTAAGTGAGGAATTTTAGTTATTAAATGGGGGGGAGGTCCAGAATATTTAGGTTTTTGAGAAGAATTACATGGTAAATCAGGATTGTTGAATGTTACATGTAATTCCATCTTCGTAACAGTGTGAGAAAAGAAAAATCCAGGTTAAGACAATTATTTTATATTGGTAATTGCTTCATTTCAAGGTTTTATCAGTACCTCTGATGTCTAGAGTAAACAGGTTAGGCTAAAACAAGGTTTGATTACTTTGGCAGAGTGTGAAGTTCCATGAAGGAAATGGTGTTCTTCTTTTTTTGTGTGTATGTTCATTTTTATAGTTGTAGACTCTAAAACAGTGCATGGTATGAGGTAGGCATTCAGAATACTTGTTGAATGTATAAATATGCAGAACAGTTTACATATCAAATACTCTTGAGGGAGTATGAGTTTGCTTTGAATCACTTACACTTGCCTACAGAAGTTGGTTCAATGGATCATACATAGACTTTTCGTTAACCCTGCTATGGATTTTTTTTTTTTTTTTACTTTATTTTACTTTACATTACTGTGTTGGTTTTGCCATACATTGACATGAATCCGTCTCGGATGTACATGAGTTCCCAATCCTGAACTCCCCCCTATGGATTTTTAATTGAGGTTCTTTCATTGTTGAGGTTGTGGGAATAATCGTTATATCATTTAGATTCTTCCTATGTAAATTACATTTAAGATTTATGACTGGTGTTATGAATAGAGATTTTGAATTAAAAAGCATTATCATTTTCCTTTTAGGAGTTAACGGAGCAGTTTCATCAAGTTGAATCTCAGCTAAATAAACTAAATCATCATCTCACTGATATTTTTGCTGATGTGAAGACAAAAAGAAAACTGTTGGCATCTAATAAGCTGCGTCAAGTGGAAAGAGAATTATATGTATATTTTTTAAAAGATGAAGATTATCTGAAAAATATTGTGGAGAATTTAGAAAACCAATCAAAGATTAAGACCATTGGTCTTGAAGCCTGAAAATTGCCAAAAATGAAATCTTCACTGCATGTGCTTTACATATTAGGAGAAGAATACAGATAATAAACATGAAAATTTTAAGCTTGAGGTCGACGAACCATTTCATTTTATGAATTTTGAGTATTATATCAATTTGGTTTATTTCTTATATGTTTGTTCAGAGTACTAGTGCTTTTTATAACTTGAGGATTTGCTTTGTGGCACTTACTCCTAGTAACCTTTTTTTTAAAAAAATTTTTTAAATAATTGCTTTACAGAATTTTGTTGTTTTCTGTCAAACCTCAACATGAATCAGCCGTAGGTTTACATATATCCCCTCCCTTTTGAACCTCCCTCCCATCTGCCTCCCCATCCCACCCCTCTCGGTTGATACAGAGCCCCTGTTTGAGTTTCCTGAGACACACAGCGAATTCCCGTTGGCTGTCTGTTTTACATACGGTGATGTAAATTTCCATGTTACTCTCTCCATACATCTCACCCTCTCTTCCCCTCTCCCCATGTCCATAACTGTGTTCTCTATGTCTGTTTCTCCATTGATAAATTTTTCAGTACCATTTTTCTAGATTCCGTATATATGCATTGCTGCTGCTGCTGCTACTAAGTCACTTCAGTCGTGTCTGACTCTGCAACCCATAGATGGCAGCCCACCAGGCTCCGCTGTCCTTGGGATTCTCTAGGCAAGAACACTGGAGTAGGTTGCCATTTCCTTTGATGCATGAAAGTGAAAAGTGAAAGTGAAGTCACTCAGTCGTGTCCAACTCTTCACAACCCCATGGACTGCAGCCTACCAAGCTCCTCCATCCATGGGATTTTCCAGGCAAGAGTACTGGAGTGGGTTGCCATTGCCTTCTCCATATATGCATTCAGTTCAGTTGCTCAGTCGTGTCTGACTCTTTGCGACCCCATGAATTGCAGCACGCCAGACCTCCCTGTCCATCACCAACTCCCGGAGTTCACTCGGAGTCACGTCCATTGAATCCGTGATGCCATCCTGCCATCTCATCCTTGGTCGTTCCCTTCTCCTCCTGCTCCCAATCCCTCCCAGCATCAGGGTCTTTTCCAATGAGTCAACTCTGCATGGGGTAGCCAAAGTACTGGAGCTTCAGCTTGAGCATCATTCCTTCCAAAGAAATCCCAGGGCTGATCTCCTTCAGAATGGACTGGTTGGATCTCCTTGCAGTCCCAGGGACTCTCAAGAGTTTTCTCCAACACCACAGTTCAAAAGCATCAATTCTTCGGTGCTCAGCTTTCTTCACAGTCCACCTCTCACATTAGTATATGATATTTCTCTTTCTGACTGACTTCACTCTGTAATAGGCTCTAGGTTCATCCACCTCAATAGAACTGGCTCAAATGCGTTCCTTTGATGGCTGAGTACTATTCCATTGTGTATATGTACTACAGCTTCTTTATCTATTCATCTGTCAGTGACATCTAGGTTGCTTCCATGTTCTAGCTGTTGTAAATAGTGCTGCAGTGAACAATGGAATATGTGTGTCTTTTTCAATTTTGGGTTCCTAGGGTATATGCCTAGGAGTGGGATTGCTGGATCATATGGTGGTTTTATTTCTGGGTTTTTAAGGACTCTCCATATCGTCTTCCATAGTGGCTGTATCAATTTCCATACCTAGCAGCAGTGCAAGAGTGTTGTGTTCTCCACACCCTCTCCAGCATTTATTGTTTAGACTTTTTGATGATGGCCATTCTGACTGGTGTGAGGTGATAATCTCATTGTGGAAGTTGCATTTCTCTAACAATGAGCAATGCTGAGCTCTTTTCATGTGTTTGTTAGCTATCTGTGCATCGTCTTTGGAGAAATGTGTTTTTAGGTCTTTTCCCACTTTTTGATGGGGTGGGTTGTTTTTCTAGTGTTGAGTTGTATGAGCTACTTGTATATTTTGGAAATTAATCCTTTGTCAGTTGTTTCCTTGGCTAGTTTCTCCCATTCTGAGGGTTGTCTTTTCACCTTGCTTATAGTTTCCTTTGCTGTGCAAAAGGCTTTTAAGTTTAATCAGTTCCCACTTGTTTGCTTTAGTTTTTATTTCCATTACTCTAGGAGGTGGGTCATAGAGGATCTTGCTTTGATTTATGTCATCGAGTGTTCTGCTTATATTTTCATCTAAGAGTTTTATAGTTTCTGGTCTTACATTTAGGTCTTTAATCCATTTTGAGTTGATCTTTGTGTATGTTGTTAGGAAGTGTTCTGATTTCATTCTTTTACATGTAGCTGTCCAGTTTTCCCAGCACCGTTTATTGAAGAGGCTGTCTTTGCCCCATTGTATATTTTTGCCTCCTTTGTGAAAAATAAGGTACCTGTAGGTGCATGGGTTTATTTCTGGGCTTTCTGTCTTGTTCCATTGGTCTGTATTTCTGTTTGTGTCCCAGTACCATACTGTCTTGATGACTGCAGCTTTGTAGTATAATCTGAAGTCAGGAAGATTGCTTCCTCCAGCTCCATTCTTCTTTTTCAAGACTGCTTTGACTGTTCGGGGTCTTTTGTGTTTCCATATGAATTGTGAAATTTTTTGTTCTAGGTCTGCGAAAAATACCACTGGTAATTTGATAGGGATCGCATTGAATCTGTAGATTGTGTTTAGTAATATAGTCATTTTCACAATATTGATTCTTCCTACCTGGGAACGTGGAGTATCTCTCCTGTTTATGTCATCTTTGATTCTTTCATCAGTGTCTTATAATTTTCTGTGTACAATTCTTTTGTTTTCTTATGTAAGTTTATTCCTAGATATTTTATTCTTTTTGTTGTAATGGTGACTGGGATTGATTCCTTAATTTCTGAGTTTTCATTGGTAATATATAGAAATGCAAGTGATTTCTGTATATTGATTTTGTATCCTGTGACTTTGCTAAATTCACTGATTAGCTCTAGGAAATTTCTGGTAGTATCTTTAGGGTTTTCTATGTACAGTATCATGTCATCTGCAAACAGAGCTTTACTTTGCTGATCTGGATTCCTTTTATTTCTTTTTCTTCTCTGATTGCTGTAGCTAGGACTTCCAGAACTATGTTGAATAATAGTGGTGAGAGTGGACATCCTAGTCTTCCTCCTGATCTTAGGGGGACTACTTTCAGTTTTCACGATCGAGAATAATGTTTGCTATAGGCTTATCATATATGGCTTTTACTATGTTGAGGTAGGTTCCTTCTGTGCCCATTTTTTGAAGAGTTTTAATCATAAATGGGTGCTGAATTTTGTCAAAGGCTTTTTCTGCATCTATTGAGATTATATGGTTATTATCTTTCAGTTTATTAATATGGTGTATCACACTGATTGATTTGCACATACTGAAAATCCTTGCATCCTTGGAAAAAATCCAACTTGCTCATGGTATATGAGCTTTTTAATATGTTGTTGAATTCTGTTTGCTAAGGTTTTGTTGAGGGTTTTTGCATCTATGTTCATCAGTGATATTGGCCTGTATTTTTTTTGTGTGTGTTGTCTTTGTCTGATTTTGGTATCAGGGTAATGGTGGTCTTGTAGAAAGAGTTTGGAAGTATTCCTGCTGCCATTTTTGGGAAGAGTTTTAGAAGGATAGGCATCAGCTCTTCTCTAAATGTTTGACAATTCTGCTGTGAAGCCATCTGCTCCTGGGCTTTTGTTTTTTTGGGGGGGGAGATTTTTGATCACAGCTTTGATTTCAGTGCTTGTAATTGGGTTGTTCATAGTTTCTATTTCTTCTGGTTCAGTCTTGGAAGATTGAACTTTTCTAAGAATCTGTCCATTTTGTCCATTTTATTGCCATATAGTTGTTCATAATAGTCTCTTATAATCCTTTGTATTTTTCCATTGTCTATTGTAACCTCTCCTTTATCATTTCTAATTTTGTTGACTTGATTCTTCTCTTTTTTCTTTGACGAGTCTGGCAAAAGGTTTGTCAATTTTCTTAACCAGCTTTTAGTTTTATTAATCTTTACTATTGTTTCTTTCATTTCTTTTCATTTATTTCTGCTCTGATCGTCATGATTTATTTATTTCTGCTAATTTTGGAGTTTTTATTCTTTTCCCAGTTGTTTTAGGTGTAAATTTAGGTTGTCTGTCTGAGGTTTTTCTTGTTTCTTGAGGGAGGATTGTATTGCTGTAAACCTTCTTGGAACTGCTTTTGCTGCGTCCCATGGGTTTTTATTTGTCGTGTTTTCATTGTCATTTCTTCCTAGAAATTTTTTTATTTCCCTTTTAATTCCTTCAGTAACCTCTTGGTTACTTAGAAATGTATTGTTCATCTGCATGCGTCTGTGTTTTTTACAGTTTTTTTCTCATAATTGAAACCTAGTCTCATAGTGCTGTGGCCGGAAAAAATGCTTGATAGGATTTCAGTTTCCTTAAATGTACTGAGGTTTGATTTGTGACCCAAGATGTGGTCCATCCTGGAGAATGTTCCATGTGCACATGAGAAGAAGGTGTATTCTTTTGCATTTGGATGGAAAGTCCTGAAGAGTTCAGTGAGATCCATCTCATCTAATATATCATTTAGGACTTGTGTTTCCTTATTAACTTTCTGTTCTGATGATCTGTGCATTGTGTGAGTGGGATGTTAAAGTCTCCTACCATTATTGGGTTGCTGTCAGCATCTCCTTTTATGTCTGTCAGAGTTTGTCTTATGTATTGAGGTGCTCCTATGTTGGGTGCACAGATATTTACAATTGTTGTGTCTTCCTCTTGGATTGATCCCTTGATCATTATGTAGTGTCCTTCCTTATCTTTGTAATATTTTTTATTTTAAGGTCTGTTTTGTCTGATAAGAGGATTGCTACTCCAGCTTTCTTTTGCTTTCCATTTTCATGGAATATATTTTTCCGTCCTTTTACTTTCAGTCTGTATGTGTCTTGAGGTCTGAAGTGGGTTTCTTGTAGACAGCATATATATGGGTCTTGTTTTTGTATCCATTCAGCCAGTCTGTGTCTTTTGGTTGGAGCATTTAATCTGTTTACATTTAAAGTAATTATTGATTTATATGTTCCTATGGCCATTTTCTTAATTGTTTGGGGTTTGATTCTGTAGATCTTTTTCTTACATTTCTTGACTCTATAAGTCCCATTAACATTTGTTGTAAAGCTGGTTTGGTGGTTCTGAATTCTGTTAACTTTTGCTTGTCTGAAAAGCTTTTGATTTCTCCATCAGTTTTGAATGAGATCCTTGCCAGGTACAGTAATCTTGGTTGTACAATTTTCCCTTTCATTACTTTAAATATATCCTGCCATTCCCTTCTGGCCTGCAGTTTCTGCTGAAAGATCAGCTGTTAATCGTATGGGGTTTCCATTGTATGTTGCTTGTTGCTTTTTCCTTGCTGCTTTTAATATTTCTTTGGGTTTAATCTTAGTTTGATTAGTATGTGTCTTGGCATGTTTTTCCTTGGGTTTGTTCTGTATGGGACTCTGCATCTCTTGGACTCGATTTACTATTTCCTTTTCCATGTTGGGGAAATTTTCAACTATAATCTCTTCAAAGTTTTCTCATACCCTTTCTTTTTCTCCTCTTCTTCTGGGACCCCTGCAATTCGAATGTTGGTGCGTTTGATATTGTCCCAGAGGTCTCTGAGACTATCCTCAGTTCTTTTCATTCTTTTTACTTTATTCTGTTCCAGAAGTTATTGCCACCATTTTATCCTCCAGCTCAACTGATTTGTTCTTCTGCTTCATATATTCTGCTGTTGATTCCTCTAGAGCATTTTTAATTTCAGTGATTGTGTTGTTTGTATGTTCACTCTCTAATTCTTCCAGGTCTTGTTATTGACCTATGCATTTTCTCCCTCCTGTTTTCAAGGCTTTTGGCCATCTTTACTCTCATTACTCTGAATTCTTTTTCAGGTAGTTTGCTTATTTCCTCTTCATTTATGTGGACTTATGTGTTTCTAGTTTGTTCCTTCCCTTGTGTCTCTCTGCCTTTTCGTTATTTTTTTATACTTCCTGTGTTTGAGGTCTCCTTTTCCCAGGCTTCAAGTTTGACTTCTTTCTTCCTTTTGGTCTCTGCCTCGCCAAGGTTGGTGCGGTGGTTTATGTAAGCTTCGGATAGGCTGAGATTTGTGCTAAGGTTTTTGCTTCTCCTCTGATGGGAAAGGCTGGGTGAGGTGGTGATCCTGTCTGCTGATGGTTGGGTTTGTATTTTTGTTTTCTTTGTTGTTGGATGAGGCGTCCTTCAGGGTGCTGCTGGTGGGTGGGTGATGTTGGGTCTTGTGTTCAAGTGGTTTCCTTTGTGGGAATTCTCACTATCTGATACTCTGTAGGGTTAGTTCTCTGGTAGTCTGGGGTCTTGGAATCAGTGCTCCCACTCCAAAGGCTCAGGGCTTGATCTCTGGTCAGGAATGAAGATTCCACAAGTGGTTGGTTATGGTATTAAATGAGATTAAAACAAATACCCAAAAATGAGATACCAAAGATGAACCCCAGACAAATGGCAGTTACAAAATCAGGCAAATAATAATTTAAATAATGGAATATACACATATACACACACACCTATAAGCAAAATCAAAACAGTCCAATAAAGATAAAGTACAATAGATTGACCTGGCAAACAAAGGAAACCGAAAATTAATCTGCTAGTTAAGAACAAAACTAGGTAAAGCACAAGCTGGAAAATGAAACTAAAGCAGTGAAAACAAAACTAACAAGTATGTTGAAAGGAAAGAAAGAAATAGATAAGCAAAGTTGAATAGAGGTAGATAAGATTTATATACGTTAATGATTAACTGCCAGGGGAAAAGAACAGTAGGAAAAAGGGATAAATGTAGAAAAAATAATAGGTTAAAAAAAAAAATACAGAACTGCAAAAGCCCAATGTAGAGGCAGAGGTTTATAGGAGCAATAAAAAGTTGATTTAAAAAAAACCTCAAAAGCTTATTAGATTTCACAGTGCCAATAACAAATATATTGGGGGTGGGGGGTGGGGTGGGGAGGAAGAAAAAAAATTCAAAAGAAACTACAGAGCAAGTCAAAACGTAAGAAGAATGTGTGTTTTTCTCAAGTCACTACTGTCTGGGTCCTTTCCCTCTGGGAGTCACAGTCCACCTCGCCTCCCTCGGACGCCCTCCAGCTCTGTGCTGGTCTCCGGACCTGCTGTGGGGGCAGCTCAGACTCTAATCTGGTCCCACTCCTGTGTGTTCTTGCCTCCAGTGTCCACAGCTGTCCGTCTGTTCTTCTGTGGGAGCTCTCAATGTCCTTTTGTATATCCCATAGGCAGTCTCCCTCGTGGCCCGTGTGGATTCAGTCTGCAGCTTGTAACAGCTAGTGAAGGTTTTGGATCTTCCTTAGCCACACTGCCCCTGGATTTCGATTGTGGTTTTATTTCCACCTCTGCAGGTGGGTCATCCACTGGGGTTTGCTCCTGAGGCTGCCCTGGAGGACTTGGGTCTGTCCCAACGAGGGCCAAGTGTGGAGGTGGTGCAGCTGCTTCAGCTGCAGAGGTTCTGGCAGCACCAGGTACCCGGGAGTTGGCAGTTAGGGCAACAGGAAATACAGTGCTCTAGGAGGCTATGGCAGCCAGTATTGGCCAATACACTGCAGTATTCTTGCCTGGAGAGCCCCCTGACAGAGAGGCCTGGCAGGGCACAGCCCACAGGGTGATAAAGAGTTGGACACAACTGAAGTGATCCCACGTGCATAGAGACTTTTTTTGCCTGTGGCAGCTCTGCCCCAGTGAGAGCTGATTGTGCAGGTGGTGCAGGGACCTTGGCAGCGCCAAGTGTGTAGGGACATGGACTGCCTCAGCTGCAGGAGTTATGGCCACATCAGAGTCTCTTTTTCCACCCTCTGGTAGCTGGCAATCAGAATCCTTTTTGGGTAGTCTTTCTCCATAGCTCTGCCCCTTCAGGCACTTAGAGGGCTCCCTTGCCTAGGGTAAAGGCAGAGGAACCAAAGGTCAAATTGCCAACATCTGTTGGCTCATTGAAAAAGCAAGAGAATTCCAGAAAAACATCTGCTTTATTGTTTATGCCTTTGAACTGTGTAGATGACGGTGAACTGTGGAAAATTCTTTGAAGAGATGGGAATACCAGACCACCTTACCTGCCTCCTGAGAAATCTGTATACAGGTCAAGAAGCAACAGTTAGAACAGGACATGGAACAACAGACTGGTTCCAAATTGGGAAAGGAGTACGTCAAGGCTGTATATTGTCACTCTGCTTAACTTATATACAGAGTACATCATGTGAAATGCCAGTCTGGGTGAAGCACAAGCTGGAATCAAGATTGCTGGGGAGAAATATCAGTAATCTCAGATATGCAGATGACACCACCCTTAGGGCAGAAAGTGAAGAACTAAAGAGCCACTTAGAGTGAAAGAGGAGAGTGAAAAAGCTTGCTTAAAACTCAACAGTCAAAGAACTAAGATCATGGCATCCGGTCCCATCACTTCATGGCAAATAGATGGGGAAACAATGGAAACGGTGACAGACTTTATTTTCTTGAGCTCCAGAATCACTACAGATGATGACTTCAGCCATCTGAAGTCTAAAAGACTTGCTCCTTGGAAGAAAAGCTGTGATCAACCTAGACAGCATATTAAAAAGCAAGAGACATTACTTTGCCAACAAAGGTCCATCTAGTCAAAGGTATGGTTTTTCCAGTAGTCAGATATGGATGTGAGAGTTGGACTATAAACAAAGCTGAGCAATGAAGAATTGACGCTTTTGAACTGTAGTGTTGGAGCAGACTCTTGAGAGTCCCTTGGACTGCAAGGAAATCCAACCATTCCATCCTAAAGGAAGTCAGTCCTGAATATTCATTGGAAGGCCTGATGCTGAAGCTGAAGCTCCAATACTTTGGCCACCTGATGGGGAGAACTGACTCCTTGAAAAGACCCTGATGGCGGGAAAGATTGAAGGCAGTAGGAGAAGGGGACGACAGAAGATGAGATGGTTGGATAATGGCATCAGCGACTCAGTGGACATGACTTTGATCAAGCTCTGAGTGTTGGTGATGGACAGGAAAGCCTGGTGTGCTGCAGTCCATGGGATTGCAAGGAGTTGGACATGACTGAGCGACTGAACTGAACTGAGGGATTCAATGTTTCCACAGGACAGAGCTCAGCAGTGCTTTGACTTCAGTGTGACTAAATATATCATGACTGACTTTCAAATGAAATTTCAAAATTCTGTGAAAATGATTGCTCAGATGATGTATAACACTTTTAATTTCTTAGGCATGAAAATACTTAAATGTTGGATTGTATTGGTTGGGATATAAGTGTAGTATTTAGACAATTAGAAATTATTTTAGGAGTTGAGGCAAAATAATTTGAAGTAACCTATTTATCAGTTTTTACATCAAATATTTCTTGATGGCCTGGTTTATATGTGGCCTTTGTTACATACTAAGTAAGCTTTATGGAAGCAAGAGATTTAGACACTACTTTCAAGAAGTACTACTGCTTCAAGAATGTGTTACCTGCTCGTTATTGTGGAATGCCTATCTAACAACTATACATTTTAAGTGGTTCTATAGAGGTTTTTTTTAGGTGTAGCCGTCAGAAAATGGGTATGTTTAGGTGACAGATGGGCCTTGACAGTTTCTATAATTCATCGAACAAGTATGTTTTGCCTGTTACTATGTTTGTATGTCATTTAGCACTTTGTATTTATTAAGTATATCTTAATATGCTTGAAAAATCTGTAGCAATAAATTTCATCTAAGACTTTGCTATTCACTCCTCACAAGTGACCTTTTTTGGTTCCTTTTTTTCCCCTTCTGTCCTACCTTGGAATCAAGAATTTACTTGAAATTTTTCTTCTCTTCAGTAATGGAGAAAAATGTCACCTGATTTTTGATTCATGGAACAGCAAATTCTGTTTAGATTAGTGCCAGATACATTAGATCATAAACAGCTACTTGATGGTTTGGACTGCCCCTTCCAGGCCTTTACCTGCTGAGCCCCGGGGGCTCATTGAGCCGGCAAGTGAAAGGACGTCAGGTTATGCATCTGTCATAATAGCTCAAGTCAGTTAAAGTAATTTTTATGTTACTAGATTTGTGTGTTTGAAGACTATAACAGCGGTTTGTTTCAAACCTCAGGAAGTAGGAAATATTTGAGTAGATTGCTTGCTTCAAAATTGGTTAACTAGGAAATACCGATACATTCCTACCATGTGGTATTAGCATAATACCCAATGGAGCCTCTGAATGTTTTGCTTTCTTCTTAACTATCCTATCTGTGTTATGAGGACAGTTGATACCTATTTGTTATAGTGGTGAATATAGTAATTTTTATGAATGTCTCTACATAAAAATTTTTACATGACTTATTTTGAAGTCTCAAAATTAATATATGGGTATTATGTTTATCTTACGTCTAGGGTTTTATGAAAATGGAAAATTATGAGGCATCTGTAGCCTCTGACCTCTGTAAGATGCCACTCTCCAGTGTTGCGCAGAGGATTATGTCTGCTATGCATTCAGGTGGTTTAGTAGAATCTGGGAACTGGAGAGAGAGTGAAAAGAGTGAGTAATTTTTATGAACCTTCATGTTTTTTGTTACCTTGAATTATTCTTAAGACCAAGTTTTGAAAATCATTGACCTTAAAATAAAAGTTATTTTACTAGCAAAAATGAGTTTGCTCAAGAATAGCAGTTTTGGACAAATATACAATACAAAGGCCAAAGGCAGGTCTAACAAAGGAGAAGCACGGATGTTGGGAGGGGTTTTTCTGAACCAAAGTCCACTGGAGAAAAGTGAGAGTTCAGAGTGGGGATGGTTTCTGTCTGAGTTGCTGGAGTGGTGACTCCTTGTAGGAGATGCTGCTGCTGCTAAGTCGCTTCAGTCGTGTCCGACTCTTCGCGACCCCACCAGGCTCCTCTGTCCATGGGATTTGCCAGACAAGAGCACTGGAGTGGGGTGCCACGCTGCTAGGCACATGTCTTCCTGTGGGGACCTGTGATTAATTCTTCCTGTGACTGATTTTTAGTGGTACTGAGCAAGAGCTCCCCCTTCTGGCCTCCAACTCCATTTTAGTGAAAGTGAAAGTCGCTTAGTTGCGCAGGACTCTGCGACCCCGTGAAACTATACAGTCCATGGTATTCTCCAGGCCAGAATACTGGAGTAGGTAGCCTTTCCTTTCTTTAGGGGATCTTCCCAACCCAGGGATCGAACTCAGGTCCCCCGCATTGCAGGCGGATTCTTTACCAGCTGAGCCACAAGGAAAGCCCAAGAATACTGGAGTGGGTAGCCTATCCCTTCTCCAGCGGATCTTCCCGACCCAGGAATTGAAACGGGGGCTCCTGCATTGCAGGTGGATTCTTTATCAACTCAGCTATGAGGGAAGCTCCCATTTTGATGAGGTTTCTCCATGTTAATTTTCAGAAAATGAAAAGCAGCAGAGTGTTTTATAGAACTTCGTGTTGCGCAGGGAAGTTTCTGCCTACAAATGAAGGGCGCCCAGCTCCCCCTTGCTTTACTCTCATTCCATGATGACTCAGCTTCTGCTCACTGAATTTTACATTTTCTTAGCCCTTACTGCTTTTAAAATGTAACACACCCTTCCTTGTTTAAGGCATTTCTGCCAGACATTCCCTTAAAATCTGGACCAGATGTTCAAGTAACCTCAAAAGAGAGGGGCTCTTTCATAGTGCCCATCCAAGTGTTGCTTTACCTTTAGCTCTTGGGTCACTGAACCTGTATTTGCTTGTAGTTTGTGGTGGAGAAGAGAAGTGTCCCTGACAGTATGTATATTATGCCACTGTGTATGTGTGTATACACTCTTTACATGGCGAAGGTCAGTGGGTCTGTGTTTATGTGTTTATGACGTGACACCAAAGTGAAAGCAGTGGCATATCCTCACAAGTGTGCTGCAACAGTTGAAATACCAGGGTGTGTAATAACAAAGCAGTTTTTATTTAAAATTGTAAACATGGGCCAGTAATTTGTTTTTTTCTTCTACGGCATAGGTAATAAGTGAGTGAGATATAACTAATTTCATGGAGATGAAATAATTGAGAAATATTGACAAACAGTGCAAAAACTGTTATAAATGTGGTTTGTTGATTATATGAAGATACTCTTAACATTTCCACCTGTTGATAGCCATGCGTCTGTTGCCCCTCTTTACAGAAGTCACTAATGAACCAGTGAGAATCTGGGGGTGTGGACTACGTACCCAGCCACTGACAGTGTTTTAGGGGGAATGTTGGTGCTTGGGAAGTAAAGTTAACATCAAACATCAGAGAGATAGCTTTCTCCTTTACTCTGTATACTTGCTTTCAAAATGAAAGAGCAGTGTGCATTCGACAGAACTTGAAATATCCCTTCCTTCAAAAACTGGTAAGAATAATAAAATGCCTCTGGAAGCTATAATGTGAGTCTCTGTCGAGAAAATTTATCACAGTCAGCCCATCTCATGAACTGTCTTGCCATGCTCTTAAAATACCTTGCTAAATCCTAGTTTTCATGAATTTATTGAGATGATAAGGCATTACTTTTCTGTCAAGTGTTCTTGGATATTGAAAAAGAGTAGAATTTTTACAAAGGTTTTGTGTCTGTTGCTGTGTAACACTTACTATGAACTCAGTGGCCTAACACACGTTTGTCATCTCATAGTTCCTGTGGGTCGGGAGCCCAAGCACAGCGTAGCTGGGTCCTCTGCAGGGCTACTGTGCAGGTACCAGTCAGGGCTGGAGGCGCATCTGAGTCCTGAAATGGGGAAGCATTTGCTTGTAAGTTTACATGGTTGTAGACTCTTAGATGAGGGTCTCAGGTTCTTGGTGACTGTTGGCTAGAAGCCACCCTTGGTTAATTTCCACATGGTTCTCTTCTCAGGCAGCTTTACATTATGGCAGCTTTTTCAAAGAGTGCGAGAGAGTGAATTACAGTCTTATGTAAAGTGAAAGTGAAGTCGCTCAGTCGTGTCCGTCTCTGCGACCCCATGGACTGTAGCCTACAGGGTCCTCTGCCGTGGGATTCTCCAGGCAGTAGTACTGGAGTGGATTGCCATTCCCTTCTCCAGGGGATCTTCCCCACCCAGGGATTGAACCCCGGTCTCCCGCATTGTAGACAGATGCTTTACCATCAGAGCCACCGGGGAAGCCCACAGTCTTATGTAAGGCAATCACAAACATTCTGTCACTGTTGCTGTCTTCTTTTAAGTCCACCCACTCTCAAGGGCTTACGCAAGGGCGTGAATACTGGACGATGGGGGTCATGGGACCACCTTAGAGTCTGTCTGCCACAGAGTCCCGCCAGCTTTATTCTTATTTCATATAAATCTGAAAGTTGGATTGCTAATGGGTTATTGATGATTGATGCTGAACCTGAGTTGATTCCCGGACTCTTGCCACATGCTGAGCTGTTGTATCAAATCCTTCTCCTTTATAAGTAAGATATTGTAAATCAGCGTTTCATTTTTGAATGCCCATCTCATACCAAATAAATATCAAAATTGAACTCAGAAATCAATGGAGGTAAACTATTAATATTTGCTTTTACAAAATTGTATTAAGTAAAACCAAACAGTGTTCTATGTCACTTTGGGATCTAATTTTCTGATCTGCTAGACCAACTGAGGTATACACGTCCAGTAAAGATTGGACTGTGTGTATCCTCTTGCAGCAAAGTTAGCGTTTATTTTAAAACCCTTTGTGGTTTAAAAAAAAAAATGCAAAAACTTAAAATACAGCTTAATGAATTAATACAAAGAGAACATCATATAACTACTACTTACTTTGCCAACATCTCAAAATTCTGTTCTGAATTTCCTGCTCAAAGGTCACCATTCCCGTGGTAATCGTTACTCACCGTCCAGCACGCCAGAGTCCATCCTTCTCTTCAGATCACGCCATCAGATGATGTACGTGGCTCGTGTGCTTGCAGTCAGCTGTGGCCAAGCTTCCTATCTGTAGGGTGCACCATTGCCAGGGTAGGCCTGAAGACATCTGACTTGCTTCCTAGCTGGTCTCTTCCCTTTCCTCCAGTTAGACCTGAAACGACTCCATTCCATCCTCCAAATGACAAGCGTCCTAGAGGACTATGGCCCAGCGTTCTGGAGGGACCCCAAGTCCAGAGTGTCTTCATGAGACAGTTTTCCACCAACTGAGACCGCTCACCTCGGAACAGGAGAGAGAAATAAACTTGTGGTTAGGCCATTGTATTGGTGGGTCTTTTGTGACTGTGGCTTAGCTTCTTACTGCAACTCATATACCTTTAAACTAGAGGTAGAACTGAGTTCCCGAGTTAAATTTGGCTTCCCTGGTGGCTCAGACTGTAAAGAACCTGCCTGCAATGTGGGAGTCCTTGGTTCAATCCCTGGGTCGGGAAAAACCCCCTGGGGAAGGAAATGGTAACCCATTCCAGTATCCTTGCCTGGAGAATTCCATGGACAGAGAGAAGCCTGGCAGGCTACAGATCACAAAGAATCAGACACGACTGAGCAGGACTTAAATTTACATTGTCATTTCAGTGTTCAGTAATGCCACTTAAAGTATTTGAGAAGCACTGGAGGAGAAAGATTTTTCAGGGTGATTTCAAGGTTGTCAGCTGGCCTGGTGCTATGGATAGTACTATGCATTTGATTAAACATGTATTTATTAGAGTACATCTCTATTTTGTCTTAAGTACCTATAGAAGTCAAATAACGTTTTCTA
The DNA here is from genome assembly GCA_006408695.1 of Aepyceros melampus. Lineage (NCBI taxonomy): Eukaryota > Metazoa > Chordata > Mammalia > Artiodactyla > Bovidae > Aepyceros > Aepyceros melampus. Next base: position 335,619 of record SJXQ01012914.1, read on the forward strand.
ATACATATTTATCCAAAATCTTTTTTAACTTAATAGAGCTTAGAGGTGAATATGTTTTTTTTTCTAGTAAAATAAGAATAGTTTCATAGACATTACAAATGAATACTGACTATGCCAAAGCCTTTGACTTTGTGGATCACAACAAACTGTGGAAAACTCTTAAAGAGATGGGAATACCAGACCACCTTACCTGCCTCCTGAGAAATCTGTATGCAGGTCAAGAAGCAACAGTTAGAACCGGACATGGAACAACAGACTGGTTCCAAATTTGGAAAGGAGTACATCAAGGCTGTATATTGTCACCCTGCTTATTTAACTTAGATGCAGAATACATCATGCGAAATGCTAGTCTGGATGAGCACAAGCTGGAATCAAGATTGCTGGGAGAAATGTCAATAACCTCAGATATGCAGATGACACCACCCTTATGGCAGAAAGCAAAGAAGAACTAAAGAGCCTCTTGATGAAAGTGAATGAGGAGAGTGAAAAAGTTGGCTTAAAGCTCAACATTCAGAAAACAAAGATCATGGCATCTGGTCCCATCACTTTATGGCAAATAGATGGGGAAACAATGGAAACAGTCACAGACTATTTTCTTGGGCTCCAAAATCACTGCAGATGGTGACTGCAGCCATGGGATTAAAAGACGCTTGCTCCTTGGAAGAAAAGCTATGAACAACCTAGACAGCATATTAAAAAGCAGAGACATTACTTTGCTGACAAAGGTCCATCTAGGCAAAGCTATGGTTTTCCCAATAATCATGTATGGATGTGAGAGTTGGACTATAAAGAAAGCTGAGCACTGAAGAATGGATGCTTTTGAACTGTGGTGATGGAGAAGACTCTTGAGAATCCCTTGGACTGCAAGGAGATCCAGCCAGTCAATCCTAAAGGAAGTCAGTCTGAAATATTCATTGGAAGGCCTGATGCTGAAGCTGAAGCTCCAATACTTTGGCCACCTGATGCAAAGAAGTGAATCATCAGTAAGACCCTGATGGTGGGAAAGACTGAAGGAAGGCAGGAGGAGAAGGGGTCAACGGAGGACGAGGCAGTTGGATGGCATCACTGACTCGATTGACATGAGTTTGAGTAGGCTCTGAGAGTTGGTGATGGATGGGGAAGCCTGCCGTGCTGCAGTCCATGGGGTCGCAGAGTCAGACATGACAGCAACTGAACTGAGCAAATTAATACAGGTTTAAGACTCCTCAAGGCAATTATTTCTCAAAAATCCAATTCATTAATGTGAAGTGTCTCTTTATTTCTACCAACTAGTGGAAATCTTTGCAATTTCAAGCACAGAGAACATAAAGCTAAATGACAAAATAGATATTTTTATTATTATTTTATTCTTGTCAAGAATATATGGATAAACATTTTTTAATTTCTATTAAGTAAATATAAAATCCTTATGTCTAGTCACTTGGTATACCTGCCAGGTGTTGGGTTCCAGTTTCCACTGCCCTAATTCAAGCCTTCACTCCTTCTTATTTGAAATTTGCAGTACTTCCCTAATTGATGTTAGGTGTCAATTTATTGCCACTTTTGACCTGCCTTTGTGCTGTTGCTGGGATTAGCTCAGATCTTAGCTTTGTTCTCTGCAGAATTTGTCTGTAGAAAAATACCCCTGCAGGGCAGCCTGGCCCTTGCCAGCCCTTAAGTCTTAAGTCTCATCACTTCCCCTCTTTTTATGCCCCATTCAGATTTTTAAAATTGATTTATTTTATAGTAGGTCCTTATTGATTATCTGTTTTAAATATAGCAGTCTGTTTTAAATATAGCAGTGTGTACATGTCATTCCCAAACTCCCAGTCTATCCCTCCACCCCCTACCTTTCCCCCACCCCTGTACCCAAGGCAGTCTACAGACTCAGTGTCATCCCTATCAATTACCCTTTTTCACAGAACTAGATGAAAAAATCTTTAAACTTTATATGGAGACACAAAAGACCCTGAATAGCCAAAGCAAAGAAAAATAGCTGGAGGAATCAGGCTCCCTGACTCCAGACTCTACTACAAAGCTACAGTAATCAAAACAGTATGGTGCTGGCTCAAGAACAGAAACACAGATCAAAGGAACATGATAGAAAGCCAAGAAATAAGCCCACGCACCTGTGGTCAATTAGTCTGTGATAAAGAAGACAGTGCTGTGCAATAGAGGAAGGACAGTGTCTTCAACAAATGGGAAAACTGGACAACTACAAGTTAAAAAAAGAAACTAGAACATTCTTTAACACCATACACAAAAATAAACTCAAATGGGAGTACAGACCTAAATGTAAGCCTGGATCCTATAAAACTTAGAGGAAAACAGGCAGGACACTGACATAAATTGCAGCAACATCTTCATGAATCCATCTGCTAAAGTTATGGAAATAAAAACAAAAATAAACAAATGTGACCTATTAAATGTGAAAGCTTTTGCACAGCAAAGGAACCATAAACAAAAGCAGCTGGGACTTCCCTGCTGGTCCAGTGGTCACGACACTGCACTGCCGGTACAGGGGGCGCAGGTTCGACCCCTGGCTGGGTCGGGGAATTGAGATCCACATGCTGTGAGGCCTGGCCAAAATGCAGAACACACATAAAAAGACACCCCACAAAATGGGAGAAAACGACTCGCCAGTGCTGCGGCGGACAAGGGACTAGTCCGCATGCAGATTTGACTCCAGTTTCCAAAACCAGTGTTTCCCGGCTTCATCCTCTACTTAACCTTTGCTTTCACTCCTTCGCATACATCTCTTGAGTAGTGCGATGATTGCATTTACAAGGTTCTGCTCAAATGATACTTCATTACTAGAATGCCTTATTGGAAGTAAACTGCATTGATTCATTTGCAACTCGGAGAATTTTCTGTGCTGTAATTTTTGTTTATTTGCATAATGCTTTAACTCTTGATATATTTTGGGCTCTTTCAGTTCAGTTCAGTTGCTCAGTCGTGTCCAGCTCTTTGCAACCCCATGAACCGCAGCACACCAGGCCTCCCTGTCCATCAGCAACTCCTGGAGGTCACCCAGACTCATGTCTATTGAGTCGGTGATGCCATCCAACCATCTCATCCTCTGTCGTCCCCTTCTCCTCCTGCCTTTAATCTTTCCCACATCAGGGTCTTTTCAAATGAGTCAGCTCTTTGCATTAGATGGCCCAAGTATTGGAGTTTCAGCTTCAGCATCAGTCCTTCCAATGAACACCCAGGACTGATCTGCTTTAGGATGGACTGGTTGGATCTTCTTGCAGTCCAGGGGACTCTCAAGAGTCTTCTCCAACACCACAGTTCAAAAGCATCAATTCTTCGGCACTAGGCTTTCTTTATAGTCCAACTCTCACATCCATACATGACCACTGGAAAATTGTACTCTTTGGAGGCAGGCAAATGCAGTCTCATTTTTGAGGCTATGACAGGTGGTCTGATCTGTAAATTTCAACTTTACTGATTTGTAAGAGCTTTCTACAAACATAATACATGTATGAAAGACTTCAGTTCAGTTCAGTTCAGTTCAGTCACTCAGTCGTGTCCGACTCTTTGCGACCCCATGAATCGCAGCACACCAGGCCTCCCTGTCCATCACCAACTCCCAGAGTTCATTCAGACTCACGTCCATTGAGTTCATGATGCCATCCAGCCATCTCATCCTTGGTCGTCCCTTCTCCTCCTGCCCCCAATCCCTCCCAGCATCAGAGTCTTTTTCAATGAGTCAACTCTTCACATGAGGTGGCCAAAGTACTGGAGCTTCAGCTTTAGCATCATTCCTTCCAAAGAAATCCCAGGGCTGATCTCCTTAAGAATGGACTTGTTGGATCTCCTTGCAGTCCAAGGGACTCTCAAGAGTCTTCTCCAACACCACAGTTCAAAAGCATCAAGCCACCTGAGAAAGTGTGGAAGGAAGGAACATACCTGGAATGGCTTGGCTGAGTGATGTCCACCATCTGGCCATGTGCTGTCCCGGAACAGGCCGCCTGGGCTGCTGATGGAGTGAGCGTGAGGCTGGGGTGGAGGCTGCATGCGGCATAGCGCTCGCACGCTCCAGGGCCTGCCTTGCTGTGGCCTCTGCTGTCCAGCCTTCCAACTTCAGACTGAACGCTGGGTCTGCAGTAGCACCAGACTTTGAGAACAGTCCCTGGGGGCTAGCTTGCAACGCTGATCCCCTTTGAGAACAGTCCCTGTAGGCTAGCTTGCAACGCTGATCCCCTTGTGCCCTCAGAAGTGCTGAGCTTTGTTTTGACTAGAATCCACACATGTTCCAGGCCTGGGTTTGCCTTTCCCACACACAGGGCCTCAGTGAGCTCCGTTCTCCAAGGCTCACAGAGCGTTTGACCCGCTGACCTACCGTCCTGCATAGCACTGCCCTGGCCATAAGGACCCGCTCTACAGCACAGGAGCTGCAGCTGGCATGTGATCCTGGGACCCACGGGCTCCGTCACGGCCACACAGGTCGTGCAGTGATGGAGGGTGGGTAGGAGGTCAGCTCCGGTGACCTCCAGGCCACAGTGTTCCCTGGACATCAGTGACCATTGCAGGAGGCAGTGTCCCCAGTGGAGATAGTTAAGGACGCTGGGACCCAGAAGGTGGCAGTGGGAGCAACCCTGCCCAGCATCACTCCCAGAACCCCCTCAATAAATATGTTTCTCTCTCCCTATGTTTATGGGTTCTGCAGGTTTAGTCTTGACTCTCCAAGGTAAATCTGCCAAGGGCACAGGAAGAATGGCTTTCTTCAAGCTATAGTTGCTGCCCAGTCATTTCAAGTTTCTTATACCAGGAGACTGGGGACCAAAGACGTACTCTCCATCCTACTAGGGGTGACTTCCTGTTACCAGGAGTCAGGGCTGCCATCACATAAAGGGGACAGGAAAGCATCTGCTTGAGACCCAGGTGATGTGATCAGACACCCCTTGGTCCACTGTCCACATTTGACGGTAAATGCAGTGGCCGTGCCAGAAAAGGGCATGATGACCAGGGACTTCACCTCTCAGAGGTGAGGGTTTAGGTCATGATCAGATGAGCTACCAAGACCAGCAGAGGTGCCTGGCCAGGGTGAGGGGCCCTCAGGATGGGTGGTAGAGGGGAGCAAAGATTGCAGCTTTGAGACTGGCTGCAGGACAAGGACAGGCTAACCTTGCCCTGAAGCTCCCCCAGGAGGAGGCCCAGCGGAGTCCCGAAAGAGCTGCTCCCAAACACATCTGAACTGCACGCCTGGTGATCGTAGTGAGGACTAGTGAACAGGGGTATCCGGAGCCCCCTGCTTGTCATCCCAGCTGCTATTGGCAGCACAGCCCCTCCTGATGGCTGCCTCAGCTGCAAAGAGCTTCTTTTCCCAGGGTACACCCCTTTCCCAGGAGCAACTTGGTAGTGACTGGTGGGTGCAGAGGTTGACCCTCCTGGGGACAATTCTGTATGAGCATGCCAGGTCCAGAGCAGGCCTTCATAGCAATTTACTCCCCTACAGACACTGATCCTGAGAGTGCCCCCTAATACCTTTCTGAATGCAAGCCTTCATCTCAAGGTCAGCCTCCCAGGGACCAGACCTCTGCCAGTGTATGGCTACACATACATAAATGTCATTAAAAAAAAATGAGATCATACTTTCACAGATCTCTGCATCTTCAGGTCAACTAACGGCTCATTCTGTTTGGCGGCTCTGTGCTTCATGGTGTGGATGCTACATAATTTACTCCTCCACTGCCCCCTTGATTGGTATTTGCTTTGCTTTCAGTCTTTTGCCATAATGCCTTACTGTCATAAATGTTTTGGCTTAAACCTATTTACTGTTGCATCTATTTCTATGAAATAGATAGCCAGCAGTAAAGTGGTTTCATTAAATGATTTATGTATTTTATACCTCTTTGTTTTTATTAAGGTTACAACACACAAACAGTACATCTATCCTAAGATCATAACTCAGTTTCACAAACTGAACACCCTATAACCTTCACCCAGATCAGGAAACAGAACATTGGTCACGTCCCCGAGGCCCATCTTTGGTCCCTTTGGGTTTGTCCTTTTCTTTCCAACTCCTGAGACTTAGGTGTGTGTTTTTAATGTGTTGACACTTTGCTTTCCAAAAAGATCCTAGGCTGCACTCACCCTCTGTAATGGCGCACACTTTGTGGAATGCTTCTCTCTGAATGTGAGTAAATCCACTTCTTACCTACTCAATCACTTTGTCCCTCACTGAATTCTTTCTGTGATGAGATATCGAGAACCTGAGCTTCATTACATCCTGAAACCAGAAACCTGCTCTACGAACTCTCAGAAGGTATCAGCTCAGAGAATGTAAAGAGCATGTTCTTCCTTCTGAGGGAGCCAATTCCAAAATTCCAGATGACCTCTAGAAGTTTCCTGGAATATCTGGAGAAACAAACTAAAATACATGAAGAAAATGTGACTTTACTGGAGGATCTCTGCCAAAAAATTGTGCTGAACCTTATGGAAGAGATAGATAAATATAAAAGAGAGAAATGGAATTTAAAAACAGATGCTTCTGGTTGCTTTTGTCTCCATAAAAAAGCAGTATTCCTTGTACCACAGAAAGAACTGTGACCCTGGAAGATAGTTTTGATCGGCTCTTAGACTTGAAAGACCCTTTGGTCATTGCTTCCAGCCTCCCGCCCGTCATGGAAATCGGTGGCACTTCATTCTAGTAATGAACTGTTTTCTCACACACACATACACACACACAAAGACCCGAACTATTCACATTTTTACCAGTAATGAGTGAGACTACCTCTTCTTCTCTATCTCCAAGTATATTTAGTTTGCATTTCCCTGACTACTACAGAGTTTGAGTATTACATCATATCTGTTTGCTTTTTGGATTTGCTATTTTGTGTGTTGCCTCTCCGTATCTTCTGTTCATTTTCCACTGAATTTTTCATTTTTGGTCAGTGTAATCTGTTGTATAATATAAATATTAACTCTCTGTCTTTTTTGTCCCATTACTTTTTCCAATGTATTATTTTCTTTCAGAAGTGGTGCTAATTGTCCTTTCCCTATTTATTAATTTATACTTCTCTACTGAACTGAAATGTGATTTTCACAATATATTAAATTCTCATAAGTCTTGGGGTCAGCTTCTGGATTTTCTACTCTGTTCTAGAGATCTTCTTGTCTACTTCTATTCAAATACCTTGTATATTTGATCACAGTGGCTTCATAGTATGTTCTGATAATCTGGCAAAGCAAGTCTTCTTCAATTTTTTTTTTAACTTACCTAATCAAACTGATCACATGGACCACAGCCTTATCTAACTCAATAAAACTATGAGCCATGCTGTGTAGGGTCACCCAAAACAGGTGAGTCATGGTGGAGAGTTCTGACCAATGTGGTCCACTGGAGAAGGAAATGGCAAACCACTTCAGTATACTTGCCTTGAGAACCCAATAAACAGCATGAAAAGGCAAAAAGATAGGGCACGGAAAGATGAGTTCCCCAGGTTGGTAGGTGCCCAATATGCTACTGGAAAAGAGTGGAGAAATAACTCCAGAAAGAATGAAGGGACGGAGCCAAAGTGAAAACAGGCTCACTGTGGATGTGACTGGTGATGGAAGTAGAGTCCAATGCTGTAAGGAACAACGTTTCATAGGAGCCTGGAATGTTAGGTCCCTGAATCAAGGTAAATTGGAAGTGGTCAAACAGGAAATGGCTACAGTGAACATCGACATTTCAGGAATCAGTGCCCTAAAATGGACTGGAACGGGCGAATTTAGTTCAGATGACTATTATGTCTACTACTGTGTGCAGGAATCCCTTAGAAGAAATGTAGTAGCCATCATGGTCAACAAAAGAGTCTGAAATGCAGTTCAGCTCAGTTCAGTCCCTCAGTTGTGTCTGACTCTGCGACCCCATGAATTGCAGTACGCCAGGCCTCCCTGTCCATCACCAACTCCCAGAGTTCACTCAAACTCATATCCATCGAGTTGGTGATGCCATCCAGCCATCTCATCCTTTGTCATCGCCTTCTCCTCCTGCCCCCAATCCCTCCCAGCATCAGAGTCTTTTCTAATGAGTCAACTCTTCGCATGAGGTGGCGAAAGTACTGGAGTTTCAGCTTTAGGATCATTCCTTCCAAAGAAATCCCAGGACTGATCTCCTTCAGAATGGACTGGTTGGATCTCCTTGCAATCCAAGGGACTCTCAAGAGTCTTCTCCAACACCACAGTTCAAAACCACCAGTTCTTCAGCGCTCAGCTTTCTTCACGTAGTACTTGGGTGTAATCTCAAAAACGACAGAATGAACTCTGTTCGTTTCCATTCATTACCACAGTAATCCATGTCTATGCCACAACCACTAATGTCAAAGAAGCTGAAGTTGAACGGTTCTATCAAGACCTTTTAGAACTAATACCCAAAAAAAGATGTCCTTTTCATCATAGGAGACTGGAATGCAAAAGTAGGAAGTCAAGAGATACCTGGAGTAGCAGACAAGTTTGGCCTTGGAGTACAAAATGAAGCAGGGAAAATGCTAACAGAGTTTTGCCAAGAGAACACACTGGTCATCGCAAACACCCTCTTCCAACAACATGAGAGACAACTCTACACCGAACATCACCAGATGGTCAACACTAAAGTTGGAGAAGCTGTATACAGTCAGCAAAAACAAGACCAGGAGCTGACTGTGGCTCAGATCATGAACTCCTTATTGCCAAATTCAGACTTAAAGAAAGTAGGGAATACCACTAGATCATTCAGGAATGACCTAAATCAAATCCCTTATGATTATACAGTGGACGTGACAAATAGATTCAAGGGATTAGATCTGATAGAGTGCCTGAAGAACTATGGACGGAGGTTTGTGACATTGTACAGGAGGCAGTGATCAAGACCCCCAAGAAAAAGAAATGCAAAAAGGCAAAATGGTTGTCTGAGGAGGCCTTACAAATAGCTGAGAAAAGAAGAGAAATTAAAGGCAAAGGAGAAAACAAAAGATACACCTATTTGGATGTGGAGTTCCAAAGAATAGCAAGGAGAGATAAGAAAGCCTTCCTCAGCGATCAATGCAAAGAAATAGAGGAAAACAATAGAATGGGAAAGACTAGAGATCTCTTCAGGAAAATCAGAGATACCAAGGGAATATTTCATGCAAAGATGGGCACAATTAAGAACAGAAAGGGTCTGGACCTAACAGAAGCAGAAGATATTAAAAAAAGAGGTGACAATTCACAGAAGAACTGTACAAAACAGAGCTTCATGACCCAGATAATCACGATGGTGTGATCACTCACCTACAGCCAGACATCCTGGAATGCGGAGTCAAGTGGGCCTTCAGAAGCATCACTACGAACAAAGCTAGTGGAGGTGATGGAATTCCAGTTGAGCTATTTCAAATCCTAAAAGATGATGCTATTAGAGTGCTACACTCAATATGCCACCAAATTTAGAAACCTCAGCAGTGGCCACAGGACTGGAAACGGTCAGTTTTCATTCTGATCCTAAAGAAAGGCAATGCCAAAGAATGCACAATTGCACTCATTTCACACTCTAGCAAGGTGATGCTCAAAATTCTCCAAGCAAGGCTTCAACAGTACATGAACCGAGAATTTCCAGATGTTCAAGCTGGATTTCAGAAGGCAGATGAACCAGAGATCAAATTTCCAACATCTGTTGGATCATCAAAAAAACAAGAGAGTTGATGCTTTTGAACTGTGGTGTTGGAGAAGACTCTTGAGAGTCCCTTCAACTGCAAGGAGATCCAACCTGTCAGTCCTAAAGGAAATCAGTCCTGAATATTCATTGGAAGGACTGATGCTGAAGCTGAAGCTCCAATCGTTTGGCCACCTGATAGGAAGAAATGACTCCTTAGAAAAGATCCTAATGATGGGAAAGACTGAAAACAGGAGAAGGGAACGACAGAGGATAAGATGGTTGGATGGCATCACTGACTTGATGGACATGAGTTTGAGCAAGCTCCGGGAGCTGGTGATGGACAGGGAAGCCTGACATGCTGCAGTCCATGGGTTTGCAAAGAGTCAGACACGACTGAGTGATTCAGGGACTGACCTGGTGGTCCAGTGATTGAGTCTTTGCCTTCCAGTGCAGGGGACATGGGTTCAATCCCTGGTCAGAGAAGTAAGATCCCATATACTGCACAGCATGGCCAACCCTCCCTCAAAAAACAAACAAAAACAGCAACTTACCTTCTCTATTTTCAGACATTTAAATTTACTATGTACTTTGAAATGTTTTCTTTTTTCAATTAAAAGAGCCCTGTAGGGCCTTTGATGGGAATTGCATTAAGTTTGTATTTGGGAGAATTAAATATTTTGTTCCTATCTCAGTGCTGTGTTTCTCCATTTGTATACATCATGCTTTATGCCATTTTGTAAGATTTTAAGTTTTCATCATTGAGTGTCTTGTGCCTTTCTTATTAAATTAATTGTAAGTATAACTTTTCTCTATTGTAAAGGAAAGATCTCCCCCATTTGCATTTGTTGGTTATTATCATTGTTAGAGATACTTGAGTTATGTTGTCTGGGATCGAACCCAGTTCCATCACTTCCTGTCCAGCCCAAGCTTGTTAAAATCTAAATGAGAAGTTTATATGCTTTACTGAATCTCTAATGTCCTGTTACAAAATTATTCCATCAAGAATTTCTTCAAACTTTTAATACTTGCAGGCTTCCTGCAAAATACTTAACTTGGCTTTTCAAAATCAAGTATTCAAATGCTAATACCAAGTAATACTTTTCAGTAAACATTAATGATTATATAGATCTGTCTCCAGTTAACGTGAAGATATTTTGCATAAATGTTTACTGCAATGGCAGTATGCATTTTGTTTGTGAATTTTCTTACATTGTTTTAGTTAAGTAAATGATGAATAAATAATTATAGAGGCTATTTCCAATGTTTAGTTAATTATATGACTTGGATTTTAATGTTTCCTTATTCTCTCGTGTTTCCTTTCTGTGTCTTTGAAAGCTGCAGATGTGGTAGACAAATCCAGTGTTAAATATTCAGTACTATTTGAAGATGGAAAGAATCAATCATTGGAAAAAAAGGTGAATCTTTGCAGATACGAGTAATTCTAGACAGACAGCTTTCACTTTCTCAACAAGTATTTATCAGGTGCCAACCACGTGCTGGGCACTGTGGATACAGTGGGTGAAAAGCAAAAGAAGTTCTCCAGGAGCGCACAGTTTACTTGGCTGAGGGGACGAGAAGGATAGAGAAGCGCAGCATTTCTCCACGACTCGGGGGATCAGCATCACAAGAGGAGTCAGGGCTGAGTGCTCTGGGACCCACTGGGGAGACGGCTAACCTAGTTTTTGTACTGGCTCGTCCTGCTTTTCCCTGGTGGTGGGAAAGGAATCTGGGACACCTTTCTCAAGTGTGAACACTTCGAGTTGAGGTCTAGGAAATGGTCTGTCTCAATATCCTCAGCTTTAGAGAGTGGGGAAGGACTTCGGGATAATTTTTTAGGTTAAGGGAAGAAGAGTTGGAGCTTTGGGGTAGTGAAAATAAAGAGAGGTTCAGAAAAGAAGGGTATGAAATTTACAGTGGGGCTTCTCAGGCGGTTCAGTGGTAAAGAATCCACCTGCCAAGCAGGAGACACAGGTTTGATCCTTGGGTTGGCAAGACCCCCTGGAGAAAGAAATGGCAACCCACCCAGTATTCTTGCCAGGACACCCCACAGACCGGGGAGCCTGGTGGGCCACAGTCCATGGAGTCACAAAGAGTTGGACAGGACTTAGGGACTAAAAACAAAAATTTACAGTGAGTGAGGTATGTGGCTGGGCATGGAGGAGAGATGAGAAGAGGTCGTGTTACCAAAGACCTTAACTATGAATCAGTGGAGAGGGTGGCCTCATAGCTAAGACTGTGGTGGTGGTTCTTGCTCGGTCCCTAAGTCGAGCTCAGCTCTTTGCCACCCCATGGACTGCAGCAAGCCCGGCTTCCCTGCCCCTCACTGTCTCCTGGAGTTTGCTCACATTCACGTGCGCCGAGCCTATGCATCGACGAATGAGTATTCCATGTTACTAGATCAGAACAGGAGGAATATTGCTGTTGAGCTGTAAGCTTCTAAGAGTTGAGTAGGTAGGGCTGTGGTGATTTTGTTTTCTCTGTAAATGGCCTTTGCTTGGAAACCATCGCTGGTTCATCGTCAGTCTTGTACACGTGTACAGCACATGCCCCTCCCCAACGTCTCCTGTTACACGCGGCCCCAGCGCAGGGCTGAGGTGGGAGGCTTTCTCCACTAGCTCCTGTCTTTTCCAGCCCAGGGTGCAGCCAGGCACTCCTGCCCGGGTTGAGAAGAACCTCTGCTCAGGAAGACTCTCCACAGTTCCTTAGGAAGTGAGATCACAGTTGATGTGAAGCCATGTCCCCACTCTACCTTAGATGGGTTTTATCAGATTTTATTTTGGTTTATAGACCTGTCTTACGAGTCCATATTCTGTGAGATATTTTCCATTTTTCTATAGAATCTTAATTTGCTTACGAGCCAGCCGTCAGGAGTTTCCATCAAGTTCTGTCCTCAGTCCTCTGGTATCAGAGTCACAGATCAGCTGTCTGCTGACCAAAACCAGAAGGGTATCAGCTCATCGGCTCCTTCAAGGTGTTCAGTTCCACAGTGTGACCCACAGGCGTCAGTTCTACAGAAAATGGAACGTAAAAGAAAACACCTCCCAAGGAAAACATAACTCATGAAAACAGCAGAGAAAGCGTGAGTCTTACAGGAAACCACGTCTCATGTAATAATTCATCAGCAAAAACAAGTAAACTTGTGGTATTGGAAGAAGATGCTGGTGAGGTTGAAACCTACCTCAATTCCAGGCACTCAAAGGCATTCAAAACTGATTTTTGTGACATTAGACATTTGGATGCTTTGGAGCAAAGCCAGCTGATTGAAATGCTCAACCAGGCAGCTGCCGTGGTGGTAACTCTGATGTATAAGGATGGCTCCACCCAGCTGAGAGCTGACCAGGTTAGTAAACAGTGTTGGTCCATGTTTGTTTCTGTTCTGTAGGCACCGTAAAACAAACCCATTTTCTTAGTGTCTGGTTTTGATGGGAGAGCTAGAAATAAGGTTTTAAACCTTCTCCCTCCCCCAGTGGTGAGTGACAATGCACAGTTCTCACTAGGTTTTTAAGAGACTGCCCAATGTTTTCCAGATTTCTTATACCATCTTACACTCCACCAACAGTGTGTGAGGGTTCCAAATTCTCCTCCTCGTCAGTACTTGTCTGTCTTTTCACATTTTGGCCGTGCTTTTGTGTGTGAAGCAGTGTTTCGTTGTGTTTTTAAAATACTCATTCACTTATGTGTTTACTCGGCAGCACCGAGGCTCAGCTGCAACACGTGGGATCTTCCTTTGTTGGCATCATTCGGGATCTCCTGTTGCAACGCATGGGCTCGTGAGCTGTGTTGAGTGCAGGCTTAGTTGCTCTGCGGCAGCATGTGGGATCATAGTTCCCGGACCAAGGCCGGAACCGAGTCTCCTGCATTGCAAGACAGATTCTTAGCCACTGGCCCCCCAGGGAAGCCCCTCACTGTGGTTTTCCACTGCATTTCCCTGATAACTGATGGCATTAGGCGTCTTCTCATGTGCTGGTGGTCTCTTTGCGTATCTTCTTTAGTGAAATGTCAGTTCGGGTCTTTTGCTCATTGTTTAAACATTGGGTTATTTGTGTTTTATTTTGGACCCGTGAGATTCTTTATCTCTCTTGTCAGATATATGGTTTGTAATTCTCCAAATCTGTGGCTTGGTTTTTAGCAATTTCTTGATGACTTTTTGTGTTTTTTTTTTTTTAACTTTATTTATTAGTTTTGGCTGTGTTGGCTTTTCACTGCTACACTAGGCTTTCTCTCGTTGCGGTGATCAGGGGCTCCTCTTCTTTGAGATCTGAGGGCTTCTTGTTGCGGTGGCTTCTCTTGCTGCAGAGCACAGGCTGTAGACTCACGGGCTTCGGTAGCTGTGGCTCATGGACTTAGTTGCTCCTCGGAATGTGGGGTCTTCCTGGACCAGGGATCAAACCCGTGTCCCCTCCATTGGCCAGCAGATTCTTAACCACTGAACTCCCAGGGAAGTCCCTTGATGGTGTTTTTAAGACACAAAAGGTTTGTTAATTTCATTAATTCCAGTTTGTCGAGTACTTCTTCTATTGCTTGTGCTTTTGTTGGTATATTTAAGAATGCTTTGCCTATCCCAGGTCATGAATGCTTTACCCTGTTTTCGTCTAAGAATTTAATTTGAGCTCTTACATTTAAACCTGTGATCCAGTTGAGTTCATTTTAGTGTGTGCTGTGAGATAAGGGCATAAATCCACCCTCTTGCATGTTGATACCTAGTGTTCCCAGCACTATTTGCTGAAAAGACTGTTTTCCCACGAATTTTGGGGGCACTTTAATAGAAACTTAATAGATTGCAAATGTTAGGGTTTACTTCTGGACATTAACAGATGAATAGAACAGTCTTTTGGACTCTGTTGGAGAGGGAGAGGGTGGGATGATTTGGGAGAATGGCATTGAAACGTGTATAATATCATATAAGAAACGAATCTCCAGTCCAGGTTTGATGCAGATACAGGATGCTTGGGGCTGGTGCACTGGGATGACCCAGAGGATGGGGAGGGAAGTGAGAGGGGGGTTCAGGATTGGGAAAACATGTACACCCGTGGCGGATTCATGTTGATGCATGACAAAACCAATACAATATTGTAATTAGCCTCCAATAAAATAAATAAATTAAAAAAATTTTTAAAAAGTTCTTTAAAAGTTGATCTATATGTCTATGTGTATGCCAGTCCAACACTGTCTTGATTATTTTAGATTTATAATAAGTTTTGAAATTAGGAAGTGTTTCTTCTTACTTTATCTTTTTCAAGATTGTTTTGAATATTCCAGGTCCTTTGCATTTCCATATAAATTTTAGGGTCAACTTGTCAGTTTATTCAAACATCCAGCTGGAATTGTGATATCCATTGCTTTGAATCTATGGGTTAATTCTGACACTTTTGTTGCCAACCCAGGCCCCTGGCCTCTTCCATCAGTAGATTCTGATAAGAGGCCAGACTAGAGTCAGGCTGTACTGGGCTTGTGCTGTAGCACACGGGGGCAAGAGCAAGAGACAGGTCCCCTCCCTCACCCTCCGAGAGAAGCTGCCTGGGCCCTTCAGTGGGGTAACAGCAGGCCAGGTCCTGTGGGCTGGGCAGGAGGTGCCGCTTAGGGGGTCTGTCCGCCCCCTTGCTGGGGCCGTGTGCAGCGATCACACGCAGTACCCTGCTTTGGCTCCCAGCACCTCAGAAGTGGCAGTTTGATTCTCACCCATCTGTATCCGGTTGCTCATAATGGTCCCAGCTTGACCGCGTGTGTGGTGACTTTTGGTCGCTTATGGTTTCTTCGTGTCCTGTGGCTCGAGGAGACTTTGTCCGGGTGCAGCACTCTCCCCTCTGAGGGATCCTACACGCCTTCTTCTAAGGGTTAAAGGGCCAAAGTTCTCTCCTTCTGGAGGTACTTCCTGCTGAACTGGGGCCGCAGACCCTACCCCTCTCGAGAGGCGTAGAAGTGCCTCGCTGAGTGTCCAAGGACCAGTAGGGACCTGGGTCACCCTCCTTGGGAGTGGATTGAAGCCCTTGAGCCATCAGGAGCCTTCCCTGAAGATGTTAGAGCCTGGAAGACACAAACTTGACCTAAAGGTTAAACGGGGCCAAAAAGGAGAGCAACGATAGCCACTAAAGGACTTAGAAAGGGGAGGACCAAGTTACCAGGTTAGCTGTAGGCCAGACAGTGGGGGCAGAGCTGCCTCTACCCAGACTGTGAAGACACTCTGCTTGGGTGTCTGTCTCCTGAATAGTAAGTAACCTCTCCCTGTCCTCTCGCATGGGTCCAGGTGCATCAGGAAGTACTGGTTATGCACAAACTGCATTGCTTTGCTGGAAGGTAACCAGGAGCTCCGTGGTTATCAAGAATGACCTGAGCCAAAGAAGCAGCAGAGGTCTCAGGGTCTCTTAGTCTTGCCCTGTCTGTTCCATTGTGTAAGCGGGCTGCTTGGTGAGAGTCCTGAAGTTACTTCTTGAGAGGCGGAGCACCCCTCTACAGGGCTGCTGGTCGCCCGGTCAGCCGAGCCCATTCCTAGTGCACTCGGGGCTTGGTGATGACCTGGGCGAGTCCCACGGCGAGTGAAAATTCCTCTCATTTCTGTGATTCCTGTTGTGGACTCCCCTATGAAGTGGACATTATCAGTCCACTTGTAGGCTGTAGTTCTGTTGGGAAAGGATGGGATCTGGCCATAACTCCGCAGCATGTGGTGGTTTGGGTGTCTGCAGAGGAAAACAAAGCCGTCAGGGGCTCAGATCAGAATGGCTGTCTGTTGTTAAGAGCGGACAGTCCCTGAAGGACCCCGCCATTGCTAGTGCATGCGTGGTTAGGGGTCAGAGGACCCTTATGGTGGGGATTTAGACTGTGTAGCCTTACGGTGGCCTTAACCAGATGCTCGTCTGTCACCTTGCCGGCCTGGTCAGTGGCCGCAGTGACAATCCAGACCCCTGATTGGTCCGTATCCCACAGGCGGGTTGAGTTGATGGACGGGTGGATGGCACGTTTCTGTCCTACCATCACATTCCCCTTCCGTGTTGTTTAGGAAGCTGAGGCTGCACTGAAACAGGGCCCCCGTGGTCGAGGTTGCAGGTACAGCTCCTTCCTAGGTAAGAGGCAGGGTACCAGGGGCAGGGCAGGGTTCTTGAGGCATGTGAAGCAAGTGCCGTTTATGCAGTTTAATTAATGCACCCCACATCTCACAGCCCGTTGTGTGGGGGAGTCAGGTTACAGCACTGGAACAGGCCGCTGGAAGAAGTGTGACCAGCAGGGGCCAAGGGGGTGGCAGTCGTCCCAACCCAGACTGTTAATTCGCAGCGGAACTGACAGGTTCAGTGGGGAGTGCGAGGGGCGGGGTGGCGGCCAGCTGGGGGTGTTGATGTCATGTCCAGCATTCTCCTCAGTGTTCCCCTCACGATATAGTTCTGGCGATGTTGACAAGTGAGTTCTCCAGCCATTGTTCCCTAGTCACAGGGACTAGCTGGCAGATAGAATATCAGAAGCATTCTTACGGTAGAGTATTTCCCTGGCCCCTCCAAGACAGCAGAGCTGCCTCCCTGGCTGGGGTGGCTGAGCAAACTGGCAAAACGCAAGCAAGGACACAACGAAAAGGTAGCAAGTGGGAGTCCGGCCCACCATGTCGCTTTCTACTCGTCTGTTGGTGGTGCTTCTCTGACCCCGTGTCTCAGGTCCTCCACTGGCTTAGAGGGGTGTTGCTCCTCCCTTGTGAGCTGCAGGCTTTGGGGAGGTAAGAGCTTCGGTCTGGACAAATGTACCCAGCTAGGTACCCTCTGCAGTTTGACAGCAGTGGGGGCTAGCGGTACTCTACTGGGACCCGTCCACTGCAGCAAGGGCTAGTTTTGGGGGGATGCCTCCTTCTAGATTGGGGTGTTTTTTTTGGTCAGTATCTTTTTGAAGAATATTTATTAAAAGGTTATTTGTTTGGCTGTGCCAAGTCTTACCTGCGGCCCACAGGATCTCTGGTCTGTGTTGCGGTGTGTGAGAGCTCCCAGCTGCAGCCTGTGGGGTCCAGGTCCCTGACCGGGGACTGAACCCGGGCCCTCTGCACTGCGAGCACAGGGCCCTGGTCGCCAGGGTTCCTTTGTGGAGGGGTCGCCCCTTCTGCTGGGTTTTAGCGGAGCTTCCGGTGCCTTCTGAACTTGGCCTAGACTAATAAGGTATCTCAGGGTCTGGCTCACTGCCTCGCTGGTAGAATGTCAGTAGTAAGGAAAGGCTTTCCCTGGGTCGTTCACATGGGCTAAGCCTCAGATTACTCCTGGGGGTGCCATGGACCCCGAGGCGTGCAGTAGGGAGCAGCCTGGTCCAGGGATCCCCCTTCAGAGCTTCATATAGGGGTTTGCTATAAGGTCATAATTTGGAGTCCAGATGCGACAGAACCCAGCCATCCCGAGAAAGCCTTGGAGTCGGCTCTTCGTGGTTGGAGACGGTGATGCACTAATTGCTGTCTTTCAGTCCACACCCCAGGCCCCCGTTGCTGCTGGACCTGCTGTGAAATCTGAGCCTTCATAGGGGAAACTTTGTCTCCTCTTTCTGCCAGAAGATTAGGACCTTAGCAGTATTCTGATCTGAGTCTTGCTTTATCTCACTGCTTACATATTTGTCTTCAATATATTGTGATGGAGTTCCATTTTTCAGGCTTAGTTCCCTCGGTTCTTTGGCTAACTCATTTCTTTAAAAACGGAGGCCATTCTGAAGACCCTGCAGAAGCACTGTTCAAGTATACTGAGTAGCCTCCAGGGGGTCAGGCCCCTCCGTTCAAAAGCAAAAGGGCATTGAGAGCCTGGATGTAGCGAATACAGAAGACTGCGTCTCTGGAGCCCAGAACAGAGAAATGCGGAGCACTCCCTGGCACTTGGTGAGGAGGGTGTGGGTTTGGTGCTGCTGGTTGAATAGGGACGACTGTCTAGTCAGTGCCCTTAAGTCTTTCACAAAGCAATGCTCCCTGTTAGGCCTCTGGACGGTGAGTGTCAGGGTGTTGCAAGGAGATTGGCAGGGCCTAACGAGTCCCTGGTTAGGAACTTGGTGAGCAGCTGTTTTATCACCCTCAGGGGCTTAGGCTTTAAAGGATATTGTCTCTTCCTGGTATCTTTCCCCAGGCTTTAATCTTATTTCTATCAGGGCTTACCCTTCCTGGCACTGAAGTATCCCATGCCACACAGAGTTCTCCGGTTCCTTAATTTCCTGGGGAATATTTTGATGACCAGCAGCAGGTCATCTGGGGCTACCAAGAGATGCATTCTGTTTGAATTCTCTATCTTCTTGGACTTCATTCTGTCCTAAAAATATACTAGTTCCTAGTTTATTTAGTGAGTCTCTTCCAAGGAGGGGGCAGGACATTCCTGCCTGTACAAAAAGGAGTGAGTAACAGGAGGCCTGACTCTGACTCCAAGGGCAGGGGAGACCTAAGCCACCTCACCTTTGGCCACCCGCCAGCTCTCGTCACAGTACAGCCGCAGCTGGAGCTCAGCCAGTTGGCCAAGTCGGCGCAGAGCAACCAGCTCCAGTGTCTGCAGACATTTAGTTCTCCTACATGCCGCATCCTGGATGACCCGAGGCTCCACCGGAGTAATGAGGGTGGATCGAATAGGATCCTGAGACAGGCTGGCACCCAGTCCCCACCAGTAACTGTACGTGAATCTCTAGAGCATCCAGGAGACTCCGATTCACTGGGAACTGGGGCCAGCAGGGGCTGTCCTGTGGGCTTTCCGCAGGAGGGCGCCCAGGACATTCCCTTTCCCAGTGCCCCATCCCGGTGCTGGGGAAGGGCAGACGCTGATTCCTGCCCTGGGGGTCCCTGGGCTGCTGCTCTGGTCTCCACAGCTGTCTAGGGTCCTCTTGAGATGACAGGTGGGCCGAGGCAGCTAGGAGCTGTTTTCTTTACTAGTCTCCCGGCCTCGTTGGCTTCCTCTGCCACGTCCCAGTTGTTATAGACCTTGGAGGCCTCCTCTGCCAAGGTTGACAGTGGG
The DNA here is from genome assembly GCA_006408695.1 of Aepyceros melampus. NCBI lineage: Eukaryota > Metazoa > Chordata > Mammalia > Artiodactyla > Bovidae > Aepyceros > Aepyceros melampus. The sequence continues at coordinate 355,131 of SJXQ01012914.1, forward strand.
GTTTGGGGCCCAGCCTCAAGCTTTTGCAATTTCCTCCTGATATCAGGAGCACGCTGAGTGATAAAATGCATGGCCAGTAGCGACCTCCCTTCTGCAGACGCAGGGTCGGTATTGGTGTACTTCCTGATTGCCTCTCACCCGGCTCAGGACGATTGCTGAGTTTTTATCTTTTCCCTGTGTAACCTCTTGCACCTTATCATGATTTGCAGGCTTCACCAAGCGCCCTTCATTCCTCCTAATGAGCAAGTAGTAGAATGTCCTATCTGGCCTGGCCGCCATGGCCCTCACAGTCTCAGCGGGAGTCCTGTTCTGGGAGTGCGTCACTGGTGGCTGCTAGGCTGTCTGCGTGTTCCCCAGCCTTTCTTAGTATGCACTCCTTCTCGTCTGGGGTGTAACAATGGGCCAGAATAACTGTGATTTCTGCCAGGTCAGGGAGAATGTTAACCCTAGCATGGCAAATTCAGCTCTAAATTCATCAGGGTTCTCTGAGAACCTGCCAAACCTCTCCTTACAGGTTCCTACGTCTCCCAGCAGAAGGAGACATACACTCTAGTAATTCTCCCTTCTGTCAGCTACTTCCTGGAGGGGGTAGAAGCCTTATGGTATGGAAGTGGGGCTAATTTTGAATCTGATCAGAGCCCCACTGGGGACAGCACTGGGGCTCTGGTTTCGGGGTCCCTGGGTCAAAGGGCAGAGGCCACGGGCTGAAGGTGGTACAGAAGGGGAAGAAGTGGGGACGTGAGAAAGGACCCTCATGCCAGTGACGAGTTGGCAGTTGAAAGAGGGGATCTGTGAGAAAGTCTGCCTCTCAATCTTTTGGGGACAAAACAGAAATAGAGGCTGAGCACAAGGCAGGGATCCCTCCAACCATGGTCTGGATACAGTTTCACAAAGCCCTGTGAGGGGCCTCTCCCTTTTGGGGCACTCCTTACAGTATTTTTGTCCAATTGTAAAATGGTGTTAAAGTTAAGGGGTCCATTCTGTGGCTGCTTCTTCTGATCAGCCAAGGCATATTGCCACCAGCTGTGTTGCAAAAGAAGATGATTTTTAAACCATCCAATTTCAACTGTCCCCAGTCTTTAAGAACATAACCCAGAGAAGAATCTGGGGGGCATTTCCCATGTTTACATATAAATCTGATGGTTAATGCCTAGAGATCCTGAGGCTGAATGAAGTCCTCGAGACCTGGCATAACAAAACCAAAGGTGAGATGACAGAGGAGATCTCAGAACTCTGTTCTCCACGGTTGAAAACACAGAACAGAGAAATATTGAGAGGTTGTGTGCGTTCACCCCAACTGATGCCTTGTGGGTAGAGATGTGGATGAATGATGGAAGGAGAAAGAACTAGGAGAGAAAGCCTGCTGTTCCAGCCCGCCCCTCTGTGGGCATCTGTTCAGGCAGTTCCAATCGGCCCTGCTCTTCCACAAGGGCCAGTGGAGGCAGGCACTCTGCCCACCACTAATCAGGGCGATCATGCCAGTGGGTCTTGAACCCGCAGCTGGGACTTTAACCCAGGATAAAGAAGCTGAGAGGTCTGTGATGACCAGGCTTCCAGCCACTACATGATATGAGGCTTGAACCTCTATCACTGCCAGAAATCTCCTCTCAAGGAAACCCCACCGGACTAGGGTCTTCATGGTAGGAGGCCAGCCTCTCCCACCCTGTGCCGCCTGTCAGGGCAAACCAGGGCCAGCCTGCGGGAGCGTGGCCTCACTGGCGGAGAGGAGTGAGGCTGTATTTGCCTGATGGTTGCCTTCTCAGAAGGGTGTGACAGAGCGTAGGAGAGGATAGAGGAAGAAGAAGTAGAGAGTGAGCGATACTGGAGAGGGAAAGGGAAGGGGAAGCTGCTGAGTGAGCACAGTGAGGCCCCGGGGGCAGTGAAGGCAGGCGTGCCGGGCACTGTGATCCTGAGCAGAGATGCAGGTGGCTGCTCGTCAGCTGCGAGGAGGCTGCATACAGCTCCACCAGATGGACCACGATCCTCTCTCAGAGGGACTGCAAAGAGGGAAGGCCCATGGGTCCCAGCAGAGTCGCCAAAATCACGCTCCCAACCCGGGCCCTTGGACTCTTTTAACCAATAGAAATGATAGGAGGCCAGATGGGAATTTCAGGCAAGGCTTTGCTGGGGCTTGTGCTGCAGTACAAGAGAACAAGAACAAGAAACAGTTTCCTTGCCTGCTCCCTACGAGGGCCTTCTTGGGTCCGTATGTGGAGCAACGGTGGGCGGTGGGTTTGTGGGCTGGGCAGGAGGCATAGCTTCGGGGCCTGTCCACCCCCTTGGTGGCGCTGTGTACGGGGTCGTGTGGGTACCCTGCTTTTTGCTCCCAGAACATCAGAAACGGCAGTTTGTTTGTGGCATATCTGTATCCTGTTGCTCATAATGATCTCCACTTGCCGATGCACGCAGTTATTGTAGTCACTTACAGCTGCAGTCCCAACCTTTTTGGCACCAGGGACCAGTTTCACAGAAGACCATTTTGCCATGGACTGGGACAGGGTTATGGTTTCAGGATGATTCAAGTGCATTACATTTATTGTGTGTGTTTATTTCTATTATTATTGTTACATTGTGATATATAATGAAATAATTACACAATTCAGCGTAATGCAGAATGAGGTCATCAGACATTAGATTTTCTTAAGAGCACACAGCCTGGATCCCTCACACACCGTTCCCAGTACACTTCGTGCCCCTATGAGCATCTGATGCCACCACTGCTCTGACAGGAGGTGGAGCTCAGGTGATGTGAGCAGTGGGGAGCAGCTGTAAATACATAAGAAGCTTTGCTCTCCTGCCCGCTGCTCACCTACTGCCGTGCGGCCCCGTTCCTAACAGGCCATGGGCTGGTACTAGCATGTGGCCCCAGGGACTGGGGACCCCTGACATATAGTCTCTTTGTTTCCTATTGCTCAAGGAGACATTTGTCCAGGTGCAGGCGCGCTGGTAGATGCGCCCAAGTCCCAGCCTAGCTCAGTTTTGCCATCTTGAAAGCAGGATCGAATTTTCTGATTCATGAACAGGGGGTGTCTTTTCATTTATTTAAAAGTTCAATTTCTTTTAGCAGTGTTTTGTAATTTTCAGTGTAGTATATAGATCTTGCTTTGCCTTTCATTTTTGAAAGACATTTTTATGGGATAAAGAATTGTAAGTTGATAGTTTTTTTTTCTTTCAATAGTTTAAAAATGTTATGCGACTGTCTTCTAACTTGCTTTGTTTCTCATAAGAAATCTGCCGTCACCCTTATCTTTGTTTCTGTCTAGGCAAAGTGTCCTACTCCCCCTTCCCTAGCTTCTCTTAAGGTTTTCTCTATATCACTGGTTTTAAACATTTGATTATGGGACTTGCTGTAGTTTTCTTGTACTTGGGGTTTATTGATCCTTTTGATTCTACAACTTAGCTTGAGAGAATTGACATTGAGTTTTATTGTCGTAAAGCATGGTACATGTCTCTTTTATGTAGGTCTTCTCTGATTTCTTTCTGATGAAATAGTTTTTAGTACACAGATCCTATACATGTTATATTGATTTCTAAGTATTTAATTTTGGGGACTAGTTATTATAAATGGCAATTACTCTTTAAAAGCATTTACTTTTACATGTCCACTGTTAGTGTATGGAAATATAACTGATTTTTGTGTTTTGATCCTGTATCCTGCAACCTTGCTTAGCTCACATATTCCTTCCAGAAGGTGTTTTATTTTGTAGATTCCTTTGGGTTTTCTGCACAAATATTCATGTTATCTGTAAATAGTGATGGCACAGTGCTTCCTTTCTGACTTCAGTTCAGTTCAGTTCAGTTCAGTTGCTCAGTCATGTCCGACTCTTTGCGACCCCATGAATCACAGCATGCCAGGCCTCCCTGTCCATCACCAACTCCCGGAGTTCACTCAGACTCACGTCCATTGAGTCCGTGATGCCATCCAGCCATCTCATCCCCTGTCGTCCCCTTCTCCTCCTGCCCCCAATCCCTCTCAGCATCACAATCTTCTCCAGTGAGTCAACTCTTTGCATGAGGTGGCCAAAGTACTGGAGTTTCAGCTTCAGCATCATTCCTTCCAAAGAAATCCCAGGGTTGATCTCCTTCAGAATGGACTGATTGGATCTCCTTGCAGTCCAAGGGACTCTCAAGAGTCTTCTCCAACACCACAGTTCAAAAGCATCAATTCTTCGGCGCTCAGCTTTCTTCACAGTCCAACTCTCACATCCATACATGACCACTGACTTACATGTCTTTTATTTCTTTTTCCTACTGTCTTAGCTAAGACTTCCATTATGATGTTGAATAAGGAGGAGACCAGATTTACAGAGTGAGATGGTTTGGGTTTTGGCCTTAATTAAAGGAGGTGTTCCTTACTAATTTTAAGCCTTTTTCTTTCTGCTTAATTATAAAACATGACCGATCTTTCTTGAACAAATGCATGATTTGTGCTTGGTCTTGTAACTTTATTTTATTGTGCATCCACAGGCTCTGGTTTCCCCTGTTAAAGGCGTTGTGATGTTACTGAGGAGCCACCCAGAGGAAGGCAGCAGTCCTCTGTCTGCCCCAGCCTCCGACAGCGTTCCGGAGGACATGCCCGGTGATCAGGGTATCTACATAAAAGCTGAGCCCTCCTCTATCTGGGGCCAAGAGCAAGAGGCACATCGTCAATTTGCCAAGTAAGAAATCTTCACTAATCACTTTAAACCTGATTCACCCGCTTTATCCTAGCCCCAGCCTCTGACACTGTTCCTCTGACACTTGCCCCTTCAAGCAGTACATGGTCCTCAAGGCTACCAACCTATGACTAATTTCAAAGTTTCACTTTGTGAAAATAGACAGGAAACGTCTCACTAGTATCTGCCTTCTCAGAGTCTCAGAATCTCAGAACAGGCAGGGATGCCCTGCTGCCCCTTCTTAGCCCCGAAAAGTGCCCTCGTGGGCTGGAGTCTGTGCCCCTCACCGTTTCTTTCCTACACTGTCAGCCTGACTCACTTCCGGTTTTGGTGGGGGCACCCACTGCCTGGGCACCTCACTGTCTGAGCCCAGGTCAGCTGGGCGCCCTCTCCCTGAAGCCACTGCCCTGGAGAGGCAGCTGAGGAGGTTCCGGGTAGGAAGGTGGGGACCTGGTCCTGGCCGGCCCTGCCTGAGTTGGGCTCACCTGGCTCTGGGTGAGTTTTAGGCAGTTGTGTGGGCTCCACCTGCTGATAGTGACGCTCTAGGCCCGGAGCGCCTGAGGCACGGGCCCGGCCTGTATTCCTCGCACTGAGCCCCCACAGGCCTTTCCTCTGCAGGGGCCAGTGCTGCACAGGGCACGCGTCAGCAGAAATGCTGGGGCATCTGCGGAACGGGGCTTACCACTCGCAAGTCCTGGCATGCCCAGGGCCGCACGAGGGTTATAGGGAAAGAAAGAGAAAGGGCATGCATAGACCTGGGGCTCTGCCTTTTTAGAGTTCGAAGGAGGTGTCTAGGGTTTCTAGGAGTCACTCTTTATTGGCTAATTTAAAGCATCAGAGCAGGAATTAGGGCACAGGAAGGTTGAGAAGCCATGTCACTCACGGAGTCAGTTATCTGCTTACCCAGGGCTTTCTGGAAAGACCTGGTGGCTCAGCTGGTAAAGACTCTGCCTACAGCATAGGAGACCTGGGTCCCATCCCTGGATCAGGAAGATCCCCTGGAGAAGGGAATGGTAAACACTCCAGTATTCTTGCCTGGACAATCTCATGGACAGAGGATCCTGGCGGGCTACAGTCCATGGGGCCGCAGAGAGTCGGACACGGCTGAGTGACTGACGCTCACCCACCCACTCTGGAAGAGGGAGCTTCACCTGGCTCCTTCTCTGGTTGTTTTGCCCCGCAGCTGAGTAGCACAGCTGGCAACATGTCTATTCAGGATGGACATCTTTTGAAATGGACGCTTCAGCAATAAAAGCTTAATGTCAGGCATGTACACCACAGTGAGAATCAGAGATCTGACAACACAGCTCTCTGCTCCCAAGAACCCATAACCTTCTTTTTACATAGCTTTCTTTTGAAAGAACGATTGGGCAGTCTGTTTCTATGGCAGACCTCTGTGAGAGCAGGGCCCTAATGTTTGGACTTCTTTTCTGAATTCTGGATTTTATATCCTGTTTCACATTCCCGGACACGACTGAGCGACTTCACTTTCACTCTTCACTTGCACGCATTGGAGAAGGAAATGGCCACCCACTCCAGTGTTTTTGCCTTGAGAATCCCAGGGACGGGGGAGCCTGGTGGGCGGCCGTCTATGGGGTTGCACAGAGTCGGACACGACTGAAGCGACTTAGCAGCAGCAGCAGCAGCCACATTCTCCACTTGAATGCCTGACAGTCACTTAAGCTCTGATCCTCCCTCTGCTTTTTGTTTTGCAGATGTGGCAAAATTGACTTAGAAAACCACTGTGTTTTGGCCACTTTGTCTCAGAAGATACTCTCTTTTTGTTGTGTGTCCTGTCTTAAGCTAGAAATCGCAGCTAGGTTGTGCCTTTTAGTGGGAGAGATTATAGTTGTTAGGTGGCCTCATTGAGAACTTCTGAGTTTCCAGCTACAAGAACACCAAAGTGTGAGGGACCTCCAGGAGCCCCAGCTGCTTCTCCCTCACACTCCCTCCAGGCCCAGCAGAGCCAAGGCCTGATGCTCTGCTGTCGGCAGTGGCCCTCTTCAAGGGGAGCCTAAGTGAAAGCACACGAGAAAGTGCAAGAAGCCTAAAAATGCCTGCTTGCAGAGTAAGCAGAGCTAACTGGACTCCAGCTCTCCTTCTTCCTCAGCCTCATCCAAAGACCCTCAGTTACCATCAGTTCAGTTCAGTTCAGTCGCTCAGTCGTGTCCGACTCTTTGCGACCCCATGAATCTCAGCACGCCAGGCCTCCCTGTCCATCACCAACTCCTAGAATTTACCCAAACTCACGTCCATCGAGTTGGTGATGCCATCTAGCCATCTCATCCTCGGTCGTCCCCTTCTCCTCCTGCCCCCAATCCCTCCCAGCATCAGGGTCTTTTCCAGTGAGTCAACCCTTTGCATGAGGTGGCCAGAGTACTGGAGTTTCAGCTTTAGCATCATTCCTTCCAAAGAAATCGCAGGGCTGATCTCCTTCATAATGGACTGGTTGGATCTCCTTGCAGTTCCAGGGACTCTCAAGAGTCTTCTCCAACACCACAGTTCAAAAGCATCAATTCTTTGGCGCTCAGCTTTCTTCACAGTCCAACTCTCACATCCATACATGACCACAGGAAAAAACCGTAGCCTTGACTAGATGGACCTTAGTCGGCAAAGTAATGTCTCTGCTTTTGAATATGCTATCTAGGTTGGTCATAACTTTTCTTCCAAGGAGTAAGCATCTTTTAATTTCATGGCTGCAGTCACCATCTGCAGTGGTTTTGGAGCCCCAAAAAATAAAGTCAGCCACTGTTTCCACTGTTCCCCATCTATTTCCCATGAAGTGATGGGACCGGATGCCATGATCTTTGTTTTCTGAATGTTGAGCTTTAAGCCAACTTTTTCACGCTCCTCTTTCACTTTCATCCAGAGGCTCTTTAATTCCTCTTCACTTTCTGCCATAATGGATCTAGTGCCTGCCTAGTGGGGTTATGATGTGCCCTCAGTGCAGCAATCCCTGAGAGTGTTTAGTGAGGTATTCACACTTGGTAAGTACTTGATAAATGTCACCTATTATGAATCCCATGATCAAGGAGCTCATGATTTAGTGGGGGCAAGGTAAATTCCGGTGTCACGAACGTGGTCCTGTCTGTAGCAGGTGTGTGGCCAGGAGCACTGAAGCAGGGGGCCTGGAGTGTGAGGGGGCGTGGTGTAGTATGGTGACGGAGGAAGGAGATTCCAGTGTGGGCAGAGCGCAGGCTGGTGGGGGGCGGGGTGGTGCTGGGAGCACAGGCTGGGACTGGCAGGGAGGAGTCTAGGCTGCGTCAGCTCTGCTTAGGGGTGGGGGGGCTTATTCTGCAGGTGGTTGTGCTGCATCCAGGAATTGGCTCTGAAGAGCCGTGTGAACTTGACTTCATGACTAGCCTCTTTGTGTCTTGGCTTCATCATCCATAAAATACAGATAAGAAGTAACACCTACCTCTGTCAACCAAAAAATAACACAAGAGGCTGCAAATAAGTTTGTTTGGGGTCTTAAGAGTTGTAATTCAACAGACAAAGATTCAGGTAACCCCAAAAGAGTGTTCTGGGGAAGAGAGTCAGGGGTTTATGAAAACAAAAAGCTATAAGGTTGTTAAAGTTGCCTGGCGGGGACTCTCCTGGTAGGCCAGTGGTTAGGAGTCTGCCTGCCTGTGCAGGGACGCCGGCTCGATCCATGGTCTGGGAAGATCCCACATGCCTCAGAGCAGCTAAGCCCGTGTGCCCCAACTGCTGAACCCTAGCTGTGGGGCCCTCGAACCACAGCTGCGGAGGCCCACGCACCCCGTCTGTGCTCTGCAACAAGAGAGCCACCGCAGAGAGAAGCCAATGCCTCACAGCGAAGACCCAGCAAAGCTGAAAATAAATAAAATTGTTTTTTAAAGTTGGCTGGCAAGAACTGTGACGGCCTCTGATACAACCCAGAAAACGTTTGTCCTCAAGGAATCACGAATTGTTTCAGGGTAGAGGTCCGAAAGATAGATAGAGGGTCTCGGGTTCTGGCAGACATTCTGGATGTTGTCACCAGGTCGAAAGGTCAGATTCCATCCAGGCTGCGTCGCCCCTGAGTCCCACTTCCTCAGGGGCCTCCAGGCTCTGTGCTGGGAACTGAGCAAGACCAACCCATTTCGATTTTCCTTGCACACCTCATAGGATTTGAGTTAATCTGTGGAAAGCTTGCAGAAGAATGTCTGCCCATAATGCTTCACAGGTGACAGCTGTTAGTGGAGTGTCTGGTATTTTTCCAGGATGAGAAGTTTCCAATCAGTCTGTCAATCTGTGACTGTCTTCTCATCTTCTAGGAATGTGCTGTTTGAAGTACTGAGATGTAAATGCCCCGTTATTTGCTTTAACGCAAAGGACTTTGTGAGAACAGCGCTGCAGTTGTTCGGTGATGACGGCAGCTGGAAGTGTGGTACGTGTTAGATTTATCATCTCCCACAGATGAAACTGGCCCACAGCGATTCCTCCTGGGGACAGGAGCGCGGTGAGGACTGCCGTGTTGCACCCCTCAGAGGCGGGGGGAGTCACCGCTGCGCGGCACCACCCATGCAGCCAGCCACGTGCCCCGAGCGCAAAGAGGCACTTTCCCTCTATGTTTTACATTATTAGAGCTTTTTCAAGTATGTATTACTTGTGTGTTTAAAATAGGGAAGAAGTAACATGCAGCTTGGTAGATGGATTTATTGTCACCACAAACAGCTGTAAACTCTCTAAGAATTAAACTAAAGCCAGAGCGATCAACATCAAAACAGTATAAAGCACACTTTTATCTTTTATTTAACGTTATAAATAAGAATTTTAGAAACCTTTTTTTTTATTAGATGGACAATATGTAATAAAGCAAATATAGAAAGAATGTTCATTGTAGAGTCTGGGTAGTGGATACATGAGTATTCACCATGCAGTTCTTTTCAAACTGTCTGAATGTTTGAAAATATTTATAGTAAGATGGCACTAGTGGTAAAGAACCCATCTGCCAATGCAGGAGACGTAAGCGATGCAGGTTTGATCCCTGGGTCGGGAAGATCCCCTGGAGAAGGGAATGGCAGCCCACTCCAGTATTCTTGCCTGGGAAATCCCATGGACAGGGGAGCCTGGCGGGCTACAGTCCATGGGGTCACACAGAGTCAGAAGCAACTTAGCATGCACGCAGGCATTGGGAAAAAAGCGTTTTTATTGTACAGAATTCCCAACACAATATAAAGTACCTGTGATACAGCAAGCTATATTTGGTCTTTATCCCTGGTTCGTGGCTTTCAGCTCCCAAAACCCAAGCCATGTCCAGGATGCTGAGTGTCCTCCGTGTGCTGATGAGCACTGGGGGCTGGAGGCAGCACGTCTTCAGGGCGGGTGGTCAGCAGAAAGAGGAGGCTCCACTGAGTACCAGAGCTTTCAGTCCACCCACCACCTCCAGGAAGGGGAGACGGGCTGGAGAGCAGTGTGTTAGTCAGCCGCGCTGAGGTGATGACGCCTCCCTAAAATGCCCTCCTGGTGGGATTCCAGGTGGGCAGCCCAGGCGCTGGGGGGGGCAGCACAGCTGGAGAGGGTGTAGAGGTTCTGTACCCCCGCCCCGTGCCTTGCCCTGTGCACTCTTCCGCCCGGCTGTTCCTGGGTTGCAGGCCTTATAATAAAGAGATGTGAGGAGACAGGGTGCTTGCAGCAAAGGCTGGGCCCTGAGGAGGGCGCGTGGGAGCCTCCCCTGGGTCACAGCCCTGTGGTGAGAGGCACAGCAGGCCCGGGGCTGGGGGCGGGTGCCTGCGGTGGGGCCCTCCGTGGAGCTGAGGCTTGAGCTGCAGGGTCTGCACTCACTGCTGGGAGTTGTGGGCGCGCAGCCGCGTCTGCAGGGAACACAGGCACGTGGGGACACAGCAGCACCGCTTCGCCCATTCTGAACGGTTTCCAGCTCTGTCCAGTCTTCTCTCCCCACTAGTTCCAAACCTCTGTCCCCTGGGTTATTTGGTAGCACAGCCCAAGCATCGCATCACCGATCTGTAATACTTCAATCAGTTGAGTAAAATACGAGGATTTCATTTTCCAGACGACACGCTCATCATCTGCCCCTAAAACAGCCATAATCTTTTCGTACCATTAGCTATCCAGCCAGCGTTTGTGCTTGCCCAGCTGTCTTTAAGTAGCTCTGCTTGTTTTTGTTTCTGCAGTTCGATCGAATCGGGATCCGCACACGGCTCAGGGCGGCCCTACACCCGGGCTGGGTGTGATGCGTCTCTCCAGTTTTCTTGCGTCTTCCCTCCCTCTGTGTCTTTTCTTGCCGTCCTTTTGTCATTGTTGGCAGACCAGGGTTTCCCCATGGGATTTCTCTTTCTTGTCTTTTAACATGTTCTGTCTCATCTGTTTCTTCTGTACTGAGACCCAGGGGCCTGATCAGCTTCAGGCTAGAGTTTGGGAGTGCAAGCCTGCTTCACAGTCTCAGTCCTAGCTCTGAGCGATGTCTTGTCCTTCTGTCAGGAAATACATGAGACCTGGTTGTAATGCTTAGTTGTTTACCTTTTTTGTGGTATTTGAATTGTCTCTGTGGTTTCATAGGTTGAATCTTCTCTATCTTTCATACTTGTCACGTTAGAATCCATTTTCCATCTCTTCATTTTTCAGTTTAAAAGAATTTCCTTTTGTTCATCTTGTTTTTAAACAGACTTAAGGCATTATCTATTGCACTTATTTACTTTTGTATATTGCCAGTTTCTTGTTGACTATGAGGAATAGCCCTCATAGTCAACAAAAGAGTCCGAAATGCAGTACCTGGGTACAATCTCAAAAATGACAGAATGATCTCGATTTGTTTCCAAAGCAAACCATTTTAATATCACAGTAATCCAAGTCTGTGCCCCAGCCACTAATGCCGAAGACGCCGAAGTGAACAGGTCTATGATGACCTACGAGACCTTCTACAACTAACACCCCAAAAACATATCCTTTTCATCATAGGGGACTGGAATGCAAAAGTAGGAAGTCAAGAGATACTTGGAGTAACAGGCAAGTTTCACCTTGGAGTACAAAATGAAGGAGGACTAACAGTTTTGCCAAGAGAACGCACTGGTCATAGCAAACACCCTCTTCCAATAACATAAGAGACGACTCTACACATGGACATCACTAGATGGTCAACACTGAAATCAGATTGGTTATATACTTTGTAGCCAAAGATGGAGAAGCTCTATAGTCAGCAAAAACAAGACCGGGAGCTGACTATGACTCAGATCATGAATTCCTTACTGCCAAATTCAGGCTTATATTGAAGAAAGTAGGAAATACTACTAGACCACTCAGGTATGACCTAAATCAAATCCATTAGAATTATACAGTGGAAGTGACAAATAGATTCAAGGGATTAGATCTGACAGAGTGTCTGAAGAACCATGGATGGAAGTTTGTGACGTTGTACAGGAGGCAGTGAACAAAACCAACCCCAAGAAAAAGAAATGCAGCAAGGCAAAATGGTTGTCTGAGGAGGCCTTACAAACAGCTGAGAAAAGAAGAGAAAGGCAATGGAGGAAAGGAAAGATATAAGCAACTGAATGCAGAGTTCCAAAGAACAGCAAGGAGAGATAAGAAAGCCTTCCTCAGCGATCAATGCAAAGAAATAGAGGAAAACAATAGAATGGGAAAGACTAGAGATCTCTTCAAGAAAATTAGAGATACCAAGGGAACATTTCATGCAAAGATGGGCTTGATAAAGGACAGAAATGGTATAGACCTAATAGAATCAAAAGATATTAAGAAGAGGTGGCAAGAACACATGGAAGAACTATTCAAAAAACATCTTCATGACCCAGATAACCATGCTGGTGTGATCACTCACCTAGAACCAAACATCCTGGAATGTGAAGCCAAGTGGGCCTTAGGAAGCATCACTATGAACAAAGCTAGTGGAGGTGAGGAATTCCAGTTAAGCTATTGCAAATCCTAAAAGATGATGCTGCACTCAATATGCCAGCAAATCTCTAAAATTCAGCAGTAGCCACAAGACTGGAAAAGGTCAGTTTTCATTTCAATCCCAAAGAAGGGCAATGCCAAAGAATGTTCAGACTACTGCACAATTGCATTCATCTCACACACTAGCAAAGTAATGGTCAAAATTCTCCAAGCAATGTTTCAACAGTACGTGAATCCAGAACTTCTAGATGTTTGAACTGGATTTAGAAAAGGCAGAGGAACCAGAGATCAAATTGCCAACATCTGTTGGATCATAGAAAAAGCAAGAAAGTTCCAGAAAAACATCTACTTCTCCTCTATTGACTATGCCAAAGACTTTGACTGTGTGGATCACAACAAACTGTGGAAAATTCTGAAAAAGATGGGAATACCAGAGCACCTGACCTGCCTCTTGAGAAACCTATATGCAGGTCAGGAAGCAACAGTTAGAACTGGACATGGAACAACAGACTGGTTCCAGATTGGGAAAGGAGAATGTCAAGGCTGTATATTGTCACCCTGCTTGTTTAACTTGTATGCAGGGTACATCATCCGAAATGCTGGACTGGATGAAGCTCAAGCTGGAATCAGGATTTCTGGAAGAAATATCAATAACCTCAGATATGCAGATGACATGACCCTTATGTCAGAAAGCAAAGAGGAACTAAAGAGCCTCTTGATGAAGTTGAAAGAGGAGAGTGAAAATTCTGGCTTAAAACTCAGCATTTAAAAAAGGAAGATCATGGCTTCTGGTCCCATCACTTCATGGGAAATAGATGGGGAAACAATGAAAACAGTGAGAGACTATTTTTGGGGGACTCCGAAATCACTGTAGATGGTGACTGCAGCTATGAAATTAAAAGACATTTGCTCCTTGGAAGAAAAGCTATGACCGACCTAGACAGCACATTAAAAAACAGAGACATACACTACTTTTCTAACAAAAGTCCATCTCGTCAAAGCTATGGTTTTTCCAGTGGTCATGTTGGATGTGAAAGTTGGACCATAAAGAAAGCTGAGCACCAAAGAATTGATGCTTTTGAACTGTGGTGTTGGAGAAGACTCTTGAGAGTCCCTTGGACAGTAAAATCAAACCAGTCAATCCTGAAGGAAATCAGTCCTGAATATTCACTGGAAGGACTGATGCTGATGCTGAAGCCCCAATACTTTGGCCACCTGATGTGAAGAATGGACTCCTTGGAAAAGACCCTGATGATCGGAAAGATTGAAGGTGGGAGGAGAAGGAAATGACAGAGGATGAGATGATTGGATGGCATCACCAACTCAATGGACATGAGTCTGAGCACGTTCCAGGAGTTGGTGATGGACAGGGAAGCCTGGCATGCTGCAGTTCATGGTGTCGCAAAGAGTCGGACACAACTGAGGGACTGAACTGAACTGATCGCCAGTTTAGTTTTTATTTCAGAAATGGTTTTTTGGTTTTACTTTGCTTTCCTGAATTTTTTTGTCTATTCATCAAGTTTTTCTTTTACTAAGTCACCTAATCTCTTAAGTATTTCTAACTGAGTTCTTCATTTTCATGCTAAGTCACTTCAATCGTGTCTGACTCTTTGGACTGTAGCCCTCCAGGCTCCTCTGCCATAGGGTTCTCCAGGCAAGAATATTGAAGTGGAATGCCATGCCTACCTCCAGGGGATCTTCTCCACTAAGGGATCAAACCTGTGTCTAGCAGGTGGGTTCTTTATCACCATAACTTCTATCATTTTCTTAATTTTTCTTAGCTCATTCACAATCTGCTTTGTTGGCACTTCCTTTCCAATACCTGACATTCTCCCTGGTGTGGGGCCTGTCCTGGTAGCTTCAGTTTATTAGTTATACAAGTTTGTAGGGAACAGTCCGTCCAGTGCTGTCAGAACTTTCCCAGGGGTTTTCAAAAGTATTTGTTGGTAAGAACCCTTAATTTTGGAATACTAAAGCTTTGAAAGGCAAACAGAATGAAATCGTGTGGCTGGGTCAGTGTTGGCAGACACGGTTATATAAAGTCCTGCAGCTGATGGGTGGCAGGCAGTCAGAGTGCTAGCTGACTTCCTGTCCCCCAGAGTTCCAAATCTGTCAACACAGGTGACTTCCCGGCTATCAAAAAAATAGCGACGATACTGGCTGCTTGGGTAAATATAAATCTCTTAGACTACTGTAATTTAAATATGCCAGAAAATATAATACTTAGTGTGATGTGATCTAAGACTACAGTTTTATTTAAAGACCAACTCTTTGTCTTTGTGAAGCACACTTCAAAGTGTGATAGTAACTTCAGAGAGCAGTCACTCAGGATTGCCAGACTTGTCTCTTAATTTATCAGTCCCCCCATCCCTTTATTACTCCCACTCCAGATCCAAAATACTCTGGTACTAAAATATATTAGGCAAATATCACTTTTTTTTTAAGAAGCTCCTTCAGGACTTCTCTGGTGGTCTCCTGGTTAAGACTCCAATCTTCCAATACAGGGGCATGGGTTTGATATGTGGTCAGGGAACTAAGATCCCACATGCGGCATGGCATGGCCAAAAAACAAAATAAAAAATTTAAAAGTGCATTCATATGTGTCCCACGGCTACTTCCAGTAATCTTTTCTCCCAGTTTTCAGACAAGAAGACTGCCAGGTGAGGGGTGATGTGGTCTCTCAGGCTCAAAGCGGCCTTGCACTGAATTTCTTTGCACACATCACGTGCAGCACAGTAGCTGTTTTGCAGGGTTCCTCCCAGCAGGGCCCTGCACAGATCACCCCACGCCTCCTCCTTCTTTCTCGAGACTCGGGAAACTGAGACCCCAATGCTGGGTCAGGGAGGCTGCCCTGCAGGTGTGTGGAGGAGGCGAGACTTGGGAAGAGTGAAAGTGGGGAGACGCATGGTTGAAAAGAGAGGTGCATGGGGCAGAGAGAGGCTCCAGAGCAGGGAGAAAAGTGAGGCGAGATGGCAAGGGTGGGCTGAGGCTTCTGACTGCCATCTTTTTCAGTATCATTGAGAGTTAGTTTGGGATGGATTCCCCATGGAGACTGGCTGTGTGGGACCTGTTGGTGGAGACCACTCTTACCAAAGGCTCAGCATTCTTCAGGAGCGGCAGCATCACTTGTTGCTTAGCTCTGTGACAGGAGAGGACGGTGGGACTATAATTGTTAGTGTGAACCTTGTTGTTGTTGCTCAGTTGTCTGACTCTTTGCAGCCCCATGGATGGCAGCACAGGAAGCTGGGCTTCCCTGTTCTTCACCATCTCCTGGAGCTTGCTCAAACTCATGTCCATCGAGTCACTGATGCCATCCAACCGTCTCATCCTCTGCTATCCCCTTCTCCTCCTGCCTTCAATCTTCCCAGCATGAGTCTTTTCCAATGAGTTGACTCTTTGCATCAGGTGGCCAAAGTACTGGAGCTTCAGCATCAGTCCTTCCAATAAATATTCAGAGTTGATTTATTTTAGGATTGACTGGTTTGATCTTCTTGCTGTCCAAGGGTTTCTAAAGAGTATTCTCCAACACCACAGTTCAAAAGCATCAATTCTTCAGTGCTCAGCCTTCTTTAAGGTCCAACTCTCACATCCATACATGACTACATCCATAGCTTTGACAATGTGGACCTTTGTTGGCAAATTTATGTCTCTGCTTTTTAATGCACTGTCTAGGTTTGTCATAGCTTTTCTTCCAAGGAGCAAGCATCTTTTTTAAAATTTCCCTGGCTGCAGTCACTATCTGCAGTGATTTTGGAGCCCAAGAAAATAAAATCTCTCTCTGTTTCCATATCTATTTGCCATAAAGTGGTGGGACTGGATGCCATGATCTTCGTTTTCTGAATGTTGAGTTTTAAGCCAACTTTTTCACTCTCCTCTTTCACTTTCAACAAGAGGCTTTTTATCTCCTCTTCACTTTCTGCCATAAGGGTGGTGTCATCTGCATATCAGGTTATTGATATTTCTCCCGGCAATCTTGATTCCAGCTTGTGCTTCATCCAGCCTGCATGTACTCTGCATATAAGTTAAATAAGCAGGGTGACAGTATGCAGCCTTGTCATACTCCTTTCCCAGTTTTGAGTCAGTCAGTCCGTGTTCCATGCCAGGGGAAAGTACTTATTTTTCATAGAACGACTACCTGGCCTCTCTCTCTGCAGCTGCTGACTTTGTAGGGCTGGATCCCAGAATTGCTGCGTGGCTCATAGATCCTAGTGATGCCGCCCCCTCTTTTGAAGATTTAGTGGCAAAGTACCTGGGAAACCCCACCACACTTACAGTCAACAGCACGGATGGAAATTCCTCCAGAAAGACTATGGTGAGTTGTTTTAAGATACGGTTTGTGGACCTTAATACAACCCTAATTTCCTCTAAGAACTTTTTCTACTTCATGGAAAGCCCAGTAGTGAAAAGAACATTGCCGACATCCACTTTTACTTGTTTGGCAGAAATGCCTTCTGGTAGAGGATGCTGAATAAGGATGGATGACTTCTCTCCCTTTGTGAAGCTGTCCCTGGGAGACGCCATTCACGGCCTGATTCTCCTAAATGCGCCCCTGGGTCAGAGGGTCACCTGCTCTGGAGCGGACAGCTGCCTGTTGAAACCCTTTGCTCTGGAGGCTTGGCCCCCGTGGTGAAGGCCTGGGGCGGCCGCTGCTCGGTCCCCGTGGGGAGCGTTGTAGAGGCTGCCCAGGTCAGATCTCCAGGCCCTTCGCTCTTGTTGGGAACCATTGTCTGCAGGAGCAAGGGTGCACGCAGCCCTGGAACCCTGCCCGGAGCCTGGGCGAGGGACACCTGATGCGCTGCACCACAGGGCCAGGAGGCAGCCAGGCCGGAGCAGCGCCCGCACCCTCAGTCGCTCTGTGCGGGCTCCCTGGCTCTCGGTTAACAAGCACAGTTCAAAGCACGGCCGGAGGCCAAGCAGGAGCCTGCGCGAGCCTGCCCTGCACACCGGGCTGAGCTCGGGACTGTCGTTTGGGGCATTTGATCCTCAGACCCACTTAGCGGGGTGGAGTCGGGGATCTGTGTCAGATAGAGGCTCGGGGTTGGAAACAGAGACCCTCACCCTCCCTTAGTCTAAAAGGAATTTGTCAGAGGAACGTGGGGCAGCTGAGACTCGGAGGAGAGGTAGAGCAAGCTGGGGAGGCAGCAGCCAGGCAGCTCTGAGGACCGAGGTGGCAGGAGCCCACGGACGCGGGGCCAGCCGTGAACCATGACCATGAACCATGAGCTTTCCTCCACGTGTGGCTTTTGTCCGAGATTCACGGTTTTATCGCTCTGTGCGGGCTCCCTGGCTCTCGGTTAACAAGCACAGTTCAAAGCACGGCCGGAGGCCAAGCAGGAGCCTGCGCGAGCCTGCCCTGCACACCGGGCTGAGCTCGGGACTGTCGTTTGGGGCATTTGATCCTCAGACCCACTTAGCGGGGTGGAGTCGGGGATCTGTGTCAGATAGAGGCTCGGGGTTGGAAACAGAGACCCTCACCCTCCCTTAGTCTAAAAGGAATTTGTCAGAGGAACGTGGGGCAGCTGAGACTCGGAGGAGAGGTAGAGCAAGTGGGGAGGCAGCAGCCAGGCAGCTCTGAGGACCGAGGTGGCAGGAGCCCACGGACGCGGGGCCAGCCGTGAACCATGACCATGAACCATGAGCTTTCCTCCACGTGTGGCTTTTGTCCGAGATTCACGGTTTTAGTAACCTTTCCTCCACTTGTGTCTTTTATCCGAGATTCACAGTTTTAGTGCTCAGAGTCTCCTTTCTCCCGCTGCGTCACATGTTTGCCCCTTGGCAGGGCAGCAGGGCGTGGAGACGAGCAGTCCTCCGAGGTCCATGCTGCTGGGCGGTGCTTCCCCAGACAGAGGCTGGGGTACTGTAGCTGGAGGGAAGAGTGGTCCGCCAATGTGTGGTCAGCCCCGCTCACAGAAGAGGACTCCGGTGCACAGGGCTCATGTCTGCGCCTCGCCCAAGGTCGAGGCCAGAGATCCGTCTATATTCCTGACTCCAAAGGGGCGTTTTTCCTGGTACACACATGTACAGCTTAGAGGTGGGAGTGGCTTCATGAGCAAAACACTCAGAGGAGGTGCTTCCTCCCGGACAGAAGCCAGGGAGGCCCAGCCGCGTGGCTCAGGCACCCTGACTCAGACAGAAGCCAGGGAGGCCCAGCCGCGTGGCTCAGGCACCCTGACCCGGACAGAGGCCAGGGAGGTCCAGCCGCGTGGCTCAGGCACCCTGAGTGCCCGGCTTACGGTTCCCCTGGGAGGCTCTCCCCAAGGCCTCGTCCACACTCGGCAGAAAGGAGGCAGCCTGGGAGGGACTCGTGCTTGTCCAGCGATGTGTCTGTCATGGGAGCATGTGGTGAGAGCGGGGTGGGGAGGGGCCCCCTGCTCTGTGGGGTCTGGGGACACAGCGTGAGACGCAGGAGCAGGAGAGCACGGAAACTGAGGATGGGTCCCGTGGGGCGGCGGCAAGACTGCGTCGGAGAGAAAGATGATGACTGCTAGAGGAGAGCGGGTGCAGCCGGCTGAGCTGCCGGGGCCTGAACACCGCCACGGGGCCTGAGCTGGTCCTGGGGAGGCCACGCAGTCAGCGCTGTGCGGCAGGCAGCATGTTCAGGCAGCAGGCCGGCCATGTGCCAGCCACAGCCAAGACATGGACATGCCCGTGGCTCCGGCAGAGCCAGACCTGGTGGCTGCACGACCACTTCAGGGTGCGTCGTGGGGAGGAGTCTCTGACGCTGCGTCTGGGCACCCAGAGTCCACGGGCCATGTGGCAGCATGAGGGGTGCAGTGGGGACGCCGGGCCTCTGGGAGGAAGCGGCTGTTAGACTACGTGTCGGGGCCGAGGCTCCCCCCGCCCTCGTTGTGGACTCTGCGTGGCCCACCTCCCAGTGGGCGTCTGGGGCAGCGGCGGGTGGCGAGTGTGGAGGCCGAGACCAGGAGGCCAAGTCCTGCTGTCCCTCCCCCTGCGCGGTCTTTGCCCTGGGCCACTTAGCGTCTCTGTAGCTCGTTTCCTGTAAAATGAGGGCAGTCGGGGTGGAGGGAAAGTAAGGAAGCAGTAGAGATCTTGAGCTTGCCCAAGAATATTCCGTGGTATGGGGCTGCTCTTCTTGGGGTGATGGGTCACAGCACCAGGGTGCCGTCTCTGTGGAAAAGCTGTGGCTTCCTAGAGTGTGACAAGTGTCGCTCCCAAACGTTCCTAACTGTTCATTCTTTTGCTCTTTTGAAGAATCAAACTGTCCGTGCGAACCTGAGGGTGCTCCACAGGCTGACGATGCACCTCTGCTCCCAGCTGCAGGCAAGGCGTTGCGTGGCGGCTTCACTGCCTGGGGGCGGCCTTTGTCCAGACCCACGGGAGGCAGGTCCCCGAGGGCAGGAGACGGGAACCTGGGCGTCACTCACTGGAGGACTGTCCAGATGATGAGACCTGGCTTTTTAAATGTCCTCTATAGGTTGACAACAATTGTAACATTGTTTTTTAAAAAGATTCCCATTCAGTTGGAACATTTCCAACGCTGCAATTAACGTAAAAGCTAAGTGTTCATCTCAGCTCCACTCAGTCTCATTGGGAAGCAGAGGTCATTTGAAGGACTAGTCAAGAAGGGCTGATGAAGGGACCAGGTACCACAGCAAGGGCAGGAGTCGGGGGCCAGCACGGGACAGAGGGGCCTGAACAGACAGGCACTGGCTGGGAGCTTCTCCATCCCTGGCATTGAAGGGCAGGCTCTTACCAGGACCCTGGGAAGGCAGTGTCCTGCAGTGGCTGCTTCCCTCTCCTCCTGCCCCCAAATGGGCAAAGCCAGCTTGAGAGCAGAGAAGAAACCCAGCTGATGTGGCCCAGAGGGCTTCAGCCCTTTCTCCTGTTCTGAAATTAAAGTGAAACTAAACCACAACTACCTAAATCACACTTAAAAATGAGAAAGATGTAAGGAAAGTGGGAATGGAGTCTGTCCTACCAGATATTTCTGAATATTTCCATTTGGGCTTGATATTAGTATTAATCATAAGATAGGATACTTGACGGAAATAGTTTTAACCACGTTACCCAGAAGAGCTGCTCAGTGAGATTAAGCAGGCTGTGTAGCAAATGCAGGCAGAAGTAACACTTTCAAAGTAAGATAATGTAGTTTCTTCCCCTGAAACAGGTTCGTGGTTTATGGCAGCTCTTCCGGACTTTGGAGCTTCCTTTGATTCCGATTTTGGCAGGTAAGCTGCCAAGAAGGTGATGCGGTCCTCTTTCCAGAGTTCTCTGTTCTGTCTGGGACGCCTGTCTTCTCGTGACTTAGTTTGGGGTGGGCGGTGCCTCACATGGGCGCCTAAGAGCAGCAAACCCTTAGCTTCCCCTTTGTCCTCTGTGACGAGAGGTGGCGTGCGTCACCTCCTGGTCTAGAAGGACTCTGACGTTGGGGTCACTGGGGGCCCTTCTGAGCTGCCTGTTCTGCAGGTGGCCCGGCCAAGGGGCCAGTGCCCTCCTGACTCCCATGCCCCGAGAACAGCAGCGGGGAGGGGGCCTGTCTGGAAGGTTCCCGTCAGCAGCTGTCCTGGTCCTGGAGTGCTGGACCCTCACACTTCGTGAGAAGGCCCTGGAAGGGCTGTTTCGGGCTCCCCGCTGCCCTTGGTCTTAGCCCCCGCCCACGCTGTCCTGCTGGGCACCTGGGAGAGCAGAGCCTCGCACACAGTGCTGGAGCCAAGCGGCCAGGCCGCCTCCCCATCCACGGCGTCCCCACGCCCACCTCCGCCGCCGCTGGGCTCCCGTGCCTACCCCGGGGGATGCTGCTGAGCCCGCACTGTCCTCGTGGTCCGTGTCGGGGAGGGAGGCTTGCTCCTGGCCCTGCAGGCTTTCTCAGAGATGACTCGCTGCTGCTGCTGCTGCTACTAAGTCGCTTCAGTCATGTCCGACTCTAATGTGGTACAAACGGTATCTGCTTTGGTGTTTAAATCACAGTGATGGAAAGCCACCGCATTCGGGTGAACAAGGAGGAGATGGAGCGGACGTCAGCGCTTCTCGGGGTGAGCACGTCCATCAGGCTGCCTGCGGGTGCTGGCCCTCCCCTGCCTGGTGGGCGGCTCCCAGCCAGCCCTGCGTGACTGGCCTTTTCTTCCTCACTTGGCCCAGCCTGGGGCACTGTCGCCCCATCTGACTCCTGCAGGGGATACCACGCTTGGAAAGAGTTGAAGCAAGGCCACAGCTGGTGCCCGCCCCATGTGCGCGTGTGCTGGTTTAGAGGGCATTGCCCCTTGAGTGGCTGAGGGCAGGTCATGGGTTTCTTGGATACTTTTAAAAAGCAAAAGCAAAATTTTCTAACTGTAAAAAATGGAGCGATGCATAAAGATGCTTGAAAAAGATGCATTAAGGGTTCCACTTAAGATATTTTAAAGTTAATATTTTAAAGGAAACTCCACGATGACTATCACCCAGGTCAAAGCTGAGAAGGTCCAGAAGCCTGCTGGTCTTTCACTGTCAGAGCCCCCTTCCTGACTTGGCAGTCCTTCCCCTGTCGATATCCTTTACAGTTTTCCATTTAGAAGCTTGATAGTATAGTCGCTTTCTCTCAGAAGGAGCTGTAGGTTAGCCGTAGTGTCTGGCCTCTCTCCCCGTGTCTCAGCTTCCGGTCCGTGCCCCTTTAGCCGTCGTGTCTGGCCTCTCTCTCCTGTGCCCCTGGGTCTTAGTGCTCCACTGCACGCTCCACCCCAGTGTGATGGCAGCAGGGTTGTGTCTGGCATCACAGGCCGTGCTGTGTCCCTGAGCGTGTCTCCTGGGGCCTTGGGCACATGCTCCCCAGGTCCGAGGCACACTGAACTGCTGGCGCAGCTTCATCAGACAACACTGAATTGCTTTCCAAAGCTGCAGCTTCGTGAAGGGCCTGTCCTGCACTTCCTCCCCGGCACGGGTTCCCCAAACTTAGTGAAGACGCAGTGGTATCTCGTTATGATGTTGGTTCCTCGTGTCCTGATTACTGGGGAGGATGAATAGCTTTTATTTCCTTGTTGGCTATTTGGAGTTTCTCCTTGGTAAGGGATCTGCTCAACATTTTTACCCATTTGTATATTGAGGGTTCTGTCTTCCACTTTCTGATTTATAGAACATCTGAGTATATTCTGGTTACAAGCCTGTTTCCTATACCTTCATCCTCTGTGTCTTACCATTTTACTCTCTTAATGTCTTTTGATCAATAGACTCCTTAATTTTTAATTTTATCAGTCTCTTTCTTTATGGTTAGTGTTTTTTGCATCCTGTTTAAGGAATCTTTCCTTTTGTCGAGTTCATGAAGTCTCTCTTCCATTACGTTTGAAGTTATTTTCATTAGCCTTTGCATTTAGGTTTATAAACCTGGAACTGATTTTTTTCTCTTTATGTACTTTTTTAATTGAGAAGGAAATAGCATACAATGAATAACGCACATCTTTTTAAATTTATTGTGATAAAATACACTTAACATAAAACTTGCCATCCAAACTGATTATATCTGCAGAAGTGAAGTGTTAGTCACTGAGTCGTGTCCAACTCTTTGCAACCCCATGGACTATAGTCTGCTAGGCTCCTCTGTCCATGAAATTCTCCAGGCAAGAATGTTAGAGCGAGTAACCATTCCCTTCTTCAGAGGGATCTTCCCAACCCAGGAATCGAACCCAGATCTCCTACATGGCAGGCAGATCCTTCACCCTCTGAGCCACAGGGAAGCTCTGTAACTGCAGAGTGCAATGGTAGTAAATATCCGTCTTGTTCTGCAACCATCACCAGCTTCCATTTCCGTCAGTGTTTTCGTCTTGTAAAACTAACACCGACAGCTAGTCAACAGTTGCTTGCTTGCCGTTCTCCCCCTCTCCCAGCTTCTGGCAGCCGTCACTGCTCTTTGTTTCTCTGTGATTTTGCGGACTCTAAGCCCTTCACGTAAGTGGAGCCATAGCCCGCTTGTCTTGCAGTGACTGGCACGTTTCACTTAGTGTCGTGCCCGTGGGTCCATCCATGCTGTCACATGTTGCAGAATTTCCTTCCTTATTGAGGCTGAGTAATACTCCATTGTATGTACATGCCACATTTATATTATCTGTTCATCTGTAGATGAATGCGACCTAGGTGGCTTCCATATTTTATGTTTGTCTTTATGCCAGTGGAAAATGGAAGCAACTTAGCTCTGATTAGCTATTGTAAAGCTATGAAAATAGGTATACAAATACTTCTTTAAGATCCTGCTTTCAGTTCTTTTGAATATATGCCCAGAAATGAATTGCTAAATCTTACAGTAATTCTGTTTTTAATTCTGTGAGGAACCACCATGTTTTTTCCAAAGCCCCTGTACCATTTTATGTTCCCAGAAACAGTGCATAAGGGTTGCAGTTTTTCTACATCCTCGCCAACAGTTACTGTTTTCTGTTTTTTGTTTTTTTTGGGTTTTTTTTGACAGTAGCCATCCTAACGGGTGTGAGGTAGCATCTCGTTGTAGTTTCGGTTTGCATTCCACCAATGATTAGTGATGCTTAAAATCTTCTAATGTGCTTATTGGCCGTTTGTACATCTTCTTTGAGAAATAATGTCTATTCAAGGCCTTTGCCCATTTTTGGATTGGATTTTTTTCTTATTGTTTAGTTTTTGGAGTTCTGTATATATTTTGCATATTAATCCTGTATCAACATGATTTTCATATATTTTTCTCCCATTCTATGGATTGCCTTTTTACTCTGTTGATACATTTTTTTAAGTTATACACTTCTACCTAATCATTAGTTTTTAATTTATTTATTTTTAATTGGAGGATCATTGCTTTATGATGTTGTATTGGTTTCTGCCATATACCAACATGAATCAGCCAGAGGTGTACATGTGTCCCCTCCCTCTTGAACCTCCTCCCCACCTCCCACCCCAGTACTGTCTTTTGATGCACAAAATTTTTAATTTTCATAAAGTCTAATTTAAAATATCTTTTGTTACCTGTTCCTTTAGTGCCATGTCTAAGTGATCCTTGCCAAATCCAACACTGTTAGACTTTTGTCTGGCTTTCTTCTTGAGTTCTTAGAGTTTTATTATTTTAGGTCTTATATTTAGATCCTTGACCAATTTTGAGTTAATTTTTGTGTATGATGTTAAGTTCCAGATTCATTTTTATGCATGTGGATAGCCAGTTTTCCCAGCACCATTTATTGAAAAGACTGTCCTGTCTCTACTGAATGGTCTTAGCACCTTACCCTAACCCTAACCCTAACCCTAATCATTTGACCATATATGCAAGGGTTTTTTGCATTTCTTTTCCAGGGGGATGGTCTTGATCCCTGTCTCCTGTACAATGTCATGAACCTCATTCCATAGTTCATTGGGCACTCTATCAGATCTAGGCCCTTAAATCTATTTCTCACTTCCACCATATAATTATAAGGATTTGATTTAGGTCATACCTGAATGGTCTAGTGGTTTTCCCTACTTTCTTCAATTTAAGTCTGAATTTGGTGATAAGGAGTTCATGATCTGAGCCACAGTCAGGTCCTGGTCTTGTTTTTGCTGACTGTATAGAACTTCTATACAATCTGATTTCAGTGTTGACCATTTGGTGATGTCCATGTGTAGAGTCTTCTCTTGTGTTGTTGGAAGAGGGTGTTTGCTATGACCAGTGCGTTCTCTTGGCAAAACTCTATTAGTCTTTGCCCTGCTAATTCCATATTCCAAGGCCAAATTTGCCTGTTACCCCAGGTGTTTCTTGACTTCCTACTTTTGTATTCCAGTCCCTATAATGAAAAGGACATCTTTTCTGGGTGTTAGTTCTAAAAGGTCTTGTAGGTCTTCATAGAACTATTCAACTTCAGCTTCTTCAGTGTTACTGGTCAGGGCATAGACTTGGATTACCATGATATTGAATGGTTTGCCTTGGAAACAAACAGAGATCATTCTGTTGTTTTTGAGATTGCATCCAAGTACTGCATTTTGGACTCTTTTGTTGACCATGATGGCTACTCCATCTCTTCTAAGGGATTCCTGCCCGCAGTAGTACATATAATGGTCATCTGAGTTAAATTCACCCATTCCAGTCCATTTTAGTTCGCTGATTCCTAGAATGTCAACGTTCACTCTTGCCATCTCCTGTTTGACCACTTCCAATTTACCTTGTTTCATGGACCTGACATTCCAGGTTCTTATGCAATATTGCTTTTTACAGCATCGGACCTTGCTTCTATCACCAGTCACATCCACAGCTGGGTATTGTTTTTGCTTTGGCTCCATCCCTTCATCCTTTCTGGAGTTATTTCTCCACTGATCTCCAGTAGCATATTGGGCACCTACCGACTTGGGGAGTTCCTCTTTCAGTATCCTTTTATTTTGCCTTTTCATACTGCTTTTCATACAAAAAGCAAAGGAGAAAAGGAAAGATATAAGCATATGAATGCAGAGTTCCAAAGAGTAGCCGGGAGAGATAAGAAAGCATTCCTCAGTGATCAATGCAAAGAAATAGAGGAAAACAACAGAATGGGAAAGACTAGAGACCTCTTCAAGAAAATTAGAGACACCAAGAGAACATTTCATGCAAAGATGGGCTCAATAAAGGACAGAAATGGTATGGACCTAACAGAAGCAGAAGATATTAAGAAGAGGTGGCAAGAATACACAGAAGAACTGTTCAAAAAAGATCTTCATGACCAAGATAATGACGATGGTGTGATCACTCACTTAGAGCCAGACATCCTGGAATGTGAAGTCCAGTGGGCCTTAGAAAACATCACTACGAACAAAGCTAGTGGAGGTGATGGAATTCCAGTGGAGATATTTCAAATCCTGAAAGATGATGCTGTGAAAGTGCTGCACTCAATATGCCAGCAAATCTGGAAAACTCAGCAGTGGCCACAGGACTGGAAAAGGTCAGTTTTCATACTATGGTTTTTCCAGTGGTCATGTATGGATGTGAGAGTTGGACTGTGAAGAAAGCTGAGCGCCGAAGAATTGATGCTTTTGAGCTGTGGTGTTGGAGAAGACTCTTGAGAGTCCCTTGGACTGCAAGGAGATCCAACCAGTCCATTCTGAAGGAGATCAGCCCTGGGATTCCTTTGGAAGGAATGATGCTGAAGCTGAAGCTCCAGTACTTTGGCCACCTCATGTGAAGAGTTGACTCATTGGAAAAGACCCTGATGCTGGGAGGGATTGGGGGCAAGAGGAGAAGGGGACGAAGAGGATGAGGTGGCTGGATGGCATCACCAACTCGATGGACATGAGTTTGAGTGAACTCTGGGAGTTGGTGATGGACAGGGAGGCCTGGCGTGCTGTGATTCATGGAGTCACAAAGATTTGGACACGACTGAGCAACTGAACTGAACTGCACCGAACTGCAAGGGTTTATTTCTGTGCGCACTGTTTCATGAGTGTGTTTGGTTTGCATGTCTACTTTATGCCAATGGAAGATGGAAAGCATGCTCAGCTGTGCCTGACTCTGAGCCCCACAGGCTGTAGCCCACCAGGCTCCTCTGTCCATGGAGTTTTCCTGGCCAGAATACTGAAGTGGGTTGCCATTTTCTTCTCCAGGGGATCTTCTTGACCCAGGGATCAAATCTACATTTCCTGCATCTTCTACAATGCACCCTGATTCTTTACCACTGAGCTACCAAGCCTCTTTATGGCAAGACCACGATTTTTATTACTGTAACCATGTAGTAAGTTTTAAAGGCAGGAAGTACGGGTCATGCAATTTTGTTCTTCTTTGTCAAGATTGTTTTGGCTACTTGCTGTTCCTTAAGACTCCACATGAATTTTAGGGTGGATTTTTCTATTTCTGAAAAGATTGTCTTTTGAATTTTGGTAGGGGTTGCATTGAGTCTGTAGATCACTTTGACTAGTATTGACTTCTTAATGTATTGCCTTCCAATCCAAGAGCATGCGATGTGTTTCCATCTATTTATGTCATTTTTAATTTTTAATTTCTTTCAGCAGTGTTTCGTGGGCTTCCCTGGTGGCTCGGTGGTGAAGGATCTGCCTGCCGGTGCAGGAGGCATGGGCTTAACCCCTGGGTGGGGAGTATTCCTGGAGAAGGAAATGGCAATCTGCTACAGTACTCTTGCCTGGGAAAGCCCATGGACAGGGGAGCCTGGTGGGGCTGCAGTCCACAGGGTTGCAGAGAGTCAGACACGACTTAGCGACTGAACCACAGCAACCTGCTGTAGCTTCCGTTGTGTAAGCTTCTCACCTTGGTTAGGTGATTCCTACGTGTTTTACGCTTTTTGATACTGTCGTGCATGGAATTGTTTCTGTAATTTCCGTTTCATGTTGTATGTAGAAATGAAACTGATGTTTGTGTGTTGACGTTATATCCTGCTATTTTGCTGCGTTCAGAAATTTCTAACCATTTTTTGGTAGAATCTTTAGGATTTTTATGCATATAAAATCATGTCATCTGCAAGCAAGGATAATTTTACTTCTTCCTTTCCAATTTGGATGCCTTTTATTTCTTTTTCTTGCCTAATTGCCCTGGCTAGAATTTTTACACCATGTTGAATAGAAGTGGTGAGAGCAAGCATCCTTGCCTTTTTCCTGATCTTAGGGAAACTCTTTCAGTCTTTCGCCACTGAATACAATGCTTGCTGTGAGTTTTTAATCTTTGACTTATTAAATTGAGATAGTCTTGTTCCATTCCTATTTTCTGAGTGTTATCCTAAAAGGGTTTTTGTCAAAAAAGTTTTTATCATATTGTCAAATGCTTTTTTTTGCATTGTTTTAAATGATCATGTAACCTCCCCCCCGTTCTTTCTGTGTTTGTGGCATATGATATTGATTAATTTTCGTATGTTGAACCATCCTTGCATTCCAGGAATAAATTCCACTTGGTCATGGTGTATAATCCTTCCAGTATACTGCTGAGCTCTGCTTGCTGGCCATTTGTTGAGGAATTTTGTATCAGTGTTTATAGAGGATGCTGCTCTGTAGACTTCTTGCAGTGTGTTCGTCTGGCTTTGGTATCAGGATAATTGCTGGCCTCAAAGTGAGTTGGGAAATGTTGCCTTCTCTTCAATTTGGGGGGAAAATTTTGAGAAGGATTGGATTAGGTCTTCTATGAATGTTTGGTAGAATTTACCACTGAAGCCATTGCATCCAGGGCTTTGTTTGTTGGAAGATTTTTTATTTGATTTCTGCTCCTTACTAACTATAGCTCTTTTTTTTCTGTTTCTCCGTGATTTAGTCTTGGCAAGTTTTGTGTTTCTACGGATTTGTTTCATCTAGGTTTCCAATCTGCTGGTATACAGTTGTTCATAGTGCTCTCTGATAATCCTGTTTATTTCTGTAAAATTGGTAGTAATATTCTCCCCTAAATTTCTGATTTTTGTAATCTGAGCCTTCTGGGTCTTCTGGGTCTAGCTAGCTAAAGGTTTGTTGATTTTGTTGGTCTTTTTACAGAGCTGAATCTTGGTTCCACTGGTTTTCTCTACTGTCTTTGTTTCCTGCATTCCACTTGCCTCTGCCTTATACTTACTGCTTCCTTCCTCTGCTGTCTTTGGGTTTAGTCTGCTCTTTTTTCTAGCTCCTTCACTTGTGAAGTGAGGATATTGGGTTCAAGTCTTTCTTGTCTTTTAATAGAAGCATTTATAGCTATAATTTCCTCCTCTGCTTTCACTGCGTCCCATACGCAGGCATGCTGTGGCTTTGTTTTCATTCATCTCTAAGTATTATTTCCTCTTTGATCTTTTGCTTATTTAGAAATGTGTTGTTTAATTTATACAATTTTATGAATTTTTATTTTTCCTTTGGTTATTGATTTCTAACTTCAACTTCCTGTGGTCATATCATATTTTCTATGATATCCATCTTTTAAAATCTCTTGAGACTCAGTGGCTTAAAATATAGTGGGTGTATCCTGGAAAATCTCCGATACTCACTTGAGAATGTCCCGTGTGCGTGTCGCTGGGTAGAGTGTTACGTGCTGTCTGTTAGATCTGGTTGCTTTCATTGCTGTTTAAGTCTCTGTCTCCTTACTTATGGGTTTCCCAGGTGGCTCAGTGGTAAAGAGTCTGCCTGCAGGGCAGGAGCCCTGCGCTCATTCCCCAGGTCTGGGAGATACCCTGGAGAAGGGGATGGCTGCCCACTCCAGGCTCCTTGCCTGGAGAATTCCACGGCGACGCAGTCCGTGGGGCTGTGTTGTGGTTGTTCTAGCCTTTACTGTGAGTAGGACATTCGAACCTCCAGCTGTTACTGTAGAACCACTGCCCACCTCTCCCTTTAGCTCTGTTAGTTTTCTCCATATGTCTTCAGGTCTGCGGGCATTTCAATGTAGGCTGCTGCGTCTTCTTGCTGCATGAGGAACAGCATATCACCCTTGCTCTCTCAGAACCAGTTTTAAGTTCTGTTTTGTCTGATATTAATGTAGCCACCCTTGCTGTGTTTTCATTACTGTTTGAATGGAGTGTCTTTTTCTGTCCTTTCCATTGCAACCTGTTTATATCTTTAAAAGGAGTCTCTTGCAGACAGCATATAGTTGGACCGTGCGTTTTTATTCATTCTTCCTATCTCTCTGTCTTTCTACGTTTCTTCTGACCATAAAGAGAGGAGGTGAGGGACTCGTAATTCAGCATGTCCTGCTGCTATGCTCAGCAGTGTGTTCATCAGCTGCTGCATAAGGTGCCTTTGTCTCTACTGTGGGCCTGCTGTGCCCCCACCCCTCGCCTGGACTGAGCACCAGGCCATGTGGTTGTTGGAGCTGCTCCCCCTCTTGGGAGGGCGGGTCCTGCATCACAGTCAGTGGTCGCCATGCAGTGTGGACCTGAGGCTTCTGCCTCGGGATCCCAGGGGAGTCTCAAGCTTATGGGGAGATGCTGGACCCCGTTGCTGGTCACAATGCTGCTGGATAATTCCTTCTCTCCTTCCTTCTGTTTGGTCAAGTATTTACTATTTTCACTTCTTTCCATTTGTCTCCTTGGATCCACTTAGGAGACTGGTTCTGTGAGCTGAGTATTCCATCATGAGTCAACATTTGTATTTTGTAATCTCTCATTTTGGTAAATGATAAATTATTACTTTTGTTGTTCATACAAGATCTTTTTTTGAGAATTATTTGGTGCGCAAATTAAACCATCTTGAATTGTGGACACTGTTAGTAAGATTGTGTTTGTTGCTTTCATAGTCTCGCCTCAAGGAACTGGAGCAAGAAGCCCATTTTGTTGCAGGAGAACGGTTTCTTATCACGAGTAATCATCAGCTTCGAGAGGTAAAGCTGAATTTCGGTTCTTTGCTAGAACATGCTTCCTATTCAGGGGTTAAGGGGAGATTTATTCTGGTTTATGAGCATTACTGTATGTGGCTGTCTGAAAAGCATGTAGGTGGCTCATGTTCTCTCACGCTGAGATTCATCACTTTAAGGCCCCTAAATCTGAGAGCAGGACCGAGTCAGGACCTATGCATTTGGGAGCACCTGATCGGGGTGTCCACTCTGGCCAGCTGCTGGCGTCTGTGATGGTGACATGCAGGTCCTCTGAGGGCTGGGACCGCTCGCCAAAGGACATTGCCTCTGTTGCAGATCCTGTTTGGCAAGCTGCAGCTGCATCTGCTGCGCCCACAGGACGCGCTCCCCACGACGGGGCTGCGGAGACTCCCGTCCACGTCGGAAGCCGTGGTAAGGTTCGACAGTGTCCCCTTGCAGCACATCCACACGGCAAGCAAGGCCCTCTCAGCCCCCGGGCTCCGTGTGGCGGATGAGCCTGCAGCAACCTCCACAGAGCAATTCCATTCAGTCATTTCCTTTTGCAGCAGGAGAGGGGTCCCTGCCCCAAGGTTGCCTTTCAGGTATGAATGAGGGACACAGGCTTTTACGGTACAGTTTTCCAGTGGCAGTAAATTAGGTCAACTTCCTGCAAAGACAATTTGATGGAATTTTGTCCTGAAAACCAAATTCTTGACCATCTAGTCATGACCTCTCAGTTTTATACCCTTGTAAGAGACTGGAAATGGGGGAAAGCCATCCCTTGTCTACTTTCCCCAAGTTTATTTTAGAAAATTTAGCTGTCCTTCTCTTGGGAGGAATGCAGTTTTAAAAAGACAGAGAGTAGGGAGATGTACTCTAATTCAGTGGCAGAGGATGAGTAGATGTTGAGAATCCGTAAGTGGTGCCGTGGAAGCCTGCAGAGAGGAGGTTGCAGCTCAGTGAGACTACCTGCGTTGCTCCTGCGAGCGCCGCCGTGCAGGCCCCGGTCCCTCTCTGTGCCTTGTCCCGCTCGGACTTTGCAGCCGCGGAAGGTTTCCTTCCAGACTGCCCTGTGCACGCTGCCCCTCCAGCCCCCACTTTCTGTTCATCTCAGCCCCGGCCGAGCTTTGTACTTGCTGACTGTCCCCCAACCCGGCCCTCAGCGGCCGGACAGCAGTTACCAAG
>SJXQ01012914.1:387143-408046 GCA_006408695.1 Aepyceros melampus
GCCCCCAAGGGACCCCCCCCCCTCCCCTCACCCCTGGAAGGACCGCTCCCTGGCGGGACTTGACTCTGCCCTCTGCCTGAGTCGTCCCCACCCTGGTGAGCAGCTGCCTCCTGTGTCCTCCGAGCCGGCAGTCACCCTCCCTTGCTGCTGACACACCACATCTGGGCAGAAGGGTCTTTTAAAGCCAGAGAACTCACGGTGCTGCCCAGCCTTCGGCTCTCCCCGGCACTCAGTGAGACCCGGCTCTCGAGTGTGTCCACCACCCACACCTGGGGGTCTGGGCCCAGTCCTTCCTTCTCCCCCTCACGCCGGACTCCCAGCACCACCAAGCACACTTCCCACAAGCTCCCTGCTCAGGCTGGAGGCTCCCTGTGGGTTTTGCCAGGTGGCTTCTGACTGGCAGCTTAAGTACTGCTTCCAGAAAGACCTCCTTGTCACAGATGACTGTGAGGCCCCCGGTTGCACCCTCTTCCTTCACCTTGATTTGTTTTCTGCTTATACCTTGCCAAAACGCTGGAGAAGGTGTGGAGAGAAGGAAACCCTCCTATATTGCTGGTGGGAATGTGAACAGATGCAGCTACAGTGGAGAGCCGTAAAAACCTGAAAATAGAACTACCATTTGACGCAGCAACCTCACTCCTGGGCATACACCTGGAGAAAAGCGTAATTGGAAAAGATACACGCACTGTGGTATTCACTGTGACACTATTCACCATAGCCAAGACATGGAGGTGCCCTAACTGTCCATCTGCAGAGGGATGGGTAAAGATGATGTGGCCTGTGTGCTCAACCATGAAAGAGCAAATGGGGACTTCCCTGCTGGCCCTTGCGGTTAAGACTCCTGGCTTCCACTGCAGGGGGTATGGGTTGATCCCTGGTTGAGATACTAAGATCCCACATGCCACGTGGAGCAGCCAGAAAGTAAAAATATTCAGAAATCATTCAAAATTATTTTTAGGAAAAGAATGCATGAAATACTGCCATTTGGAGCAACATGGATCGACCTAGAGATTACCATACTGAGTGATGGCAGTCAGAAGACAAACACCAGAGCACTCACACTGGGAACCCAGGGCTTCAAAAATGATGCAGATGGACTGAGTTACAAAATAGAAACAGACTCACAGACACTGAAAACACACTGATGGTTACCAAAGGGGAAAGGGTGGCAAGTGAGGAACAAATCAGGACTTGGTTAACAGTGTCAGGCTTTATTTTTGGGGGCTCCAAAATCACTGCAGATGGTGACTGCAGCCATGAAATTAAAAGACGCTTACTCTTTGGAAGAAAAGTTATGACCAACCTAGATAGTATATTCAAAAGCAGAGACATTACTTTGCCGACTAAGGTCCGTCTAGTCAAGGCTATGGTTTTTCCTGTGGTTATGTATGGATGTGAGTTGGATGTGAAGAAGGCTGAGCGCCAAAGAATTGATGCTTTTGAACTGTGGTGTTGGAGAAGACTCTTGAGAGTCCCTTGGACTGCAAGGAGATCCAACCAGTCCATTGTGAAGGAGATCAGCCCTGGGATTTCTTTGGAAGGAATGATGCTAAAGCTGAAACTCCAGTACTTTGGCCACCTCATGCGAAGAGTTGACTCATTTGAAAAGACTCTGATGCTGGGAGGGATTGGGGGCAGGAGGAGAAGGGGGCGACAGAGCATGAGATGGCTGGATGGCATCACGGACTCAATGGACGTGAGTCTGAGTGAACTCCAGGAGTTGGTGATGGACAGGGAGGCCTGGCGTACTGCGATTCATGGGGTTGCAAAGAGTCGGACACGACTGAGTGACTGAACTGAGCTGAACTGGTTGAATATATATGTGCTGTTGTATATAACATGGCATCCGATCCCATCAGTTCATGGCAAATAGATGGGGAAACAGTGACAGACTTTATTTTGGGGGGCTCTAAAATCACTGCAGATGGTGACTGCAGCTGTGAAATTAAAAGACGCTTGCTCCTTGGAAGAAATGCTGTGACCTACCTAGACAGCATATTAAAACACAGAGACGTTACTTTACCAACAAAGGTCCATCTATTCCAGGCTATAGTTTTTCCAGTGGTCATGTACAGCTGTGAGAGTTGGACCATAAAGAAGGCTGAGCACCAAAGAACTGATCCTTTTGAATTCGGGTGCTGGAGAAGACTCTTGAGAGTCCCTTGGACAGCAAGGAGATCAAGCAGTCAATCCTAAAGGAAATCAATCCTGAATATTCATTGGAAGGACTGAAACTGAAGCTCCAATGCTTTGGCTATCTGATGTGAAGAGCAGGAAAAGGCCCTGATGCTAGGAAAGACTGAGGGCAAGAGGAGAAGGGAACCACAGAGGATGAGATGCTGGATGGCATCACCAACTCAGTGGAAGTGAGTTTGAGCAAACTTTGGGAGATGGTGAAAGAAGGGCAGCCAGGCGTGCTGTGGTTCTGGGGTTGCGAAGAGTCGGACGTGACTCAGCAACGGAAAAGTGAAGGTGAAGTTCGCTCAGTTGTCTCCAGCTCTCTGCCGCCCCATGGACTGTACGGTCCTGGGATTCTCCAGGCCAGAATTCTGGAGTGGGGAGCCGTGCCCTTCTCCACGGGATCTTCGCAGCCAAGAGATCGAACCCGGGTCTCCCGCACTGCGGGCGGCTTCTTTACCAACAGAGTCACAGGGGAAGCCCAAGAACACCAGAATGGGCAGCCGATCCCTTCTCCAGCGGATCTTCCCAACTCAGGAATCAAGCCAGGGTCTCTTGCGTTGCAGGCAGATTCTTTATCCACTGAGCTATCAGGGAAGCCACAACTGAACAGCTTACTCAGCTAGGCAAGTCCTGCTATTCTGTACATTTAAAAAGACGAACCTTCTCTAGGTAACATGTGCACATGATGCCCAATTGGAAATTGGCTCCTCTACTTCTCTTCTCCCTTCCTGTCCCCCGTGCCCACCCCACCCCCCAGCATTCAAAGGCATGTAGACCAGTGGTGAGACAGACAGCCTAGATCAGCGAGTAAGGGTGCAACTGTGAGCTTAGGTGTGGTTTTATTAGACCTTGTTTTTAGTTTCAGGTTCACGGGAGAGTTGAGCAGGAGTCTCATATATCCCCTGCCCCTTGGTAACACACAGTCCCCCTACCACCAGCGTGCCCCACCAGGGGGTACGTTTGTTGCAGAGGATGAGCCCATGGTGACACGTCATCGTTCCCAAAGTGTAGTCTGCTCTGGGGTCACTCTTGGTGTCCCGGGGGCTCAGATGCGCACGGCGACAGGCGAGCGCCATTGCTGCGTCGCGCAGAGTGGTTCCGCTGCCCTACACGTCCTCTGATCCCCCGTCCATCCTCCCCTCCACCCCGGCAACCACTGTTTCCATAGTTTTGTTCTTTCCAGAGTATCACATAGGAGTTATTTCTTATCTGGCCTTTTCAGATTTGATTCTTTCAGTTAGCGATATGTGCTTAAGGTTCTTCCATTTTTTTATAGCTCGTTTCTTTTTAACACAGAGTCCTATTCCATCTATTCACCTCCTGAGGGATGTCTTAGTTGCTTCCAAATTTTGGCAATTTTGAATGAAGTTGTTTAACACTCATGTGCAGGTTTTCCTGTGGACATAAGTTTCCGTCTCATTTGAGTAAATAGCATGATTTCTGGATGGTTCTGTGAGAAACCACCAAACTGTCTTCCAACGTGGCCACACCATTTGCATTCCCCCCAGCAGTGATGAGAGTTCCTGCTGCCCCATGTCCTCGCCAGCACGTGGTGGTGACCGTCTCCTGGATTTTGACCAAGACCACCCTTGGGACTTCCGTGGCCAAGGGTTAAGACGCTACACTTCCACTTCAGGGCACGCAGGTTCAATCCCTGGTTAGGCAGTTAAGTTCTCACAAGCCATGTGCCCAACAATAAACAAGTACAAATTAAAAGTAAAAAGAGCACTCTGGCAGCTGGCTGGAGAATGGAAGAAGCCCATTAACAAGCCTTGGCCGTGGTGTGGGTTCCGCTGGCTCGGTGTCCAGGTGCCGGTAGTGAGGCTGGAGCAGGGCAGACACATGCCCAGAGCATTTTGTGAACAGAAGGGCGCTTCTGTAAGTGTGAGCTCACATGAGTGTGAATGTGGAATAATTCCTGGTTATCTTAGTTCTGCACCTGAGCAGGTAGAGACGGCTGCTACCCAGGAAGAACCGAGACAAGTGCTTACTGGGCAGGGGCGAGGAGTGTCAAGGGACTCGGGGAGACAAGTGTGGGCACAGACGTTGCAACAGAGTAGCTGGGTCTATGAGGAGATGTCTCGTGCTGGAAGTGCTCACTTGGACGTCGTTGCCCTGGGGGTCAGCCCTCCATGCTGGCAGGAGCTTTTGAGAATCCCTCGTGCCTAGACCCTCGACTGAGCCACAGGGTCAGAGGCTGGGGGTGTGCGGGCCAGTCCCGACGTGTTTTTGAAACTCCCCCACTGAGTCCATAAGCAGCCCGCACTGGTAACCACAGAACTGCACGCTAGAAACTGCCACATAGGGGTCAGAGAGACGAGGCGCCAAGCAGAGGCTGCAGAGTAGCCAGAGATGGAAAGAACGTGGCGCCCGGAGCCAACAGAGGGAGCGTGTGATAAAGCGCTCACAGTGACCGAGGCCGGCACTCTGCCTCTGACAGTCACCTGGCGCGGCAGGGCTTCATCCAGAGATCAAACACTCCATTCTTCTCAAGTGTGCTCAGACAGCTCGATTGGAGATATGCAGGGAGCCTGCGGTTAGAGTTCTTTTGTGAGTAAAGTATCAGGATAAAGAGAGTGAGCTGATCTTAAACAGTTTTTGTGGCTGAGTGTTTTCTTGCACTTTGATCCCCCGAGGGACAGCTTCTCTAAGAAGCTGCAGTGCTGGGTTGCACGACGGCAGGGCTCCTCCCCAGGCAGAGCCTGCTCAGAGGACTCCGGTGGTGGCCCTCCTGTTGCGTCCCTGTGGCTGGCCCAGGCTGTGTGTGCTCAGCCGTCTGCAAACAGAGACACAGTTCTGGGGCTCCCACCAGGGCAGCACAGTTGTGTTGTCAGTTCTCCCCCAAAGGGACTCGCAGATTCAACATGATCCTGATTCCCTGGCAGGACCAAAACCCAAATTTATATGGAGATGCCAAAAGCTAGAAGTTCAGTTCACTCGCTCAGTCGTGTCCGACTCTTTGTGACCCCATGAATCGCAGCACGCCAGGCCTCCCTGTCCATCACCAACTCCCGGAGTTCACTCAGACTCACATCCATTGAGTCCGTGATGCCATCCAGCCATCTCATCCTCGGTCGTCCCCTTCTCCTCCTGCCCCCAATCCCTCCCAGCATCAGGGTCTTTTCCAATGAGTCAGCTCTTCGCATGAGGTGGCCAAAGTACTGGAGTTTCAGTTTTAGCATCATTCCTTCCAAAGAAATCCCAGGGTTGATCTTCTTCAGAATGGATTGGTTGGATCTCCTTGCAGTCCAAGGGACTCTCAAGAGTCTTCTCCAACACCACAGTTCAAAAGCATCAATTCTTCGGCGCTCATTGATATTTCTCCCAGCAATCTTGATTCCAGCTTGTGTTTCTTCCAGTCCAGCGTTTCTCATGAGGTACTCTGCATATAAGTTAAATAAGCAGGGTGACAATATACAGCCTTTACGTACTCCTTTTCCTACTTGGAACCAGTCTGTTGTTCCATGTCCAGTTCTAACTGTTGCTTCCTGACCTGCATACAGATTTCTCAAGAGGCAGGTCAGGTGGTCTGGTATTCCCATCTCTTTCAGAATTTTCCACAGTTTCTTGTGATCCACACAGTCAAAGGCTTTGGCATAGTCAATAAAGCAGAAATAGATGTTTTTCTGGAACTCTCTTGCTTTTTCCTTGATCCAGCGGATGTTGGCAATTTGATCTCTGGTTCCTCTGCCTTTTCTAAAACCAGCTTGAACATCAGGGAGTTCACAGTTCACGTATTGCTGAAGTCTGGCTTGGAGAATTTTGAGCATTACTTTACTAGCATGTGAGATGAGTGCAATTGTGTGGTAGTTCGAGCATTCTTTGGCATTGCCTTTCTTTGGAATTGGAATGAAAACTGACCTTTTCCAGTCCTGTGGCCACTGCTGAGTTTTCCAGATTTGCTGGCATATTGAGGGCAGCACTTTCACAGCATCATCTTTCAGGATTTGAAAAAGCTAGAAGAGCCAAGACAATCTGGACAGCACTGCTGAAGGACTTGGTCTGCTGGCTGTCAGATCCTCCATGAAGTGACGGGGAAGCGCAAGTGGCTCGGCTGTGTCCACTCCCTGCAGCCCCACAGGCTAGAGTCCACAGGATTCTCCAGGCCAGAACACTGGAGTGGGCAGCCTGTCCCTCCTCCAGGGGATCTTCCCAACCCAGGGATCGAACCCAGGTCTCCTGCACTGCAGGCAGATTCTTTACCAGCTGAGCCCCAGGGAAGCCCTTGAGAAAAGCCTTTATGAAAAGATGCTATTAAACAAGTAAAAGAGCAAGCCACCGAGGGGTGGAAAATACCAATATTTCCACTAAATATAGCCAGCTAAAGGAAACCCTGTCCAGCAAAATGAATTCCTACAAATCAAGAAGAAAAAGACACCCAAGCCAAGGTTTTCAAAGACCAAAAAAAAAAAAGTACAGAGTTTAATGAAAGGAGATATACAGTCAATAAATATTTGAAGAATGACTTTATTAGTCAGGGAAGTACACACTAAAACTACAGTGAAACATCACGTTTACCAGAAGGGTTAAAATTAAGACCAAAGGAGAACGTGTGTTGGCAAAAATGTGGAGAATGAGAACTTTCATGTGCTGCTGATGGGGACAGGCTGTGCGTTTACCGTGGGGAGCAGGCTGGTATCATCTCCGCTGCATGTGACCGGCAGTCTCACCCCGCCCTGTGTACCTGTCCAGCAGAACTGTGGACCACCCAAACCTGTGTCCCAGAATGTTCAGAGCAGCACTCTTCATCATAGCCCTGAAGTGGAAACAAGCCCTGGACCCGTCAGGGGTGGAATGGATGTCATTGCCCTGCATTCACATGACCCCGTTCACCTACGGGAGTAAATGAGACGGTGCTTCCCACACTAGCTGCCGCCACTGCTGAGTCACCCAGTCGTGGCTGACTCTCTAACCCCATGGACTGCAGCCCGCCAGGCTCCTCTGACCATGCGCAGAATACTGGAGAGGGTTGCCATGCCCTCCTCCAGGGGATCTTCCTGACCCAAGGATCAAACCCAGGCCTCCTGCACTGCAGGCAGATTCTTTACCACTGAGCTACCAGGGAAGCCCCTCATAAGAGGACCAATTTTAACACTGGATATTGAACAAAGGGAGCCACACACACAACACTTCTCCTATTCCACTGATACGAAGTTCAAAAAGTGGTGAAGACTGGTCTTGCTGGAGGAGGCCAGGGCGGTGGGTACATCTGGGGGAGGGACAGAGACCTGTGTGGAGCCCAGAATGTTCCCTCTGGCAGTACCCAGGCATGTTCGCTTTGTGATAATTTAACAAACCTTGTTTATGGGATCTTGCACTTTCTGTATGTTGTACTTCGACTTTTAAAAACCTGAAAATGCACAGTCACATCCCAGCGTTGCCTCCCCAGCCAGGTGCCCAGGTAGCTGTGTCTCAGGTGCTGGGTGTTCCGAAACTGTGGAGTCGCACAACTGTAGGCATTTTCCTCGTTTACTCCTCTGCGTGGTATGTACACACCCTGGGTTTAGACTTCAGGGGTTCAGGTCTCAAGAGGAATCTTCCTTCCAAGCTCGTGTGACGTGCCTTGTGCTCCCATATGTACAGTAATAACTCTGTTAGGGGATTAAGACTATGACACTTGATCAACTGGGTTTATTACAAGTCTTCATTTTGGAAAAGTGTGCTCAAGATAGACCATGTATTATCAGGACCTTTTTCATCTGAAAATGAATGTTTAAACTGTTGAAATTAAGTGAAGGAATTCTGTTGGTGATATTTATTCTTATTTTTTAGTTAAATGCTCTGCAAGACCTTCATCCATTACCCAAAATAATTTTGGAATACAGGCAGGTAAGTTAGATTTATTTTTTTCTGTAAGTATGTTGGTAACGAAGGGGGCCCGCGTGACACCCAGAACCATCACAGAGGTAGCCCTGACCGCATCCTGAAGGGACGGTTTCTTCAGGCTGACCTCGTGCAAGCCCGGCTTCCTCTGAGCGGAGGTGATGTTCCTCGCGCCCCAGCGTGGCGCCGTGTGAGTTAGAGGCGACCCCGGGCTTGCTGGCTGCTGAGCACACCCCCGTTTCTAGCCGCCCTCCCAGCCTTCTGGTCTCTCCGTTGTGCACCTGGCATCTGTGCGCTCACGGTGGTTGCTGCCATTCTCAGCGTGGTGGTTTGCTGCTGTTCCTGTGAGGGCTGGGCAGCCAGGGGGGTGGGTGACGGTCGCCCCTGAACTGAGAGGCGCCGCGGCGACCCTGGGTGACGCTCCTGGGCAGCCAAGGGGTGGATGAGGGTCGCCCCTGAACTAACAGGCGCCGCGGCGGCCCTGGGTGACGCTCCTAGGTGGTGCTCCCATTCTCTCTGCAGCTTTCCTGTAAAAAGCATCACTAGAAGGAGCAGGGCGACATCTTTCTCTGTTGGTCGTTGTTGTTTAATCCGGGGCACCACACAAAGCCATTTCAGGGCCTCCTGGGGTTACCTGAGGGGACAGGCAATGAGCCACACCCAGCACGCTGAGAAGCATGGCTTTGATGCTTGTTCCTCATTTAAGCACTTAAACAGAGAAAGTGACCATTTTTGTTTTACAATCTAGGTTCACAAGCTCAAGTCCACCTTTGTAGATGGATTGCTAGCCTGCATGAAAAAGGTAACAAAGCTTAAAAATGTATATATATATATAGTGACTGGGAATATGAGTTACTTAGACATGAGTGCAGATACAAGTAGAATCTCTCTAAACAGTCTAAGATTCTTGAACCTATGAGCCACAATTTTGTTATCATTCCGCTCTACAGCGTAAGTTGACATTTCACCTTAAAATCTCGTATTCATGTGGAAGCTCTGCTGCCGACCACGTGCTCTCGTGCCTGTTGCCGCATGTCCTTTCTGCAGTCCCTTGAGGGGGGTGTTGTTTCAGTTCCTGCATGAGAAGGCTGCGGTCCGAGGTGCTGTGGCTTGCGCGAGGCTAATGGCAAGGGACAGCCCCCGCCCGTCAGGGAGGGCGGCCCCTCCTCAAGTCCACGCTGAGCCCCCCACGGCACGTCAGCCCACGTGTCCTCCTGCAGCCTCTGCACCAGTCGGGGGGAATCTCGGTCACCCTGACTACGTGTGGGAGTCCTGTAACCCCGAGGACACTCAGGTGGGGAGTTCAGGGCCGTCGGTTCGGGTCTCTCCAGGGCAGCGCTCTGAGAGCTGTGTGTGTAGGCAGAGACTGGGGGCCAGCGTGTGGGTGCCTCCATGCGGCACTGTCAGAGCCTAAACTGATTCTTTCCAACTGATCAAGGGCTCCGTATCCTCCACGGGAACCAAACGGGCACCGTGAGCGGAAGGCTGTCAGCGAAGCACCCGGTGAGTCAGCGCTGGGGAAGCGCCGTCTCTGTGAGGGAGGTTTCGCCTGGATGCGCGGCTGCCGGTGCGCTTTCTGTTTCTGAAAGCAGAAAGAAAAGAAAGTGAAATCGCTCAGTCGTGTCTGACTCTTTGCGACCCCGTGGACTGTAGCCTACCAGGCTCCTCTGTCCATGGGATTGGTTGCCATTTTCTTCTCCAGGAGATCTTCCTGACCCAGGGATTGGACCCAGGTCTCCCTCACTACAGGCAGACGCTTTACCGTCTGAGCCACCAGGGGACATTCTGAAAGGAGACCTCATCCTGTTAGACCGTGCGGTTTTCTGCGTGTTAATCCAGCTGTCACTTATTTAGCACGTGCTCAGTTTGGGGGGACTCGGTGGGGGATCGGACTCGGAACCCTTGGCCCTGTGGTCCCAAGCCGTTCTCCCTCACTCTGTCCACCTGCTTGCCCGCCTTGGTTCATCCAGGCTCTGGCTAAACCGGCTGAGCGGTGGGAGAGCACCCGCACACCTTCCTGGAAGTGTAGTCTCCTAACTGGCAGCTTTAACGGAACAAAAGCCTTGCTTGCACAAGGAATCTTTCAAAACACTGTCTTCTGTGGATTTCCTTCCCAGCACCTCTTGGGGCCAAGGCCTCTGTTTCTTCAGAGGGAGAGGGGGATACGGCTGAGAATAAAGAAGTCTATGTGTGGCTCTGGCTTTCGACATGGAACTTGTGAAAGGGCTCAGCAGAAACAAGAAAGTGTCAGGAACGACCGTCAGAAAGTGTTTGGGTTTTGTTTTTTTTTCCTTTCAGAAGTTTCCCTTTAAATATCAAGACTCAGGAGTGTATTTTTCAGAGTTTATAATGAAAGGTATGCAAGTATGCTATATGGAGAGGTCCATTTCACAGGGAGGCATGGGAACTCCTCGCGGCCTCGGAGGAAGTGCTGAGAGGGAGGCAGCACCTCCTCCGAAAGGGCCTGGCCGGGCCCTCGGGGGAGAAACGCAGAGAATCCCAAGGACAGGGGAGCCTGGTAGGCTGCTGTCTATGGGGTCATACAGAATCCGACACGATTGAAGCAACTTAGAAGGGGGTAGGCTGACACAAGCTGCAAGCCATGGGGCTGAGGCTTGCTTCCGGCCCAGAAGCCTGGGAGACGGCAGTGTTTCTAGGAGCTCCAGCAGAGACCAGGCATGAGCCTCGGGCAGGAACCCGAAGTGGCTCTCCTACCACGACTCCGTAGGCCCTAAGGGCCTGAGTGAGGGCTGGGAAGTCCATGGTCCCTGGGTCCCGGGTCCCCTGGTGGGGAAATGCAGGGCTACCATATTTGTCTGGTCTGAACAGGTCATGGCAGGGGCTGTGAAGTGGACAGTCCAAGGCCAAGTCCAAGACCTGAGTTTCAGCAAATCAGCAGTGTCAGGCAGAGCCAAGGCCAGAACCAGGTCAGCAGAGAAGGGGCCATTGGATGTTGGCCGTGGTGTGACAACTGGCTTCATCAGCAGAAGCAGTGAGGGCAGGTAGCCCCAGGCTACTGACGTAGGTCCCACCCCTTCCTGATACGGTGGGTTTGTAGGCTGCCCCCCGCAAATGCCACCCGGAGTGGGAGGGGCATGACTGAGAAAAGTCAAGGAGAAAGGCTGGGCTTGGAGGAGTGTTCATCCTTTGCTGAGTGGGCGCTTCTCCCCACGTCTGAACTGGTGATGAAGACACCGCTAGTCCACGCATTCATTCAAATCCTTTCAGTTGCAAGTGGCAGCAAATCAGGCTAAATTGACCTCAACAGTCTCAGCATACCTGACTTAAGCTCAAGGAAGGGCTGGCTTCAGGCGAGGTTTGATCTAGCAGTCAAAGTCATATGGGGAGTCCAGCTTCTGTCCCCCAGCTCCCGGCTTCTCTTTCTCAGCATCTGAGCAGGTCTTGGGGATACCAGCTTAGTTTCTCTCCAGTGGAAATGAGCAGTGTCTCTCCATGCCCCTTCCATGAAAGGAGGAAGAAACACCTTTTTTCAGACACCCCAGCAAGCATCTCTTTGCATCTCTGTCTGGAATAGCCACTGGTCATCCTTGAGCTAGTCGCTGTGGCCAGAGGACAGGCTCTGCTGGCTGATGGAAAGTGGGGAGGGGGACCCTCGTGAAAATCGGAGTGCCGTTTCCTAAGGAAAAGGAAAGAGAGCTGCGAGGCCCAAAGCAAGTGGCAAGATTAGGGTATTTTTCATGTTCTTAGCAGAAATAAGGGTCACAAATTTTAAATCTACTACATACATTTAATGTAACCAATGTCTCTTTGAATGCACTAGAAAGGGATACTCATTACTTACCTTTTTGCTTTTAGTAGCAGATGCTCTAGGCTGCCCTCCGGTGTGCCAGTTGCTCTTACTTTGGGGAAGAGTCTCAGGAACTTGCCTTCAGGCTCACACTGTGCCCCAGGAAAAGTCCTGCTCTCCTTGTTCAGTGTTTAAGCCCCGTGCTCATCTGTGCCTACCAGATGTTACAGTGGCTCGTTTGGAATAATCTAGTCTTGCTCTTTCCATTGTCGGTGTGTGAATTTTTCAGCTTTGCTTATGAATATCCCTCCCACGTGATAACATTTAAGTGAAAGTTGCTCAGGCGTGTCCAACTCTTTGCAACCCCATGGACTATACAGTCCTTGGAATTCTCCAGGCCAGAA
Source organism: Aepyceros melampus (assembly GCA_006408695.1). Taxonomy (NCBI): domain Eukaryota; kingdom Metazoa; phylum Chordata; class Mammalia; order Artiodactyla; family Bovidae; genus Aepyceros; species Aepyceros melampus. Next base: position 399,300 of record SJXQ01012914.1, read on the forward strand.
TGCTGGAGTGGGTAGCCCTTGCCTTCTCCAGGGGATCTTCCCAACCCAGGGATCGAACTCAGGTCTCCCACATTGCAGGCAGATTCTTTACCAGCTGAGCCACCAGGGAAGCCCAAGAATACTGGAGTGGGTAGTCTTTCCCTTCTCCAGCGAATCTTCCCAACTCAGGAATTGAACCGGGGTCTCCTGCCTTGCAGGTGGATTCTTCACCAAACTGAGCTATCAGGGAAGCCCTGATATCATTTAAATATCTATCAACATATTTACTAGCAAGATTTTCATAAATTAGATAATTATGGCTAAATCTGCACCATTATTTGAACTCAAATGAGATTCTTAAACCTCTGTATTTTGTTATTTTAGTGACTTATACTTTCCTACTCTTATTTGGAATATAAAGGTCTGTCGCCTCATGGTCCTTGGACGAGTCACAGCCCTTCCAAGCACCTGCCTTCATGGGGCCCTGGCAGGTGGACGTGATTAGGGGCAGGTACCACCAAGCCGTGCACACCGCTGATTTTTGTTCTATTCAAACTCATCTTTCAAAGCACTGGCTTTGACCTGCAGCTGAACAGACCTTCAGAGGCAAAGAGCCGGCCGGGAGAGGAGCCTGTTCTTGGAGTCGCGCTGCCTGACCCCTGTGGCCGCACTCGACCCGGCCTCCCTCCTCTGCTTGGCAGAGGCTCAGGCTCTCCCTGGTGGCGAGCGCTTGGCCGGTTCCAGGCTGCCCGCACTGTCCCCCTGCTGGTGGGCCGGGTCTGTCCTTTCTCCCCAAGAGGCTTGCGCTCCTGTTCCCGTGGGGGCGGGGCGTGGGGGCGGGACTGATTCCTTCCCCAGCCCCGTGCCCCTCCCTTCTCTGGGCCCCCTGCGCACGCCCCTTCCCCACCAGTAGCTGCCCGCTCACATGTCTCTTTACTTAGCTCTCCTTCAGATCTCTCAAAAAAAAAAAAAAAACCCCACCGAGTCGCAGTCCCTGTCTCAGCCCCCTGGTTCCTCAGGCAGGACTGCAGGTCGCAGGTCGAGCTGACCAGCTCCCGTGGAGTCCGCCTCCTGGTCTCTCCTGTCCCCGCCTCCTCGCCCCCCTCCATCCCCCAGCCTCCTGGGCCGCAGCCTGGGAGCCTCTCAGGTGCCAGCCCGATGCTCTTCAGGCCCACTTGCGGCCAAGGCTCTCATCTGGACCCCCGCTCCTCCGCCCGCCTCCCTTCTTGCCTCTCCTCGCTCACTCCCAGAACCGCGGAGCTCGGGGCTGTGCCGAGCGCCCTGGTGGAGCCTGGGGGTGGAGGGCCCGAGACCGACAGCGAACACGCTCAACTAATCGCGGTGTGGGAGGTGATGAACACGAGAACACAGCGCAGGGGCAGGGCGGACCGAAAGCACGGGAAAAGGCCGCATTCGGGGCAGCGCTGACGGGGGAGGCGGCAACCGAGGGAAGCCCGCTCCTGGGGAGCTCGGTTCTTCCTTTACCCCAACAGCCTCCGGCGGGCGTGCCACACAGCGCTCAGAAGACTGGGGAGCCGCTCCACTGGAGAGCAGGGCAGAGGAAGCCGCGGCCCGCCCCGGGGTGTCCGAGGGCGCTGCGGTCTCCGCGCCTGGCTCCATCGCCTCCGCGGCTGCCTGGAGTGTGGAACCCGCGCGCCGATGCGCCGGCCGCAGTCCTGAGCAGCGCGGCTGCCTTCACAGGTCAAACGGCCCTGTTTTTGGCGTTTTTGCTAAAACAACTGCTGACATTCTGATAGACGCCACCTCTGCAACTGGCCTGTCGCTGAACGTGGACTGAGGGCTGTTAGCGTTGAGTTTTTCTAGATCAGTTTTATTTTTCTTACATGTGCCCGAGTCCACTGTGAAGACAAATGCGGGGCGAGTGCCCAGTCGACACCCCTCCAGAGCAGCGGGCGGAGGCTGAGGAACGGACTCGCTGCGGAGCCCCGGCACTTCCCGCAGAGGAGATCGGCGACCTGGAGACTCTGGCGGGGTTTGCCACACAAAGGACTCGGAGGTGGTTTTCTTTCATTTCAGTGTCCACATTAACAGCAGAAAATGTTATGCCCTATAGGAGAATGAAGTCCCACTTGCTTGCAGTTCCCATCGTTTGGGCACCTTTCCAGACAGTCCTCCTGACGTGCGGTCGTGTCTGTGTGCCCACCACGCTGCACCCACTCCGCAGTGTCCTCGAGGCTCATGGGCCTGGTCCTGCCCACGCCCGGTGGACCCCCGAGGCTCATTGGCCTGCCCACGGCCCGGTGGACCCCTGGGGTGACCCGTGTGGTGGTGGGCAGAGTTTCAGACAGCAGAGTGGACTCTCGTTTACCTCCAGGCAGACACAGGTGGCCACACGCAGATACCTTTAAACACATACGTCTCCTTGTTCTGTCAGCCTAGAGCGCCCAGAGCAGTGACATCCCTGGCAGACAGCACACCCAGCACCCAGATCTCACACCCGCTAGAGCATAGAAAAAGCAAGGGAGTTCCGGAAAAACATCTACTTCTGCTTCATTGACTACACTAAAGCCTTTGACTGTGTGGATCAAAACAAACTGGAAAATTCTTCAAGAGATGGGAATACCAGACCACCTTGCCTATCTCCTGTAAAACCTGTGTGCAGCTCAAGAAGCAACGTTAGAACCAGACATGGAGCAGCAGACTGGTTCCAAATTGGGAAAGGAGTGCGTCAAGGCTGCATACTGTCACCTGCTTATGTAACTTCTGTGCAGAGTCCATCATGAGACACGCTGGGGGGATGAAGCACAAGCTGGAATCAAGATTGTGGGAGAAATGTCAGTCACCTCAGACATGCAGATGACACCACCCTAATGGCAGAAAGTGCAGAGGAACTAAAGAGCCTCTTGATGAAAGTGAAAGAGGAGAGTGAAAAAGCTGGCTTAAAACTCAACATGAAAAAACTAAGATTATGGCATCCAGTCCCATAATTTCATGGCCAATAGATGGGGAAACAATGGAAACAGTGAGAGACTTTATTTTCTTGGACTCCAAAATCACTGCAGATGGTGACTGCAGCCATGAAATTAAAAGATACTTACTCCTTGGAAGAAAAGCTATGACAAACCTAGATAGCATATTAAAAAGCAGAGACATTACTTTGCCGACAAAGGTCCGTCTAGTCAAAGTTATGGTTTTCCACTAGTCATGTACGGATGTGAGAGTTGGACCATAAAGAAGACTGAGCGCCAAAGAATTGCTGCTTTCGAACTGTGGTGCTGGAGAAGACTCTTGAGAGTCCCTTGGACTGCAAGGAGATCCAACCAGTCCATTCTAAAGGAAATCAACCCTTAATATTCATTGGAAGGACTGATGCTGAAGCTGAAGCTCCAATACTTTGGTCACCTGATGCGAAGAACTGATTCTTTGGAAAAGACCCTGATGCTGGGAAGGGTTGAAGGCACGAGGAGAAAAGGGCGGCAGAGGATGAGATGGTGAGATAGCTTCACCAACTCACTGGACATGAGTTTGAGCAAACTGCAGGAGATAATGGAGGACAGGGAAGCCTGGCATGCTGCAGCCCATGGGGTCGCAAGAGTTGGACATGAGTGAGTGAACAACAACAAATCCTGTTTATAGTCGCATCAAAAATAATAAAACACCTATGAATATGTTTAACAAAGGAAGTGAATTTGCACATCTGAGATGCTGGCCGGCTTCTGCCTTTGGCTGCTGCAGAGCTCCCTGTCTGTCCACACCAGCAGTGTCCACGCCACGGCTGACCTCCACTCCCCTCTCCTGGCTCTGTCCTCTGCGCCGTTGCTGTTGAGTCAGTAAACACTCTCCCCAGGGAGTCTGCTTTCTCAGGACACCACCCTCTCACTTCATCTCTGTCACTGCAGACGGAAGTGAGGGCTGTGCTCAGAAACTCGATTTCAGAGAGAGCAGCCTAGAAAGGGGAAAATAAAGCAGTACCTGTCCAGGGGAGAACGTAGCAAACACCATTTCAGAGCAAGGCCGACGTCAGCAGTGATGGGTCACGTCGGTAGCAGGCACCCTTGGCCTGCTGGCATGAGGAGGGCGCTTATCTCAGAGGCCTCCCTCCCCAAACCCGCAGCCCTGGTCTAACCAGGAGAAAAACAGCAAGCAGAGCCCAGCTGAGGGACGTGCTGCCCGACCAGTGCCCCTCAGAACACAGTCACAGAACTCAAAATCAGGGAAGCTGCCGCAGCCAAGGAGCTGAGGGAACCAGACGACTGAACGTGATGTGGGGTCCTGGGTAGGGTCTTGGGGCAGAAAAAGGACTTCAGGTGAAAACTGGTGAAATCAAAATAAAGTATGGAATTAGTAATAATGTATTGATACTGGTTTCTTAATTGTGTCAAATACCCTAAAAACGTAAGATGCTAGCAATATAGGGAACCCAGTGAGGGGCCTATACTATGTTCCTAGCTTTTTGGTAAGACTGTTCTACAATAAAATGGTTACTTTTATTTAAAAAAAAAATTACCTTGATAGAAGATTATATTTATAGAGTTTTTTATGTTCTCCATGAAAATATTCTGGTTCTATCATTAACAGCTGATTTAATTTTAATGACTTATCTCTAGACATATTTGGGACACTTCATAAAAGCAGTTCTGATTGAAAGTAATTTATTTTTTCTTATTTGGTGATTGTACATTCCTGTAGTCTCCAGTCAGCGTTAACATTTTTATCTGGTTGTTTTAAGATTAACTGAAGGGAACTAAGCCTTAAACTCTTCTTTCCCTGCAACTCGACAGTGAAAGACGGTGTTCTAGGTTGAGGTTCCCCGCCAGAGTCAGACGCCAGAGCCTCCCTGCTGCTCACTGCGGGCAGAGTGGCTTCTGTGGGGGCATTCCAGGCTGAGGTTCCCTGCCAGAGTCAGATGTCAGAGCCTCCCTTCTGCTCACCACGGGCAGAGCGGCTTCCGTGGGGGTGTTCCAGGTTGAGGTTCCCCGCCAGAGTCAGACGCCAGAGCCTCCCTCCTGCTCACCTCGGGCAGAGGAGCTTCCGTGGAATAACAGAAAAGAAGACACCGTTTGAGATAAGCGAAAGTTGCCTGGGAATTGAGCTCACGTCTATCAGCCATGGTGGCGGGAAAAAGCTATACCCTTCAAACCCCTTCTTTGCGTGCATTCTGTCATATGATCAAAGGACAAAATATTCATTTTAACTTTCCTTAAAATGTTCAAACTATAGTGTTATATAGTGTATAAAGTGTGGTATATAGGTTAGATATTTAGTGAAGTTTCTGTTATTTTTATTGGGCTTCCAAATTGGTGCCGTGGTAAAGCTTCTGCCTACCAGTGCACGAAATGAGAGACCCAGACTCATTCCCTGGGTCGGGAAGATCCCCTGGAGTAGGAAACGGCAACCTGCTCCAGTATTCTTGCCTGGAAAATTCTATGGACAGAGGAGCCTAGCGTGTCGCAGTCCATGGGGTCACAGAGTCGGACACCACAGTGAGCACTCACTGTTATTGATTATTTGTTATATTGTAAAATATAAAAAGTAGCGCTTAATTATTAAAAAGTTTCCTTTATCTTTATCTTTATCTAAAGGTAATCACATTTCTGCTTTCTCAGAACAAATAAGCTTCTTTATCCCTCTTTCCATTGGTAAAGCAACTTTCATGAAGCTGATGTTTTATGGGCCGTGCAAGGGAAATGATTTTAGAAGCTGAGTCCTTGCTTGCCGGATGAGCTTACACCGAGCTATGCCACCAAGAGCTTTTAGCCGAGCACGTTTAGTTGCAGTCTGGCCTAGTTTGCCATGCTATTAGTTAGAGAACATATTCTATTTTATACAACTATAGACCCTGACATTACTCAGAGTGAGTTAATTTTGTAGATGTTCTTCTGTTAACTTGAGAAAAGTCTCTTCCTAGAAAATTGAAATGTTTTAATATGAAAGAGTGTTGGACTTTTGTTGAATGCTTCTGTCCTGCTGAGGTGATGATGTGTTTTTGTCCTTTACCCTAATCTGGTGTATTATATTAAATTTTTTTTTTTTGCATTTCTGAGATAAATCCTTGTTGGCTGTGTACAAAATCCTTTTTGTGTGCTGCTAGTTTCAGTGTGCTAATATTGACTGAGGATCCTTGTGCCTGTTTATGGAGGATGTTGTATTTGGTATCTGGTTTTAGCATCAAGATAACACTTCATAGAATGGGTTGGCAGGCTGCTCACTCTGCCATTCTGGAAGTACCTTTCATTGCTAACTTTTTTTGAGAGTTCCTTTTTTTTGGCCGTCCTATGTGGCATGTGGAATCTAGTTTCCTGAATAGGGATTGAACCTTTGACCCCTGCATGGGACAGCAGTCTTAGCCACTGAACCACCAGGGAAGTCTGAGGGTTCTTTATATGTTTTGAATCCAACATGATTTGCAAAATACAAAAGTAAGTTTGATGGAGTCCAATTTATCATTTTCTTTATGGACCATGCTGAAGGGGTATATCTAAGAATTCTTTGTCTAATGCAAGATTACAAAGATTTTCTCTTAAGTTTTCCTCTAAAACTTTTAGAGTTTTGCATTTTACATTTATATTTATAATCCATAATTTATAGAATCAGCTTGTTGATAGCTAAGAAAAATACTGCTAGTATTTTAATTAGGATTGTATTGAATTTATAGATCAATTTGGGAGTCATTGGCATATTAATGTTGAATGTTCTAATCCATGAACATGGTATATCTTTCCATTTATTTAGGACTATTAATTTTCTTTTATCAGGATTCTGCGTTTTCAACATACAAGTTTATAGCTAAATGTTTTGGGGGTGCTGTTATTAATATAAATGGCATTGTTTATTTAATTTCAATGTCTCATTATTCATTGGCACTATGTAAACATTGAATTGATTTCTGTATATTGACTCTACATTGATACTTTGGTCTACCCACCAAAATTGTGTTTCAGTGTTAGTTGTATTAAGTATTGATACACACATGCATAATACATTGGCGTTAGTTATTTTGTTAGTGTTTAATAAAATATGACACATTGTAGGGGCTTCCCTGGTGGTCCAGTGGTAAAGACTCTGAGCTCCCAATGCAGGGAGCCCAGGTTCCATCCCTGGTCAGGGAACTAGATCCCCGATGCCATCCCTGAGAGTTCAAATGCTGCAGCTAAGACCTGGGGCCACCAAATAAATGAATATATTTTTAGTTCTTCCAGTTTACTGCTACCAGCCCATCTCTTTCCGCCTCCTCATGCGTGCGTGTTTAGTCATATGATCCCATGGACTGCAGCCCACCGGGCTCCTCTGTCCATGGACTTTTCCAGGAAAAATACTGGAGTGGGTTGCCATTTCCTTCTCCAATCAAAATATGTGTATATTTTAAATGTAACACATTTTAAATACTATAAAATGATTCAGATTAAGAGAAGATATTTCAGCTAAAGCAGTTTCCCCTTTATTATTCACAGAATATCCAAGGTATCTCCAAGCACCCAATTCAGATAACTAAACCTCAAAATTTTAAAGGTAACACGTTTCGTTTTACTTCACAAAAATCTTGAGCAACGTTTTTTTTTTTAAAGCTTAGAAATGTTTGTAATTGTTTTTCTATCTAAGTAACTGCTTTTCTTTCCTGAAGTTCTCTGTATTTGTGTGACCAGGATTTAAATATACACTGCAAAATAAAACCCAGCTAAAGTGGCACAGCCTCTCCCCTCTAGCAGTTTCTAAGTGAAAATGGATGATAAATTACCATAGGGAAGTGGCTCCCCTCCCACCACCTCTCCCACACCAGCTTCCCAAAGAGAAGAAACAGACAGACAATGGAGCTGGCATTTATTAAGGTCTGAAAATTACTGGACATGTTTGTAAAAGCGTAGTCACGCTCTTTCTCTCCATCCACTCCACTGCCGTGCGGGCGATGATATTTCTGAAAAAGAAAAAGTCAAGTCTGAGCAAAGCGAGGTTCTGTGGCCCATTCCCAGTAAACTCCTGCCCCCTTGGCTTCGGGAACTGCTGCTTCCAGAAGGTCGAAGCCAAGCAGTGAAGCGCCATGAGCTTCAGTAACGTGCACGTTGTTGTATGTGAACAGAGCTCCTGGAGGTGGGCAGCAACTTGGCCTCCGCCAGCCCTTCACTGCACATTCTGTGGGGAGACCTTCCCTGAAGGAGGCCTCCTATTGGTGAGGTGCAGAGGATCAGTGTTTGACCTTTTCTTCACTAAGAATTCTAGACAGAACAGGAAATTTTAACAGCAGAAAATCTAGTTTGCTTTCAGCAGTCTTATGATGTTTTAAAATTGCATTAAGAAAAACCAGGAAAATACTCTTCTGACTTCCGAGTGATGTTAAAATAACTATGTGAGGAGTAGCTATGAATCAGCTCACGGTCAGCTCACCAAGTGCTCTTGAACTCATAATGATTCAGGTGAAGAGGACGAACTCAGCATCTCCCCAAGGTCGGCGTTTGTTTCATCCGAAGGCCACACCTTCCTGGCAGCAGGTACGTGCCCGGCCACGGTAGACACACCGCGTCACTGGAGCGCACGTTATGTGTTTCATGTGTTCAAATGCTTAGAAACTGAATAATCCAAAGGTGCTTACAGGACTCATTCTTGAAGGTAAACCCCGAGGCAGATATTTACATGAAGCCGAGGTTTCTTATGCACAGTAGACGGGAGCAGCTCTGCCTCCTGGGCTTCTTCACGTGACTGCATCTAGAGCCCAGATTCCCTGCTAGGCCCCCCCAAGTCCACCCCCGCCCCCTTCTGTCCCGTCCCCCTGGAGCCCCTTCCCGCTCGCTGCAGCCCTGCTGGTCCCTCTGCCC
>SJXQ01012914.1:414586-488125 GCA_006408695.1 Aepyceros melampus
AGGACAGCTCCCCTCCCCCCAGCCTCCACATCTGCTACTGATGTCAACAGCCAGGGTAGGCGGGGGCCATGTTTTTCAGTTCCCGCCTAGCCTCGAGGGAGGGGTGGACCCCCGTCCCCACCCCTTACTCACAATGATGGACACTGTCACACTCAGACTAGGCCCAGCCCCGGGGCCAGAAACAAACTTTTATTGCAAAACGAGGACCTTCCAAGTGGCAAGGACGTCAGACCTGGCCTCTTCCCTGACACAGGGAACTGGAATCTGGCTCCTTGCATGAGGTCTAGCTGGGGCTGTGACGCAGAGTCAGGGCGGTGGGTCAGTGTGTGTGCTGGTGGGGGCAGGGGGCGAGCCTGGGAGGCTAGGGCTTCCCTGGAGGCTCAGTGGCAAAGAACCTGCCTGTCCATGCAGGAGACAAGAGAGACATGGGTTCAGTCCCTGATAGAAGCTGGTGTGTGTGTGTGTGTGTGTGCGTGTGCGTGTGCGTGTGTGTGCGTGCATACGCTACCGTGGCCTGGGGGTCCACGTGTGTCCAACTTTACCTGGTCCCCAGGCTTGTGTGCACAATTGCACACTGGGGTGTGTCTGTATTCGAGAGCATCTGAGGATCAGGGTACCTGCAAAGGGGATGCCCTTGGCTGAAGGTGCAGAGGAGGCCGCAACTGTGGCCCCCGAGGCTGTGTTGTGTCTTAGCAGGGAGATGTCAGGCTGGTGTCACACATACGTGGGCTGGCTGTGTCCTTCAATGGTTGGGGCCTGTGGATGGTGACAGTCTTATGCCTGGATAGCAGTAGAGTCACCAAGGGACATACCTCTGAGGACATGTGACCCAGCCTGGGGTCTCTGCTCCAGGCTCCCAGAGACAGTGGCACCAGTAAATTTGATGCGCTCAGAGGGCGTGTGGGCCACAAACACTGGGGCCGTTTCCGTGAGTTGTCAAGGCAGCAGTTGAACGCCCACGTGTGGGCTGTGAGTCCAGGGTGGCTGTGCTGTGTGTTGAGTTGGTGGGTTACCTGGGTATGTGGTCGTGATTTCAGATGGGCTGAATTTCTGTCTTCAGAAAGCAGTGTGGCGCAGTTGCCTTATGGTTCTCGTGGGTATTCTGGGTGCTGATAACCCTGCGGATGTGGAGGCTGAACGTACGTGTGTGAATATACACCTACATGGGTGTGAATGAGGCTGCCTGTGGTGAAGACGCGTGGCTCTGGAGACACAGCCGTGTCCATGCCCACCCTCCCAAGGCTCCCTCTGTCATCCGGTCCACACAGCAGGTGGGGGCGGGGTGGAGGTCAGCGGGGCCGGAATCGCAGCTGGAAGGCCTGGGGGATGTTGAAAAGGCCACTGATGGCCGGCTGGAGGCTCAGGGCGCCCGGCGGGCACGGGCCCTCCAGCGAGAAGGCCTGCAGGATGGCGGTGAACAGGAGGAAGAGTTCAGTCCGAGCCAGGCCCTCCCCGAGGCAGACGCGCTTACCTGGAGGGAAGAGAGAGGTGGTGCTGGGCCAGCCGACCTCCCCACCAGGCACAGGGGGACCGGTGAGTGGGTAGGGGCGGCCCCAAAAGATACCTAAGGAGAAGGGCAGGAACGCCTCGTGCTTCTTGAACTTCCCGTCCGCATCCAGGAATCGGCCTGGGTTGAACTCCTCGGGCTCTTCGAAGACCACGGGGTCATGCAGGATGGAGCCGAGAAGGGGGAAGACCTCTGTGCCCTGTGGTGGTGGTAGTCACTCAGCCATGTCCGACTCTTTGCGAACCCAGACTGTAGCCCACCAGGCTCCTCCGTCCATGGCATTCTCCAGGCGAGAATACTGGAGTGGGTTGCCGTTTCCTTCTCCAAGGGAATCTTCCTGACCCAGGGATCAAACCAGGGATCGAATCTTCCTGACCCAGGGATTTCCCGCACTGCAGGCAGAGTTTTTACCATCTGAGCCACCAGGGGAGGTCATAAAAAGGTACAAATATCCAGACTCCCCTCGTGGCCCAGTGGCTAAGAATCTGCCTTCCAACGCAGGGGACACTTGCTGGGGAATGAGGATCCCGCATGCCGAGGGGCAACTAGAGAAGCCTATACGCCGAAAGGAAGACCCGGTACAGCGCCCCCAACCCTGCCCTCCCTCCAAAATTCTGCCTAAGCTCTTGGAAAACAGTGGAGACATAAAAAAATATAAAAAACACCCCAAACTACAAATATCCCTCACCCCCCAGGTTTTCAGTTCCTGAGGGCAGAGCACAGCAGTCTGGAGTCTGGGGAAACTGACTCAGAAAACATAGTGGCACCATGTGTACTGAGTACTTTTACGGATCAGGCATCTTATTAAGTATTACATATATTACCTCATATATACTATATACACATATTATACTTACAAAGATACACAAACTCACTAAATCTTTTTAACAAGTCTGCAGGTATGTATGAATGCTCAGGTGTATCTGACTCTTTGCGACCCCATGGACTCTAGCCGGCCAGGCTCCTCTGTCCATGGGATTTTCCCAGCAAGAGTACTGGAGTGGGTTGCCATTTCCTTCTTCATTTAACAAGTCCAGGGAATAGTTATTAATATGATCCCTATTTTAAAGATGGGGGACTTCCCTGGCAGTCCAATGGCTAGGACTCTGCTTCAACTGCAGGGGACATAGGTTCAATCCTTGGTCAGGGAACTACTAATAGTTGCAAGCTGTGCAACCGAAAAAAAAAAAAAAAAGGGAAAACAAAGGCTCAGAGATCTTAAGCAACTTGCTTGAGGCAACATCTGGACATGGCTATGGCAGAGCTTATTATTTTTACATTTGTTATTATACCTTGAGGGTACGCTGTGATTAAGCTGTGGCTATCCTAAGCCACTTAGCTCAGAGTCCAGCTTTCTGCCACTATGGTCTTCTGAAGGTGAAGGGTGGGTGGGTGAGGGCTGTCCATGAAGGCATCCCCTTGCTTGGGTTTGGGGAGAGGGGCAGCCCCTTCAGCTGAGATCATGGTCCCCATGTTCCCAAGACTATGGTGGAGGGTGAACAAAGGTCGGGAATCTGAGGAGGGAGTGAGGGACCTCCTTTATTAAGGATACTGGCTACTGGGGCTCTGAATTGGGAAGGTTGAGTGAGCACTGAGGAGAAGGTCATACTGTCGCTGTTCAGAAAAGAGATTAAAAAAAGAAGAGAAAGACAGATAGCAATGGTTAAAGCACAGGCTCTGGGCTTAAATCCTACCCCTATTGCTCACAGGCTGGGTGAGCTCGGCAAATCTAAGCTCTCAAGGCTCAGTTTCCTCATCTGTAAAGTGGGCATGATAAAGCTATAGTGTTGCTCTGAAGGTTAAATAAGGTAATATGTGCAAAGCATTTAGAATAATATCTGGCACAAAGCAGGTCCTTGATCACTGATGCCCGTAACTGCCATTGCCATTATCGTAGTTATTGTAGTTGCAATGGTCGTTGATTTACCAATAGTTACTGCTGTGGGGTACATAGGAGCCCCACTTCCTGCACAGCTCATTTGGTGTTTTGGGGTTTTTCTTTTTGGCCACGCCACATGGCATGTGGGACCTTACTTCCCCAACAGGGATTGAACCTATGCCCCCTGCATTGGAAGTTTGGGGGTCTTAACCACTGAACCACTGGGGAAGTCTCTCGTTTGCTGATTCATAAGCCTCACTTCACAGATTCCTTACAATTTCAAATTAATAATATTATTGTTTCCGATTTAGTAGAGAAGTAGATGGAGGGCGAAGTGATTTGCTCCAGGTCTCAGCTAGAAAACAGCAGGACTGGATTCTAACTGCTTTGAGTTAGATTCTACAACGAACTCTTAAGGAGCAGCTTGCCAGAAAGGCACTTGCGGTTTCCAGGGAGATGTCGCCCCCTGGTGGTGCTATCTGTGAGTTACTCTCCAATGAAGGGGCAGGAATTGAGTGTGTAGGTGTGGAGGGAAGGAGAGCCTGATTGCCTTCGCAGCGAGGGGAATGGGGAGGGTGGAGGGGGAGAGGCCTCCATTGGCCCTCAATTCTCAACTTGCTTCCCTACCTGTCACCTTATCTGATTGTCTCAGCCACAACTAGAAGGAGGCAGAATAGCGGGGCACAGAGGAGCCTGGTGGGCTGCAGTTTGTGGGGTCGCAAAGAGTCAGACTCCACTTAGCGACTGAACAACAAAGAATTAGGATCCATTGGACACACGGCAAACAGGCTCAGAGACGGCGTCAAAATGCAAGCGAAAATGTACTCAGAAGGAAACAGAGGTGCAGAGACAAGGACAGAAAAAGAGAGGAAGATGTCATCCAGAGAGGAAAGAGAGAGAGGAGGAAGTCGAAGACACAGAAAACCAGACCAAGATCCAGAAACAAAGACAGCAAGGGACTCGGAGCCAAGGCTCAGGGGAGAGACAGCCGCTGGATCTGGCTGGCCGGAAAACCTACCTGCGGCAGGGTGTACCCCCGGAAGCGGGTGGTCTTGGTGAGGGCTCGGGGTATTCCCATGGGTACCAGCGCCAGCAGCCGCTGCGCCTCGTGCAGAACTGCATCCGTGTAGGGGAGGCGGGCTCGGTCCCCCAGGCTTGGCCCCTGGTTGGCCCCCAGCTCTCGCATCAGCTCCTCCTGCACGCGCTCTGCACGAAAGAAGAGGAGAATTGGAGGTCAAAGGCTGGGCAGGTCCTTTGATCTCCCCTTGGACATCTCACCTTCTTCTTCTTAAAACATTTATTTATTTATTTATTTAGCTGTGCTGCCCAAATCTTAGTTCCCTGACCAGGGATTGAACCCAAGGCCTTGGCAGTGAAAGCGTGACATCCTAACCACTGGACCACCAGGGAACTCCCATCTTCTTGATCAGCTGTGGTTAGGGGTGAGGCTGGCGGGCAGGAAGGGAGAGTCCTCTGGCCTTCCACAGCCTGGACATTCTGTGTGATGGGCATCATGTCTCTCTTCTTCCAATTCCCGAAACAATCCTGTGGTGGCGGAGGGGGGAGCCATTACGTAGCCCCATTTCCCAGATAAGGACACTGAGGCCTGGTGGGCTGAAATCACAGCTGACTCCATTCCACCAAGGCCACCAGGTCCCAGCTTCCCTGTCATCCCGTCCCACTGGCTCGATGGCATCTGATGGAGTGGCCTGCCCCTGAAATGCTGCAGTGCCTTGGGGCACATTCCCAGCCTTCCCTCACCAACACGGCTTCAAGTCTTGCCTGTGCTCTGATAACCCCAGTTGTTTTTTATCTTCAGTTCTGACCCGGGTTGGATGCCTCCCCCTGGAGGGTCTCAGGCTCTTCACACTCAAACTGTCTCCAGATGGGGCTTCCCCAGTGGCTCGGTGGTAAAGAACCCGCCTGCCAATGTAGGAGGCTCAAGTTTGACCCCTGTGCTGGGAAGATTCCCTGGAAGAAGAAATGGCAACCTGCTCCAGTATTCTTGCCTGGAAAATTCCATGGACAGAGGAGCCTGGCGGGCTACAGTCTGCAAAGAGTTGAGCACAACTGAGCAATTGAACATGCAGGCACGGCCTCAGCATCTTCCCCGAAAAAGCTTCTCATCCCTCTGCCCCCATCTCAGGGTGGCCTCACGGCTCCCCCATCCCCTGGCCAGAGCCCTGGGCCTGTCCCTGGACGCCTCCCTCCCTTGTCATCCTCTACCAGGCCCTCTCTTCCCTCCTCCCAGCCTGGCGCAGCCCTGTTCTCTCCCACCCAGGTCCCTGCCCTGGCTCCACCCTGGCCTCCTGGCATCCTCTTTTACACTCTACAACCTACTTCTTCATGACAGACCAAAACATTTTTCTAAAATGCTAATTTGACCTTGCCCTCCCCTGCTCAACAGCCCTCCATGGCTCCCCACTGCTCAGGGTGAGGCGTACAATGTGCCACCAAGGCAGCAAGGCCAGAGACATCTCCTGCCTCCTTCCACATGTCACTGTGCCTCGAGCTGCAGCCGGCAGTCCCCAAACTTCCCGCTTCTCAGACACCCTGGATGTCCCGGCTCATTCTCATCTCCATGCTCTGGCTCAGCCTGCCCCCTCTCCCGAACATTCTTCTTCTCAAGCCGTCCCTCCTGTTCCCGGGGCCTGGCTGGTGGAGAAGGCTCCTACCTTGGACCTGAGGGTATTTCAGCAGGAGCAGCAGGGTGTAGCGGATCGTGGTGCTGACGGTCACCGTCCCGGCAAACAGCAGATACACGACTGTCATCAGCAGGTTCTTGGCGGTGAATTCTGTGTTTGGGTCTTGCTTCTCCTGGGAGAACCAAGCAGAGGGACTCAGACAACACAGGCTGCGGGCAGTAGAGACCCAGCACAGCCACATTTAGGGTATAGGGCAGCAAGTGAAAAGCTTTGTCAGGGAGTTTAAATAAAATGCATGGGCAAGTCATGTCTTGACATTACTTCTGTTGGCTTGAAATGGTTTAAAAATGAAAGAGTGGCTATGATTAAAAAAACCCAAACAGAAAATGACAAGTGTTGATGAGGTTGTGGAGAAACTGGAACCCTTATTACCAAGGGGACATATGAAAGGGTGCAGCAGGGACTTCCCTGGTAGCCCAGTGGTTAAGAATCCGACTGCCAACTCAGTAAACACGGGTTTGATCCCCGGTCCGGGAAGATCCTACATGCTGCAGGGCAACTAAGTCTGTGTGCCACAACCACTGAGCCCACACTGCTAAAGCCCGTGCTCCATAGCAAGAGAAGCCACCGCAGTGAGAAGCCCCTGTTCCACAAAGAAAAGTAGCCCCTGCTCACCGCAACTAGAGAAAGCTCAAGCGCAGCAATGAAGACCCAGTACAGCCACACACAAAAAAAGCAGGGTGCAGCTATTATGGTAAATGGTAGAGACTGCTGTACCTCCAAAGCTACAAACAGGATTACCATGTGATCCAGCAATTCCACTTCTGGGGATTTATTCAAAAGTATAAAGCAAGAAAAAAAATAGAAAGCAGGATCTCGAAGGACATTTGTATACCCATGTTCATCACAGCACTATTCACACTAGCCCAAAGGTGGAAGCAATCCAAGTGTCCATTGATGGATGAATGGATAAAGAAAATGTGCTATATTTATACAACTCAGCCTTAATAAGGAGGGAAATCTTGTCACGAGGTAGAGCGATAATGAATCCTGAGGACATTATGCTAAATGAGATAAGCCACAAAAGGACAAATACTGGTGGCTCAGATGGTAAGGCATCCACCTGCAATGTGAGAGACCTGGGTCTGATCCCTGGGTCAGGAAGCTCCTCTGGAGAAGGGAATGGCTACCCACTCCAGTATTTTGTCTGGAGAACTGCATGGACAGAGGAGCCCTGCAGGCTATAGTCCATGGGGTCACAAAGATCCAGACACAACTTAGCTACTAACACACACACACATGAGGTGCCTAGAGTAGTCAAACTCATAGAGACAAAATGCAGAAGGGTGGCTGGGGGCTGGAGGAGGGAAGAAGGGGGAGCTGTCTTTTAATGAGTACAGAATTTCAGTTTTGCTGGTTGAAAAGAGTTTTGGCGATGGGTGGTGATGATGTAATTAATATCTAACACTACTAAACTGTATATTTCATTTTTTTTTTTGACCATGTCACACAGTTTGTGGGCTCCTAGTTCCCTGACCAGGAATGGAACCCAGGCCCTTGGCAGCAAAAGTGTGGAGTCCCAACAACTGGACCATCAGAGAACTTCCAAATATTTTACATTTTAATTTTTTACAGAAGTCTGGTTGATTTATGATGTTTCCAGGATACAGCAGAGTTATACAGATTGTATACAGAATGTACAGAGATTCAGTTATATACACATAACTGAATCATACTACATATATTCTTTTTCAAACTCTTCCATTATAGGTTATTACAAGACATTAAATATACTTCCCTGTACTATACAGTAGGTCCTTGTTTATCTATTTTATATACAGTAATATCTGTTCATCTTAAATATAATGAAATCTTTTTAATTCAAAAAATGAAAGGAAATGGGAATTCCCTGGCAGTTCAGTGGTTAGGGCTCCATACTTTCACTGCTGAGGGCCTGGGTTCAATTCCCAGTCAGAGAACTAAGATCCCACAAACCAAGTGGCATGGCCAAAAAAAAAAAAAGTAGGGCCACAGACTTAAGAAAAAAATTCCTCTCTCTCCATGAACAGGGTGGCTGCATGTATTCAAAGACTGTGGCCCTGAATATCTCCCCTAATTGCAAAGTGTGTACAATTAAAACCTAGTTATTTCCACAGAGGTCATCGTAATGCAAATTTTCCCATATGCTGGTTGTTCTCAGTTAATTAATAAAGAGGACCTTCTTGTGTAATTTGCAGTTGCAAGGTTTCATAAGTAAACCATTGTAATTAATAGGAACTGTCCTGTGTGGGCGGGGGGAAGTGACAGTGAGGGTTGACAGCAGCGGGTCAAGGGGCTTGAGGCCTGGGCAGGGGGCTGAGGTTGGAGGGAGGAGAAGAAGCAAGGGACTCAGACCTGCATTCACAGAGGGACGTGCAGAGAGAAAGAGGGAGGCTGACAGAGAGTCCCAGCTACACCACCCCGGTGGAGGCCGGCCAGGAGGCCCCCCAACCCAACCTTCCCCACCTTTGCCATCTTCAGCAGGAAGGCGTCCACGAGGTCGCGCGCGGGGCCTGCAGCGCCCAGGCAGCCCTCATGCTGCCCCACCTGCTGGGCGGCGAAGGTGGCCACGGTGCCCAAGTGGCCGAGGAGCTGCGTGTGGGGGCCCGGGAGGCACCGTAGGAACCGGGAGAACATCTCGTAGGTCTGCGGGGAGAACGACAGCTGTTTTCCCGGGGGCCCTGCACCAGGGCGGAGGGGCAGGTGGACAGGGCGCTCTGGGGTTACCTGGAAGACCTTCGGGGAAGGTGGCCGGAGAGGGGTCCCAGGCACTCACCTGGCCCCACGGGGAGCTGACCCCCACAGCAATGCCGCCAGCCGCGCGGACCACGGCCCGGAACTCCTCATTGTCGTAGGGGAGGCGGAGGTCGAAGACGAGGGAGCAGATGATGTTGCAGGTGGCCTGCGCCAGCAGCAGGGAGGGGTCAAACGGCTGTCCTGGGGAGGGGGACAGTGGGGAGCCCGTGATGGAGACAGGCAGAGCGGAACTGGCTTGGGCAGAGCTGGTCCACAGAGATGGAAGAGGGGTGCGACACCACCACAAAGAGACAGGCACAGAGGGAGACAGAGACAGCAGACTGAGACAGAGAGAGATAGGGAGGCAGAGTCAGCGAAAGAGAGGTACTGAGAGAGACAGGCTGGGAACGAGAGTTAGACATGGGGACTTCCCTGGGGGTCCAGTGGCGGAGATTCTGCACTCTCACTGCAGGGGCAAGGGTTCAATCCCTAATCAGAGAACTAGATCCCATGTGCCACTTGGCTTGGCCTGGCCAGGAGGAAAAAGAGAGAGAGAGAGTTAGAGAGAGAGAGAGAGACTTACAGAGAGAGAATAACAGAAAAATAGAGAAAGGAGGCTCAGTGGTAAAGAATCCACCTTCCAGGGCGGGAGATGGAGATGCGGGTTTGATCCCTGGGTCTGGAAGATCTATTAGAGGAGGCTGTGGCAACCTGCCCCAGTATTCTTGCCTGGAGAATCCCATGGACGGAGGAGTCTGGCGGCTACAGTCCATCGGGTCACAAAGAGTCTGACACCACTGAGCAACTGAGCACACACAGAGAAAAAGAAGAGGCAGAAAGAGTGATGTGACAGCCTCAGGGAGACAGCAGGGTGGGAAGGCGGAGGAAGACAGAGGTGTGGTAAACAGAGCCCCCAGCCTGGCCCCGAGGGAAGAAGTTCCTGCCATAGTCGGGCGGCCCTGCTGACCTTTTGTCCCCTGGAGAGCCTCCACCAGACATCGGGCCTCCGCCTGGATCAGCTCCTCGCCTTCTCGCTTCCCCATGCCCAGGTCCCGCAGGGCCAGTGTGGTGAACTTCCTCAGCTGCCTCCATCGCTCCCCGTTGGAGAAGAATACCCCTGCAGAGACGGCTAGGCTCAAGGAGGGACCGGCCCTTCCCCTGATCCCCAGGACTCCTCCCTTCCTCCCAGGGAGGGGCCCTGTCCTAAATCCATATGAGCCTAGTCCAGGGAGGAGGACTCCAGAAGGTGCTCCATCAGTGCCAAACCTTGCATCAGAGGCTGACCTCCTGGGGAGTCATTAACGGGGATTATCCAGACTCATGTCTGGATAATCTACGGAAGTGAATGAAGATGTCTTCCTTTCTTCTCTCTATCCATCTTTTTATTCCTCTATTCACCCACCCATCCATTTATCCTTCCTTCCTCTTCCTCTTTCTCCCTCCCTCCCACCCTTCTATCCATCTATCTTAACATTTATGCAGTCTTCTCAGCTGCCCTAGCGGTAAAGAACCTGTCTGCCAATCCAGGACATACAAGAGAGGCGGGTTGGGGTTGGGAAGATCCCCTGGAGAAGGAAATGGCAATCCACTCCAGTATTCTTTCCTGGAGAATCCCATGGATAGAGGACAGAGGAGCCTGGCGGGCTACAGTCTATAGGGTTCCAAAGAGTCGGACATGACTGAAGTGACTTAGCACGCATGCACGGGCATTGGGTCCAGGGAAGGAGGAGGGAGGAATTGCACTGTTTTCCTCTTTATCCAAGAGACTTGCTCTGGACAGACCCTTCCCTGCTCTGAGCTGTTTCCACTTGTAGAATGCCAGCCCACAGTGGCCTCCTGGACGCCTCCTTCTGGATGTCCCCTGCCCACCCATCCCTCCACTGGGCCCCACACTGGCCTCAGCATCTCTCCTTGGCTCAGCCACCGAGCATCCCATTCTCTGCCCAGAGTCCTGCGTTCCTCTCCTGACCACCTCCCCTCCCTATTCCACGGCCCCAGCCCTGGTCCAGCCCAAGCCCCTCTCTGGACTCCCACACAGGAACCAGAGGACCTTTCTAACTCTGACTCTGTTCTTTTCCAGGAAAACCCAAAGTCTGGCTTGACTCAGCCTCGGCATGATCAGGCTCTGCAGACATCTCCAGCTTTGTTCCTCATGCACTCACACTGGCCTTTTCTCACTTCCTCAAAGGTGTCAGCATGTTCCCTCTGCCTGGACCACTCACCTCTTCCTCTTCACTGAACTAACTCCACTCAGCCTGGAGGTCTCAGCTTAAATGTCACCCACTTTAGGAAGCCTTCCCCGATTCCTTCTATTCTCCCCTCAACTCCCTCTGCTCCTGTGGCCAGTAAAGGTCCCATCTGTCCTGCTTGCAGGACAGTACATGCATGCTTAGTCATGTTTCACTCTTTGCAACCCCATAGACGGTAGCCCTTCAGGCTCCTCTGTCCATGAAATTATTTTCCAGGCAAGAATACTGGGTTGCCATTTTCCTCCGCCAGGGGATCTTCCCAACCCGGAATCAAACCCTAGTCTCTGGCGTCTCCTGTATTGGCAGGGGCGGTGATTCTTTACCACTAGTGTCACCTGGCTTGAGAAGTCTAGTCTCTCCCTCCATTGTCTTCTCACACAGCTCATCACTTCCACAGTAAAATACGTCATTACATTTGTTACTGCTGTGTTCCCAGTACCCAGCCAGATGCAATGAAAAGTTGTCAGTGGCTGAACGCACGCTTATCTCACCTCCGTGCTTTTGTAGGTGCTGGTCTCTCTGCCTGGAGCGCTGTTCCCCTAATCCTATGAGTCTCAGCTCAGACTCCCCATCTTTCGGGAAGATCGCCTGGACAGGCTGGGCCAGGCAACTCCTCTGATTCCACCAGTCCCAAGGCTTCCCGCAGGCCAGCCCTGACCTCTCTGGCCTGTCACAATCAGGCGACAGGTCTGTCTGCTCCTGACCTGTGCGCTCCGGGAGAGCAGGGCTGAGGCTGTTTATTTACTGCTGTGTTCCCTGGAGCACCCAGCACTGGCCTCCTGCTTTCAATCTTAACACAGAGACCCGTTTGTACATTTTGAGAGTTTGCCCACTCATTCCCAGTGTCTCAAATGCTCTCCCTTTTCCTCCCAACCCTGCGGCTTCTCCTGGAGCAGTAATAATTCTACTACAACCAGATAACTAATGAGTGCTGATTTTGAGCAAACTTCATTACCATTAGGTAATAGGCACTGTTATCATCCCATTTTACAAATGAGGAATCAGAGGCCCAGAGACCCTGAACCATGCACAGATGACCACAGGCCAATAAATGGTGGCAGGCTCTGAGTGAAGGGACCCAGCAGCCTCCAGCTCCCCTGGCGACTCACCGTGGCTATCGAAGGTCCCGTCCAGTGTTGCCACCATCCCTCGCCCGCTGAACTCCTCGGCCTGACCTCCTAGGGCCTCCTGCACAGCCTCATGCCCAACCAGGACCACCACGCGCCGCCAAGGTCCCAGGTACACGGTGAACACTGGTCCGTACTTCTTACTCAGCTGGAAGCAGGGACGAGAAGCGTGAGTGATGTGGGGCAGGCTGCTGCCTCTCCACTGCCTCTATGTGTCTCCATCGCGACCCCTTGTCTCTGGATGAACCACCTAAGAGGAACCCCTTCTGCTTCTGCCTCACCTCAAATGGAAATAGTCCCTTTGGGAGATTCAGTTCTTGTTTTGTACCAGGCTCCCACCCCCTGCCCCCCAAAGCTCTCCTTCTCCAAATTCCATCATCCAACACACTCTCTGGTCCCCATCCCCTTACCCTTCAGAGCCCTAACTTCTGACGCCAGAATGACCCAAGACCCACCATTACTTCCACAACTCAGACATATAGCAGCAAAAATGGGCACGGATGATAATGGTGGGGTTCCTTAATCCCTGCCCCCCCAAAAAAACTAACCACCCCTTTGAGTCACTGCTAAGTCCTCAAATTCTGGGAGCAGGTATCACCAAGCACCAGCACTATCTCTCCAAACAAGACCGCTCCCAGCCTTGCCTTGCCGGAATGGGGAACTTCTGGCCTTTCCTCACTTCCCCCCCACTCTGAAAATGTTGGGGCCACCCCAGCCTTCTTTCTCTCCCCCACCTTTCTCCTTCCCAGGAGCTTCCGGCTCCCTCCTAGCTGAGTTCCACGTATTCCCCCCCGTCCCACCTCCAGCGGGTATCCCCATCAGTCTGGTAGACAGATTCCTGGAATCCTCCAGCCTCCAACTCCCCCGCGTGAGGGGCGGGGGTGGGGTGGGAGAGGGTGGAACACCTTTTCACTCTCTGCTCCCTCCTCAGGAGACTCACCTGTGTCTCCCCACGACCTCTCCCAGTGGGACAAGCCACCACGGTCTCTTCTGCTTGAGGTCTCTTGTCTCAGCTCCGGTTCCCTGCACCCCGCTGCAACCTTTCTAGGATTTTCCCAGTCTCTCTAACCGGGACCCCTGCCACTCTGGATCCTGCTTCTGACCCCTCACACCCTCTCCAGGATTCTCTGCCTCTCCTAACGCCATCCCCACCCTAGCCTCCTTTCTCACCATCAATCCCTCACTATCTCAGCCCGGGACCCTTACTCCCACCCCATCCCGGAGCATCCGTAGCCCCTTCGCCTGCATCCTCTAGGATACTCAAGGGCCTCTCTGCCGAGCCTCCCGGTTTGGGGTCTCCTCGCGTCTCTTGGCTCTGGCACCCTTCTCACCCCTTCTCCTCTAGCCGGGACGTCAAGCGGCCGCTCACCCGCAGGAGCCCCAAGTAGAGCGCCCCGGGCCGGAGTTGCAGGAGGTTGCCCAGCAGCGGCAGCGGCGTGGGCCCCGGGGGCAAGTGGCCTCGGGCCCAGGTCGCAGGCAGCACCAGCGTCACCACCAGGAGGAGAAGCAGCAGCAGCAGCAGCGCCCAGGTGCCCGCCGCCTCCATCTCTGCAGGTCGGCGGCTTCTCCGGTTCTCAGACTCCCCACGCGGCCCGGCCCGTCGGGGGCGGGTGTGGGGCGGCTCCCTCCCTCCCCGCCGGAATCCGGCCGAGGGAGGCGGGGCCGGAGCCTCTCCCGTTGCGTGCCGGCGGGATTCTCTCCCCGCCGCCGGATTTCTTTCTCCCAGACGACCGCCGCCGCCTGGTGTCGGGGACACACTCCCCAACGGTCCTAGGTCCCCCAGGTTCGAGGGGGCGGAGACCGCTCCCCGCGCCCCAGGTAGGGCGTGGACCCAACAGGAGGATCCTGCCAGCCGGAGACTTTGGCCGCCTCCTGGAGGCCACACCCCAGTGCCTGGCAGCGACCCCGCGCCGCCCTCCCCAGCTCCTGCCTCCTTCCTCACTGTTACCTGGGTGTGTGTGCTCGCGTGCGGGCTTGTGTGGTGGGTCTGAGCCGGTTTCCTCCAGCATCTTACATCTTCACCATGAACTAAGAGGGGGGACGGGACCTTTAACAATATGTAAAATACATAATCAACAAGGACCCGCTGTGTAGCACAGGGAACTATGCTCAGTATCTTTTAATAACCTGTAATGGATGCCATCACTGACTCGATGGACGCGAGTCTGAGTGAACTCCGGGAGGTGGTGATGGACAGGGAGGCCTGCGTGCTGTGATTCATCGGGTCGCAAAGAGTCGGACACGACTGAGCGACTGAACTGAACTGAACTGAAATGAATGGAAAGGAATCTGAAGAAGGAAAAAATAAATATATATATACACATGTACATATATATTTGAGCTTCCTTGGTGGCTCAGACAGTAATTAATCCGCCTGCAAGGAGAGTTCAGGGAGACCTGGCTTCCATCCCTGGGTCGGGAAGATCCCCTGGAGGAGGACATGGCAACCTACTCCAGTATTCTTGCCTGAGAAATCCCATGGACAGAGGAGCCTGACGGGCTACAGTCCACGGGGTTGCAAAGAGTCAGACACAACTGAGCGACTAAGAACAGTGCGCGCGCGCACAGACACACAGACGCAGACACACACACACACACACACACACACACAATATACTTATATATATGTTGTTGTTCAGTCGCTAAGTCGCGTCGAACTCTTTGTGACCTCAGGGACTGCAGCACGCCTGGAGTTTGCTCAAACCCATGTCCATTGAGTTGCTGATGCTATCTAACCATCTCATCCCCTGCCCCAGCTTCTCTTCCTGCCTTCAATCTTTCCCAGCATCAGGGTCTTTTCTAATGAGTTGGCTCTCTGCATCAGATGGCCAAAGTTTTGGAGTTTCAGCTTCAGCGTTAGTCCTTCCAATGAATATTCAGGGTTGGTTTCCTTTAGGATTTACTGGTTTGATCTCTTTGCTGTTCAAGGGACTCTAAGGAGTCTTCTCCAACACCATCGTTTGAAGGCCTCAATTCTTCGGCTCTCTGCCTTCTTTACAGTCCAGCTCTCACAACCATACGTGACCACTGGGAAGATCGTAGCCTTGACTACCTGGACCTTTGTTGGCAGAGTCAAGTCTCTGTTTTTCAACACACTGTCTAGGTTTGCCGCAGCTTTCCTGCCAAGAAGCAAGTCTCATATACACATATATATGTGTATATATTTATATATATGTGTATAAATATATGGACTTCCTTGGTGGCTCAGATGGTAAAGTGTCTGTCTAAATGCGAGAGAACATATATATAAAATATACTGGTTTGATCTCTTTGCTGTTCAAGGGACTCTAAGGAGTCTTCTCCAACACCATCGTTTGAAGGCCTCAATTCTTCGGCTCTCTGCCTTCTTTACAGTCCAGCTCTCACAACCATACGTGACCACTGGGAAGATCGTAGCCTTGACTACCTGGACCTTTGTTGGCAGAGTCAAGTCTCTGTTTTTCAACACACTGTCTAGGTTTGCCGCAGCTTTCCTGCCAAGAAGCAAGTCTCATATACACATATATATGTGTATATATTTATATATATGTGTATAAATATATGGACTTCCTTGGTGGCTCAGATGGTAAAGTGTCTGTCTACAATGCGAGAGAACATATATATAAAATATGTAACCAATAGGGACCTACTGTATATCAGCTGGAAGTATACTCAATATCTTGTAATAAACTGTAATGGAGAAGAATCTGAAAAAGAAAATATATATACATGTGTACCTATATGTATATTATGTATTTATATATACATTACATATGTGTATAAATAGACACATGTATATCTATGTATATTAATTATACACATATATACGTATGTAAACGGGCATGTGTAACTGAATCATTGCTGTACACTTGAAATTAACACGACATTGTAAATCAACTGTACTTCAATAAAAATTAATTAGTTAACAAAACAAACAAACAAAAAATAAAGAATCTAGGTTCAGAGAGCCTTAGGCCACACAGCTAACCAAGGGGCTCAACTAGAATTTGAACTCAGGCCAGTTTGAATGATTGACTAAACCATTCATTCGCTTTGCAGTATAGCACAGCGGTTAGAACCGTGATGTCTAAAGCCAGACTACTTGAGGTCACAGCCTAACTTCTCTGTGACTCTGTTAACTCATCTGTAAAATGGGGATCTATTTTAGAATTAAATAGGTAAGTGTGGGAATTCCCTGGTGGTCCACTGGTGAGGACTCTGGGCTCTCACTCCTAAGGGCCCCTGTTCAATCCCTGTTTGGGGAAATAAGATCTCACAAATAAGAGGCCACACATAAAAGAATATAAAGAGATAGGTATGTGTGTGAAAAAGTGAAAGTGAAGTCGCGCAGTTGTGTCCCACTCTTTGTGACCTCATGGACTGTAGCCTGCAAGGCTCCTCTGTCCATGGGATTTTCCAGGCAAGAATACTGGAGTGGGGTACCATTTCCTTCTCCAGGGAATCCTCCTGACCCAGGGATGGAACCTGGGTCCTGCACTCTTTACCGTCTGAGCCATCAGGTATGTGTGTACCTAGCTTAAAACAGGGCCAGGTGCGTATATAACAAATATTAAACAAATGCTGACGAATTGTTACTGCAGTCTAATTGTAAATAAGACTTTACCGGTGCAGCTGTGAGTAACAGGGAGAACTTTGCCCTCTCAGAGCACCTACCCTGTGTACAGAAACTTGCAAATCAAGACAGTTGAAGGAATCTCAGAGGTGGCCAAGGGAAAGGGCTCCTCCAGGCAAGACAGTGACAATGTCAGATTCATGATGTACCCCAGCGTCCGGGGCAGCTGAGTAGATGCTCAATAACTGTCTCTTGCATCACAGATTGAACACAGGGGACGAGGCTGTTGAGGTTGACAGGGACGTCACGGAAAAGATTTTGTGTTTTATTTCTAATGAAAGGGGAAGCAATGGAAGGGTTTCTAGCAGGAAGTTACTCTGTTTGCTTTGCATTTGCATTTAGCGTTTTATTAGGAAAACTTTAAATCATACAGTAGACACCAGTATTTCACCACCTAGCTTCCACTGATAACATTTCAACTATCTTTCCTTTGTTATGTATCTATTCATCTTGTCTCATCGATTCATCTTTTTTTTATGCATTTCAAAGACAGTTGCAGATACCAGTATCCTTCACTTCTAAACACATCCGCAAGCATATCATAACTAGCATGCATCTAACATGCTAGAGTTAATATTGGTTTACAGGTCATTCCTTGCCACTTCCCAGGTAAATCCACACACAATGAAATGCACAAATTTCCACACATGAGTACATCCTCCATGTGATCCCCAAATCCTCTGGGGATACAGAGAGTTACCATCATCCCAGAAACCACCAGGCTTCTTCCCATCACCCCTTCAAACATTCATTTTCCTTTGCATTTTTTTTCTTATTTCTTAAAAAAGACTTATGTATTTATTTTACTTTTTGGCTCTGGAGGGTCTTAGTTGCTGTTCGCGAGCTTCCTCTAGTTGCAGCGAACCGGGCCTACTTTCTAGTTGTGGTGCGTGGGCTTCTTAGAGCAAGGGCTCCAGGGTGCACGGGACTCAGTAGCTGCAGCATGAGGGTTTGGCACTTGAGGCTCGTGGGCCCTAGGGTGCTGGCTCTGTAGTTTGGCACACGGGCTTAGTTGCTCTGCGGCAAGTGGGCTCTTCCCCGATCAGGGATCAAATCAGTGTCCCTTGCATTGCAAGGCCACTCGCAGTGAAAAGTGCATAGTAACCACCAGGGAATTCCCCTCTTTTTGCATTTCAAAAGATCTTTCTGTCTGCCTTTAGAAGAAGGGACTGTTGGGGAGTGGGGAGCAGGGGAAGAAAAAGCTGGGAGCCCAATGCAATCAAGGTCCAGGCAAGTGATGCTAATGGCAGGGAGCAGAGTGGCTACCAGTGAAAAGAGAAAGAAATGGATTTATTTTGAATGTATTAATACTTGGAGGTAGAGTCATCAGGGTTTCCTGACACAGTTGATTTGAAGGTGAAGGAATTCAGGTTGATTCTGTCATGTACTAACAATTCTAGAGAGTAAGGAGAGACTTTTTATTCCAAAAGACTGTTGCAGTAGAGGGGACAGAGTCTATTGCAAAGACAGTGAGCAACTCCAGAATGTAATAATCCAGAAAAATGTATTTTCTAGTGAAACCAATGCTTTCCCTAATGTTTTGTTTTTGTCCTCAGCAAGTGGAAACATGACGCTTTCCTTTTACAGAGGTGACAAATAGAGGTGGAAAACTGGTGAAGCAAGTTTTACTGGAGGAAGGGGAAATCAGGAATTCTTTTTTGGTCCTGAGAAGTTTAAGATAGCTTTTAGCTATCCCAGGTTGCAGTAGAGGGGACAGAGTCTATTGCAAAGACAGTGAGCAACTCCAGAATGTAATAATCCAGAAAAATGTATTTTCTAGTGAAACCAATGCTTTCCCTAATGTTTTGTTTTTGTCCTCAGCAAGTGGAAACATGACGCTTTCCTTTTACAGAGGTGACAAATAGAGGTGGAAAACTGGTGAAGCAAGTTTTACTGGAGGAAGGGGAAATCAGGAATTCTTTTTTGGTCCTGAGAAGTTTAAGATAGCTTTTAGCTATCCCAGGAGAAGAGTCAAGTGGACAGGCAGGTTAGACTTGGGACCTCCCAGGACCCTCTGGAACAGGGCAAAGGAGAAACTTAAGGATTCACACCCGCTTCATGGTAACGAAGTGTAGGCCAGCCTCTTCCCATCTCTCTCTGATTTCAGGAGACACCTTTGGGTGTCAGAGGCTAGAATTGAGACTGTAGAGAACATTTTGGCCTTTTTAAATTTTGCTGCACCTTGCCATGTGGAACTTTCCCAGAACCAGGGATCAAACCCACAGTAGAAGTGTGGGTTCTTAACAACTGGACCACCAGGGAAGTCCTAGTCATGTTTTGAGAGAAAGGGCTCTGGCCTAGAATAGAAATTTCAAGATTGCAGAGGCTAGAATAGAAATTTCAAGATTGCAGAGGTCTAAGAGTCTAATTACGTTTTAAGATGAACTTGACTGCAACAGACTGGTTCCAAATAGGAAAAGGAGTACCTCAAGGCTGTATATTGTCACCCTGCTTATTTAACTTATTTGCAGAATACATCACGAGAAACTCTGGACTGGAAGAAACACAAGCTGGAATCAAGATTGCCAGGAGAAATATCAATAACCTCAGATATGCAGATGACACCACCCTTATGGCAGAAAGTGAAGAGGAACTAAAGAGCCTCTTGATGAAAGTGAAAGAGGAGAGTGAAAAAGTTGGCTTAAAGCTCAACATTCAGAAAACGAAGATCATGGCATCTGGTCCCATCACTTCATGGGAAATAGATGGGGAAACAGTAGAAACAGTGTCAGACTTTATTTTTTTGGGCTCCAAAATCACTGCAGATAGTGACTGCAGCCATGAAATTAAGACACTTACTCCTTGGAAGACAAGTTATGACCAACCTAGATAGCGTATTCAAAAGCAGAGATATTACTTTGCTGACTAAGGTCCATCTAGTCAAGGCTATGGTTTTTCCATTAGTCATGTATGGATGTGAGAGTTGGACTGTAAAGAAGGCTGAGTGCCGAAGAATTGATGCTTTTGAAGTGTGGTGTTGGAGAAGACTCTTGAGTCCCTTGGACTACAAGGAGATCCAACCAGTCCATTCTGAAGGAGATCAACCCTGGGATTTCTTTGGAAGTAATGATGCTGAAGCTGAAGCTCCAGTACTTTGGCCACCTCATGCGAAGAGTTGACTCATTGGAAAAGACCCTGATGCTGGGAGGGATTGGGGGCAGGAGGAGAAGGGGACGACCGAGGATGAGATGGCTGGATGGCATCACTGACTCCATGGGCGTGAGTCTGAGTGAACTCCGAGAGTTGGTAATGGACAGAGAGGCCTGGCGTGCTGTGATTCATGGGGTCGCAAAGAGTCGGACACGACTGAGCGACTGAACTGACTGCAAATTCCTATAGTTCACAAGATTCTAAAGATTCTAAAGATTTCAAGACAAGATTTTCCACCACCATGGTAGTTAAATTCAAGTCCCTTGTGGTGGCCAATGGGGCCCTTTTGGGGGATCTGCCCACTGGCTGCTGTTGGACATCATGTGGGCCCACTCTGTTCTATGCTCAGAATGGTCCACTCATCCTGAGCACTGGCCTTCTTTCAGTGTTTTAACCAGCAGGCTGGCCTCAGGGTCTTTGCACTAGCTCTCTGCCTGAAATGCTTGGCCTAGAGATTGAGACTGGCTCATCTTCTGTTCTCAGCTTAAATGCCAGCCCCCTCTGGGAGATACTGTCAGAGATGACACAAGCAGAATTCCCTTTGTCCCCAACCCCAGATCTTGCGGTACTTTATAAAGTAAGGTACTTAATAAATATGAAATGAATTAATATTTTCTAAGCCTCTACAATGGGCTTTCCTGTGGCTCAGACAGTAAAGAATCTGCTAGGAGTAGGGGAGACCAGGGTTCGATCTCGGATCAGAAGACCCCCTGGAGGAGGGCATGGCAACCCACTCCAGTATTCTTGCCTGGAGAATCCGCATGGACGGAGGAGCCTGGCAGGCTACAGTCCACGGGCTCACAAAGAGTCAGACACGACTGAGCAATTAAGCACCTACAATAACAATGCCTGGCATGGAGGCAGTTTTGAATGTGTTTATTAAATATATACAAAATTGTCTTCATAGCTTTTTATCACTACCTGGAAGCATCTTTTGTTTCAAAAAAAATAGTATTTATTTATTTGGCTGTACCAGGTCTCCAGACCAACTGACCTGCCTCTTGAGAAATCTGTATGCAGGTCAGGAAGCAACAGTTAGAACTGGACATGGAACAACAGACTGGTTCCAGATAGGAAAAGGAGTACCTCAAGGCTGTATATTGTCACCCTGCTTATTTAACGTATATGCAGAGTACATCATGAGAAACGCTGGGCTGGAAGAAGCACAAGCTGGAATCAAGATTGCCGGGAGAAATATCAATAACCTCAGATATGCAGATGACACCACCCTTATGGCAGAAAGTGAAGAACTAAA
This sequence comes from Aepyceros melampus, assembly GCA_006408695.1. Lineage (NCBI taxonomy): Eukaryota > Metazoa > Chordata > Mammalia > Artiodactyla > Bovidae > Aepyceros > Aepyceros melampus. The sequence continues at coordinate 435,786 of SJXQ01012914.1, forward strand.
GAGCCTCTTGATGAAAGTGAAAGAGGAGAGTGAAAAAGTTGGCTTAAAGCTCAATATTCAGAAAACGAAGATCATGGCATGGGATCTCAGTGCAGCTCCAGAGTGTGAAGTCTTAGCCACTGGATCACCAGGGAAGTCTCCTGAAGTATCTTATATATTGATTCACATTTTCATTCTGCTTGCCCCCTCCAGAATATGCTCTCCATGAAGGCAGGAACTTCTGTCTGGTTCACTGATGTGTCCCCAGTGTCTGGCACACAGTAGGTACTCAATAATTATTTTGTTGAATGAGTGATTTGAATGAGAGATTTGCTAGTCTCTCAAATTCCTCTAAAGAGCAATCAAGTTTTCCAAAATCTCAGTCTACAGAGCAAAGATTCCGAGATTCCCAGGGTAGATTCTTCAGTAACTGGGTCATCTCTGGGAGATCCTATCTCTCTTCCCCTGGACCAGGAGATGCTCCATATCTTATTCAGTGACTGGCAGCTGACCCTGTGCTCCCCCATATCAGCTACTTCCCATCAGACACCCTCAGAGTGACTTAATTTTGTATTTTTATTTTTTGGCAGTGCTGTTTGGCTTGCAGGATCTTAGTTCCTTGACCAGGGATCAAACCCAGGAGCCCTGGGCAGTGAAAGCATCAAGGTGTAATCACTGGATCACCAGAGAATTTCTCATTGAGTGACTTTAAATTTAGTCTATTATGATGGATTTTAAGAGAATGCTCTGGGGGTTTTCAACCCCAGAGTTCCAGCAGGCTGTGTGGTGGGTGTGTTCTATAAGTTGCTGGGGCTGTATTTTGCTTGGATCCTCCAAGCCTTACAGTTCTAGAACCTGATTTGCTATCTGGTGGTGAGCCATGGCCCATCTGCTCTGTGGCTTATTCCTTGCCCCAAATATTCTTTCCCCAGCTCTGCTTAGTTTCTTTGCCTTCCCTTCTGCAAAGCTACCCCACCCAGCACCCAGAACTGGGCAAAGGGGAAGTTTAAGATGAGTCTTGCTTCCTTCCTACTATACTGGGCCTAGGGTTTCCCTGGATTCTAAGAGCATCCTTGGCTGTGAGTAACATGAGGAAAGGAAGGAAAGTGAAGTCGCTCAGTCATGTCCGACTCTTTGCGACCCCATGGACTGTAGTCTACCAGGCTCCTTCGTCCATGGGATTTTCCAGGCAAGAGTTCCGGAGTGGGTTGCCATTTCCTTCTCCAGGAGATCTTCCCAACCCAGGGATCGAACCTGGATCTCCCACATTGCAGGCAGATGCTTTACTGTCTGAGCCACCAGGGAAGCCTGAGTAATATTAGGGACTTGACTATGTCACAGTCCACAAGCAGCAATGTTCTTTGGCTTTCTATTGTTTCCCGTCCCATCCCTCATCCATCCGCTCATTCACTCTCTCATCCACCACTTCATCCCATGCTCTTGAAACCAAGTCCCCCTGAAACCACATTCCCCTGCTGAGTTTATGATTAACTATTCAAAACTGTTTCCGTTTGTTGTCTGGCTCCTGTTCCTGTCAGGATGGAGGAGTATCGAAGAAGGCAGGGATTGAAACTGAGCAGCACACTGTGGGGCCGCCTTAGGTACAAAAACCCTTCTATGTCTCCCATTTCTTGTTTGTAGAAAAAAGCTTTAGTCTCTTAGGCCTTCTTGGAGTTCCAAAGAACAGACTTCAGCAGTTACTACTTAGGGAAGTGAGGGGATGCAGAGACAAAGGAGGAGCAGCTGAGCAGGAAAAGTAATGATGTCGTAAACAATGGTTTGTTGGTTCTGTGCATAAAACAGGGTCCTGGTTCCTCCTCAGTGGATACACACAACGATCTGTGCGTATCTTTGAGTTTTCTGCAGACACTAAGATCCCCCGACCCCTACTCCATAGGTGGAGGATGGTGACCACATGGACCACAAGCAAGTAGACCCTAGACTGCCTGGAACCAGAAGGTTGATGATTAAGATTCCAGAAACATCACCCTGTTACCCGACCATCAACCAATCAGAAGAAAGTCCATACACTGCAACCCTCACCTCAAATGTTGCCTTTAAAAATCCTTGCCTGAAAGCCATCCGGGAGTCTGGGTCTTTTGAGCACGAGCTGCCCGTTTCCCTTGATTGGATCCCTGCAATTGGCTCCCTGCTGTACTTTTTCTTCAAACAACCTGGTATCAGTAGATTGGTTTTGCTTCCTGGTAGGTGAGTGGACCCAAGTTGGCTTCAGTAACACTCTTACCCCATCCTCTCTTTTCCTGAGACCATCGATGTATCATACCCTGTAGTGGGGTGGCAGGAGGGCGCTGTGGATAAAAGTAAGGCTCTGCCCCATACATTCAGGAAGGCAGCCAAGGGCTGAGATAAAGAAAATTGTAGGTCTTTCCTGCCGTGGCTCTTGCTCCCTTTCCTCTATCTACAGCTGCGTCTGATTATTATCTGGTTCCATAGCTCCTCTTTTCTGTTTTGTTTTTGTTTTGCCCTAACTTTCACATAAGGTTAACATCCCTCCTCCTCAGAGCCTTTTCAAATTTTTTATTTGTTTGCGTGCACTGGGTCTTCATTGCTGTGTGAGGGTTTTCTGTTTGTTGTGGTGCATGGATTTCTCACTGCAGTGGCTTCTCTTGCTAAAAAGAATGGGCTGTAGGCATATGGGCTTCAATAGTTGCAACACACCGCCTCAGTAGTTGTCACGCACAGACTCAATTGCTCCGAGGCATGTGGAATCCTCCTGCACCAGGGATCGAATCCATGTCCCTGTACTGGCAGATGGACTGCCATCCACTGTACCACCAGGGAAGCCCCTCTTTTCTGTTTTAGAAATAATTATTTCAAATACAGAGATGGGAGAGTTTTTTTGTTTTGTTTTCTTTTTTTAAAAGCAATTTATTTTATATCCCAGATGTCATATTTCTGCCCCCCACCCCTCACCCAGGGAAACCACTCTCTTACAGTTACTATTCTGATATAACTTTTCATTCTTTTACTACATATGTGTGCACCCAACACAGTATTTGGGAATCTTTTGCAGGTTTAAGAACTGGATACGCAGGACAGCACATACCACACACATATCTGTCTGCAACTGGCCTCTTTTTCTTCCATTTTTGGGGTCACTCATATCCAGTCAAGGCAGCTTTGGTGCATTTGTTTCAACCCCAGGCAGGCGGTTCATGGAACAGCTTTGACAGTTTCTCTTACATAAAGCACTGAATCTTTCTCTTGGTTAAGAATTTCCTCATTTCAAGTGCCTGAGTCACGAGGGTCTGGTTCCTTCTGCCTGCAGCATTTGGTTTCAATCTCTCCCCTCCTATCTTTCCTTTGGATCCAAACTAATCTCCTTTAAGCCCCTGGCATCCAGGCCTCCAGGCTCCCATCTACCTTCCATTCAAAGCCAAAAGGGTCTTTATTTATTTTATTTTTTAAAAAATTATGATTTTTTAGTCTTGCTGCATCGCATATGGGATCTTCTCTGACCAGTGATCATACCTACACCTCCCTGCAGTGGAAACACAGAGTCTTAACCATTGGAAAGCCAAGGAAGTCCAGAGAGTCCTTAAATTACCCATCTTTGATAATTTATCTGATGCTGGTTGTGTTCCAAGCCCAGAGCTGGACAGGGTCCAGGGCAGGGGCAGGATTCATCTTCCCCACCCAGCAACACCCGACCAGGAAGACACAGACCTAAGTGGGATGAAAGTGTACAGTCTCAGCAGCTGGCTTTGGAATTCTCTGAAGGAAATGGCAACCCACTCCAGTATTCTTGCCTGGAGAATCCCATGGACAGAGGTGGGCTGCAGTTCGTGGGATCACAAGAGTCGGACACGACTTAGTAACTTAGCGCTGTCTTTCTTTGTTTCTTAGGGGAAGAATTGGCTTGGCTGATGAAAGTATGTGGTTTGGCCAGTTGGTTGAGTCGGGGTGGGGTTGCGGGGTGGGAGTGGGCATTGGGGGGGGCGGGCTAGGATAGTGTGGAGTAGTTTTGCACTCAAAAGGAACAGGAAGAGTCTGAGGAGATGGGCTGGAGGCTGGAGTGTGAGCTTTGAAGGGCTGGAACCTCCAGTTAGGAAACTTTTGAGAACAGGAATTACCTGAATTCAAGTCTCTGTCTTGCCACTGCCACAGCTCTCTGTGTGATTCTAGAAAGTTATTTTAACTTTGCAGTTTTCCCCATCTGTAAATGGGGCTCATAATTATACCTACCTGTCAGGGATTTGGGGCTTCCCTGGTGGCTCAGTTGGTAAAGAATCTGCCTGCAATGTGGGAGACCTGGGTTTAATGCCTGGGTTGGAAAGATCCCCTGGAGAAGGGAACAGCTGCTCACTCCGGTATTCTGGCCTGGAGAATTCCATGGACTCTATAGTCCATGGGATTGCAAAGAGTCGGCCAGGACTGGGCAACTTTCAGTTTCAGTTTCTTTCATTGGTGGCTCAGCAGTTGGATCCCTGGGTAGGGAAGATCCCCTGGAGAAGGAAATGGCAACCCACTGCAATATTCTTGCCTGAGCAATTTCATGGACAGAGGAGCCTGGAGGGCTACAGTCCATGGGGTCACAAAAGGGTCGGATGGACTTAGCGACTAAACACGCAAGCAAAGAGTAAACCCAGACCCCTTACCCCCCACCCCAGCCTGGGTTAAGGAATCTCCTTTGGGCTCCTCGTAGAAAAGGCATGAATCTTATTATCACTCCTTAATACCTTAAGAGAGGTGTCCTCGATATCGGATGAAGAAACTGGGGCAGAAGAAAGTCAAGGTGACCTGCTCAAGGTCACGTAGCAATCTGCTGTTTGGGGCTGTTCCTTCCCTATTCCTCCATTCCTACTTCATAACCTGCCTGGTACAGACTAGTTGCCCTGGACTATGATGAAATGAAGGAGTGAGCCCCACGCTGATGCCCACCCTTCCCTATTGGGTACGACCCCGCACTGCGACACCCCCCATCCACTCCCACTAGCTTCTTCTGCCGTTCACACAGGACTTCCACCAGGGGGCGCTCTCCTCTCCACCAGTCCCTGGACGTGAGCGTCGTGAGCCGGAGAAGGGAGGTGGCCAGCGATCCGGGAGAGAACCCGAGACTGGAGGGAGCGGGAACCTGCGAGGGATACCCGTACCTGCTGCCACGTGAGGATTCCTGGGTTCAAATCCCGGCACCGAGCCTGAGAAGCCGTGTGACCTCGGGCAGGCCAGCTGAAAACCTCCCTCTAGTTGTTTCTCATCTGGAAAATGACGGATGGCCGATCCCGGCAGGCAGTATGCATGCTGTACCGCTCCCTGCTGTGTCGTTCTGGGTGTGCGTCCGAGTCAGGCGTGGCCCTCGGATCTCACAACAGCCCAAAGCAGTCTCCGCTACCGTTTTCTGCAGGAATTCAGTTACACAAGTAGCAGATGATTATAAACTCAAGAATCTCAAAACACTGGGAGTTCCTGATGGTCTAGTGAACCGTGCTCAGTTCAGTTCAGTTCAGTCGCTCAGTCGTGTCCGACTCTTTGCGACCCCATGAATCGCAGCACGCCAGGCCTCCCTGTCCATCACCAACTCCCGGAGTTCACTCAGACTCACGTCCATCGAGTCCGTGATGCCATCCAGCCACCTCATCCTCGGTCGTCCCCTTCTCCTCCTGCCCCCAATCCCTCCCAGCATCAGGGTCTTTTCCAATGAGTCAGCTCTTCGCATGAGGTGGCCAAAGTACTGGAGTTTCAGCTTTAGCATCATTCCTTCCAAAGAAATCCCAGGGTTGATCTCCTTCAGAATGGACTGGTTGGATCACCCAGCATCAGGGTCTTTTCCAATGAGTCAACTCTCTGCATGAGGTGGCCAAAGTACTACACTTTATTTATTTTAATAGAATTTGTCAAATCTAGTTAAGGGGTGGGGGAGGAGTTCAGTTTGCTTGACAAACTCCTAAGGAGAAAAGGCCTTTTCCGTCTGAGAGTTTGAAGATGTGATCCTCAAACTGTGTAACCCTTCTTCCTGCCACTGTTACAACTACAATGAGACTCACCTTGGTGGCCGCTGACCAAAACACAAGTAGACCTTCCAAGGCTTGGAATGATCCAGCCAAGAACTTCAGGAGCTTTAATCCCGGGCAAATACTAAGAGAAAGGACACAGAGGAGTCGCTGTTCTGCAGTGTTCAGGTCATAATCAAAAGCAAAGAAACAAAAAATATCCTAATGTAATTACAGTCCTCGAGCTCATGTCCCATATCTGATCCTCATGCATCAAGTCACAGCACCAAAAGGCCATCAGATTTCACTTTTGTCTCCTGCTCTTCCTACATCTACTAACCCCAAATGGTTATCTTCAGGTTCATTTTATAATCCCTCTCTCCCTAGATTTTATCAGAAAGGGAATAAGGGAAATCGTTGACAGCTATTTCTTTTCAAATGGGCTACACAGATGAGATTTAAAGACTCTATGTTTCCAGCACCCATTCCTAAATAAAATGCCTTGCTCTTAAGTCTGGTCTGTCTTGCCAAGCCCGGAAGTGTATTAATTATCCTCTCATAGGAATGACACAGGTAATAAAAAATGATAATAATAATGAAACCCACCTTTTTTGTCACAAAGATCCCTTCCCTTCTGGACATAAAATGTTCTCCCTTATGAGCTCCAAAGGTAAATTTCAGGCTTCCCAGGAGGCACTGGGATTCTCTGGCAGCTCAGCTGGTAAAGAATCCACCCGCAATGCAGGAGACCTGAATTCAATCCCTGGGTTGGGAAGATCCCCTGGAGAAGGGAACAGCTACCCATTCCAGTATTCTGGCCTGGGAATTCCATGGACTGTAGAGTCTGTGGGGTCACACAGAGCTGCACACGACTGAGCGATCTTCACTTTCAGGTGGCACTAGCGGTAAAGACTCCCCCCGCCACTGCAGGGGACCCAGGAGATGCAGCAAGAGCCCTGGACTGGGAAGGTCTCCCGGAGGAGGGCGCGGCAACCCCCTCCAGTACTTTGCCTGGAGAATCCCATGGATACAGAGGCCTGGTGGGCTACCATCCGAAGGGTTGCAAAGAGTCTAACACGACTGAGCATCTGAGCAAATGTGAATTATCTGTTCCCACCCCTAGAAAACATAGTCAGTCATGGATAAGGAGCAGAATATACCCAATCAACATTCCTGTTTAGGAAGCTGGATAATGAGAGGCACATGGCAACCCCTGGTCTGAAGCAGTTCTGAAATCTCGTGCAGTTATTTGAAGGGTTTTCAAACCTGAGAGTGCGGGATGCTCCTTGCTTAGGTTCTGGCTCTCTTCTCTAGAAAGATTAACGTAGTCCCTTGTAGTTCATAATTCTAGTATCAGAGGGAACAGAGAAATGCCAGAACCAGGAGATTCCTATGCACGTGTCAGTTTCTGCTCATTACATGGGTCAACACCATTCCCATAGACAGGCCTAATGTTGATGGGACAGAGAAGAACTTATTCACAGGGAAGTTCTGCAAGTGACAAGGCAGTAGCGTGCGTGCAAGGTCCTGTGGGAGAGTGTGGGGAGAGGGGAGGACAGAATACTTGTAAACAATCTTAGAATCTATACCAGTTGATACCATAATACAGAGTTCCTTACAATTTGGTCTCTTGCTCAATGAAACAAAAATATGCAATTTTTATTTTCTAAACCTCAGAGTAGAATAATAACCTCCTGGGAAAATAGAGAAATGTCTTTTATTGCTGAGTAGTTAATTCTATAATTTGACCTCTTATACCTCACATAGGCCATTTTCATTTAATAATATTTACAAATAGATTAGTAAGAAGTTTAAAATAGAAGGAATGACCATTAAATAAAAAGTAAGCTAGATCTACTTGGATTACTATTGATGCCAGTTAGCAACTGCAAGTTTGAGGGTACTGAGTGAAAATTCATGCAACTAGATTGTACATGGTTTAAGTCATAGCTAATAATAAAAATATTTTAAAGGAAAAGAGAAAAAAAAAGGTGTTTTCAAGCATCGCAGGTCCACCTGTCTCTCTCAAGGTCAGCTCCCGTGCTCCTGTAATAAGAAGTTATTTTATTAGTTGTGTTCCCAGAAGATTATAGTTATTACTTTCCATTCTTAGGTTTTATTTTCAAAACCTAAGAAGAAAATTCAGAAGGTTTCTGTGTCTTCGAAACCTCTGGCCCTACACTCAATTTTATTTTCTTGTTATTCTGAAAGATAGAGCTGGGTCAATAAAGAACTAGAGAAAACTGAATTTCCTGGAAGGCTCTGTAGCAAGGACATGAAGCTGTGCTGACTCACAGCATACTGGTTTTAAAACTGGAGACAGCTGTTGGCCAGCAGTAAAACTCAGAGGAAGTGGGTCAGAACGAAAAAACAGAAAGGAAACTCTATTATCTGATAGTAATAAAACACAGTCCCTCAAAAGATAGCATTGGTATAAGCCAACGGATAAAATCTGTCATGTTCTGAATGAAAAGAAATAGCCCTCTCCCCAGAGTTTGCTAACCCTTGAACAGACATCTGTCTATGCGGTAAAAGTACTAAAAAAATACAGAACATTTTTCTGACATGTATATCTGCTTTTGTAAAATGAATTGTTCCGGAAGGTTTATGTGAGGACTTTTAAAAGAATCAGTGACAGCGTCGAACAATGCCTCCCTTACGAAGGTGAATCTCACCGCTAATTAGAAACATGAGGTAAATACATGCATTCTTAGATTTATTTAGTGTGAAGCTTATCTGAGAAGAACAGATACAGTCAAAGAAACATTTTCTGCTACAAACGTCCCTATTGATGTCTGCACTGTTATCCACATTTGAAAACATTTTAAAGTTGAGATTCACACACCATAAAATTTACCCATTTAAACGGGTAATTTTTTTAATTTAAAGTTATGCAAACATTATAACAATCTAATATAGAATATTTTTATCACCTCCAAAAAGAAATTCTGTACCCATTAGCAGGAAGTCCCCCACCCTCAACCAGAACCAACCATAACTCTCATTTTGGTCTCTATATAATTGCCTCTGTGTGTGTGTGTGTGTGTGTGTCACGCACGCACGGATCTGCTCAATTGCTCAGTCGTGTCCAACTCTTTGTGACCCCATGGACTGTAGCCTGCATGGCTCCTCTGCCCTTGGAATTTTCCAGGCAAGAATACTGGAATGGGTTGCCATTTCCTACTCTAGGGGATCTTCCTGACCAGGCGATCAAACCCTTGTGTCTTGTGTCTCCTGCATTGGTAGATGGATTCTTTACCACTGTGCCATCTGAGAAGCCCTATATAATTGCTACTCTGGACATTTCGTAAAAATGGAATAATACAAAATGCATCCTTTTGTCACTGACATCGTTCACTTTGCATTATGTTTTCAAGATTCATCCATGTTGTAATCTGTATCAATACCTTAATCCTTTTTATTGCCCAGTAACAAGCCCCTGAATGAATATGTCACATTTCTTTCTCTTTTCCTCAGTTGATGGGGGCATTTGAATAGTTTCCACTTTTTGACTATTATGAATATTTCTACTGTGAATCCCCATTTTTTGTGAATATGTTTTTATTTATCCTGGGTAAACGTCTAGCAGTGGAACCGCTGTCTCATATAGAAACTCCATGTGAAATCTTTTGAGGAGCTACCAATTATTTTGGAAGTGGCTGCACTGTTCCTGCTCTCCACATTGCATCTGCATTTTAAACCCTCCACTTTTTATAATCCTAACTTATAGCAGGTGTGCTGGAATACCATTGAACTACCTACAGATAAGGGTCAAAATGTGGTTGACAGTGTAATAAAGTGAAGGTCAAATTAAATTAGCCCTGAAATCCCATAAGCCTCTTTTGAGAGTGTCAGTAAATAGTCTGCACAATTGCCATCATAACAATGAGCTGTGTAATTATACCCTGACGTCCAAAGAGATCCCGGCTTTCATTAATATTTACAAACCCCTTGGGATTCAGGGAGGACGCCTTCACGCTTTTAAATACAGCAGAGCAAAGCAGGTGCTGTGTGTCGGTGTGGTCCCCAGCCTATCATTGGGAAACTGCAAAGGGATTCCCAGAGCACCAGCAAACCTGCATCAGGAGGAGAGACGCTCTGGGTGGATGAAAGGGCTTTATCTGTCACATTTAAAGCGAGAATCACTTTTAAGAATTTGATAGCAGCATGATAAGAAGTCAATCTCTTGTTGCAAGTTTTTTTACTCAGGATCCAGAAAAACACTGGTTGTCCGTTCATTTTTAGAGATGGATCTAAAATTTAGGAGCATTGATTTATCTGGCTGAAAATCTAAAAGGAAGGCCTCAGGGGGAAATCAACTGGCATTATTAAATGAATGAAATAAGCACTAGAAATGTTAGAAATACCACACCCTTAAAGATTAAATAACATTAGAAGGGGTCCATTTAGTCACATAAATTCTTTGCCCAGATAGTCCTTAGGAGCTGAAAGGGTAAGAATACAAGGGGCTAGCGCGTGGAGGACCCAGACCACTGGGTGCCTTTTTAAGCTATTGGCCTTCCCACTGGGCCCTGTAAGGATTGTAGCTATTCTTTCTGTCGCACGAAAATTTTGAAATCTAATCATTTATAGTAACAAATTTTATAAAAACTTTTTGCAGGCATGCTCCATATTAATTTAATGTTTTTGCTTATTATTTGATCAGTGTGTAATTTTACCTCATTCATTCACCATTTAGCATCTCATCCCACTGGATTTCTTCCCATTATTTACATAAATTTAATGGAAAATTTACTCACCCTTACTTTCTGTGTGGCCCCCTGAGATTAAACGGCTGTGCTTAGTACAGTTAACCCAAAGTTTTTCTGCTTGCTTGTGTTTCCACGCCAATATCTTTAATCAAACTCTTTCTACTATTTTACTTTTCTCTATATGTCATATCCCTCAGGACATCAATCTCAGTCTGCCCATTCTTGAAAAAACCCATAAAAGCAGAATTTTTCTTTATAGTCATTAAAATGTGTCAGTTGTATTCTCCTGGCAGTTACCAATCGCCCTCATATCTTAACAGGAATTGAAGTATATATTTTCCCAACTGGAAGCCCAGAGCTTTGTTTTATTAGGAGTATCGCCTTCCAGGCATTATACCCTGGAGGTAACAGTAGAAACTCACTGTGCTTCTGTTGCAAGTGACAGAATTTCAATTGCATTTAATTGATCTATAATCACACCATAATCCAGACAAAGCTGGAGATCATAATATAATAGTTAATGCTGTACGAAAATGAAACACAGCAGACTGTGGCGCCTACTTCAGCCATCGCAACCCAGCCAGCAGACAATGTTCTGCTTTTTGTGTCCAAATCTGCCAATATCATTTTAGGCCTCTTAACCTAAGAGCTGTGCAGAGCTGTGGAATTTGGGCTTATGGCCAGAGGAGGTGCATTTTATTCCAGCTCTGCCACTAATCAATAAAGGAAACTGAGGCTTCTAACATGTTAATGGTACGGCTGCTTTCGAATTTTCAAATGGACATGGTAATTAATGACTATCTTGTCAACAGTGCAAAATCATTCCGAGCCTTCAGTGCCCTGTGTGGTCCAGATATGAGCATGTGTTTTAAATTGTTAGGAACACCAGTTATTATGGTCGGGTTCTGTACCAGGCTTATTGCTCTTTGTCTATGAAACTGACTAGAAGATGAAGCTACATTTCTTTTTTTTTTCATTTTCTTTATTTTAATATAAATTTATTTAAGTTTATATCATTTAATAGTACTTTGAGTTTAATGTGAAATATGACATATACAGAAAATAATATATTAATTATCTTAGTGTATTTTTGAATGTATTAAAGTGTATAAGCTGATCTGCACGCCACCCAGCTTCAGAAAGAGATGACTGCTAGGAACTCAGAAGCACTCTGTGTGACCTCCCAGTATTGTTTTGCTAATAACTTTCTTCTTTATATTTATACTGCTGCCATCCATGTGTGTGTCACGTCTACGTGTGTGCATGCATGCTCAGTTGTGTCTGACTCTTTGTGACCCCATGAACTGCAGCCCTCTGGGCTCCTCTGTCCATGGAATTTTCCTGGCACGTTTACTGGGATACATTGCCATTTTCTACTTCAGAGCCGTGTGTGTGTGTCATTTGCCTTTAATGATTTACTTCATTTAATGAAATACTCTATTATTCTGTGTCTTGCTTCTTTTGAAGAATAGGTATTTTGAATTTATTCAAGTTGACGTGTATACATGCAATGGATCCATATCTGTTATCTTGAATATACCACGTGCGTTCATTGTTTTTGTCATCCATGGGCAATTGGATCATTTCCAGGTTTTGTTATGCAAAAAATTTTCATTGACTATTCTAATATATCCTATCAAATGCACACATATCAGAGTTTCTCTAGTTTTTATGTCATATTTTAAGTCTAAGATGCTATCAGTGGTAAGATACATACCATTCTTTTGCACAAGAAAGCAAAAGTTTTCAGTAAAACAATATAATGTTTCCTTATTGACTCTAACAGTACATTTCAATTTCAGGACTATTAAACTTTAAAAACTGTGCTTTAGAATGAAGTGAAGTGAAGTCGCTCAGTCATGTCCAACTCTTTGCGACCCCATAGACTGCAGCCTGCCAGGCTCCTCTGTCCATGGGATTTTCCAGGCAATAGTACTGCAGTGGATTGCCATTTCCTTCTCCAGGGAATCTTCCCAGCCCAGGGCTCGAACCCGGGTCTCCCGCATTGTAGACAGAGGCTTTACCATCTGAGCCACCAGGGAAGTGCTTTAGAATAAGTGAAATGAAATACCTTGGAGAGGGATTACTGAACCACAGAGAAGGTACAATTTCAAATTTTGGAGGACTCAGTCCAGTGGTCCACAAAATGACTGTGGGGGTAAACATATTCTAGCTTTCACTTTGATCCTGTCCACTGATGCAGGAGACCTGGGTTTGATCACTGGGTCAGGAAGATCCCATAAAGAAGGGAATGGCTACCCACTCCAGTATTCTTGCCTGGAGAATTTCATGGACAGAGGAGCCTGGCAGGCTACAGTACATGGGGTTGTAAAGAGTCAGTCACAACTGAGCAACTAACACACACACACACACACACACACACACACACACACATTGCCTCCTGGCCAAGACAGCAATTCATTTTAATATTTATTTTAAACTTCATCAGTATTTTAGCACTTCATGGAGAAGAATCTAATCTTCAATACTGTCATAAATAGAAGCTTCCACCAGTAATCTTCATTGAGGAACACATCCTTTCGTGCATCTGATGAAATCCTGTCATTTATTTTCCCTCCACAGTTTTTCACTATTTTCACCCCATGGACAAATCTTTAGAGCATTTTATAATTTGGCTCAAACCTCATGTTCTCTATGTTTCATTTCCAGTTCCTCCGTGGAAGGATCAAGTATAAACTCCTCCGGTTTCAGGAACAATTTTAGCCCATTGAATTGCGCTTACATGTTCACACCGTTTATTGCAGCCATGGAGTGCAGTCTTAATTTGAATGATATCCACCTGACTTTCCTGTTTACTTGCTCGCTCCAGGACCTGCTTAGATCGCAGTTTCTCATCTCCAGCCACTTCCGGGTACATGAAGCGCCGCCTTTGCACTCACCTGCTGCAGCTGTGCACAAACCCATAATTATGTAAATTAGTGATGAGTAAGAGGAAAAAAGGAGATATCACCAGGTGTGAAAAAAGGACATTTATCTTCATGATGCAATAGATTTTAGATTCTGCTTCCCTCATATTCCTCAAATATGTGCCATCCCTGCCATCGTGTTAGTTTAAATCTCGGCACTTTCACTTCAATGACTGTGGCAGCTCTGAGCCAGAGGCGGATCTTCATAACACTTTGACTTTTTACAGTTTTCTTCTCAGGGCTTGGCAGGACCATGACGTTGTATTTATATGTTTATGTAAAATCCGCAAAATTAAGCTGGGTGAACCACAATCTGTTTAAAGTACTTTATCTTTCTCCTTCAGTTCCTCCACCACACTTCTAAAGTGCTTGGTCTGATGTGTGGATGAGCATTTTTGGAAGCTAGGCAGAAGGAGATTTACACGAAACACAGATATCAATGAAGAAAATGTAAAATAAATTGTGATGGCAGAGACATCAGGAACAAATAGATTAATTATGAGTAGCAATAATTTAAGTGGCATTTAATTCCAGCCATTGTACAGGAAACCTTGAAATGTTAGGAAATCTTAGAACTCCTATGAGAAAGAAATTTAAGGGATTTCACCAAATTTTAAATCAAACCTAAAATATTTTTTGCATTATCAATGAGTTATTAAACCTAAAGTAACTTTTCTGAATCATCAATTTAAAGAGAAAACAAGTTAAATCTTGATCATGCTAGAGAAGAGATTAAAGCATCTTTCTCTTATCTCTATAGAGAAATGTCATGTGAAGAGTTATTCAAAGAAAATATGATCAGAGTGAATTAGGGAAGTATTACAGCAGAATATCAATAAGTCAATTCATACAGCTAGTATGGGGCTTTTAATACATTTTATAATATCTTTGCATAATAGGCAAACATTTCAAAATGTGTAATTTGGTGTTGCGGTTGTGATTTTATAGTTGGAATAAATATTTACTCATGGACTTAATGCTGCATTTTTTCTTAAAAAGTCCATTTTCCTCACTTGCATAAGCTTCAGGCCCCGTGCAAGTTGGAGGAAAACTTGGTGCCCTTGGATTTCTAAGTGATCTTTCTTTCCAGGCTTTCAGTGTGCTTTCAGTTTATTCTCTGTGCACGCCGTCAGCAATCTCTGCAAAACTCAACACACTCCTGATACACGTATGTGGCTACTGTAGGAGATTCAGGAGACACTTTTGGAGGGAAGGAATGGATGATTTAATTAATCAGCCTACATATTATTCTTCAAACACTGGCTTTTCACCTTCCCTTATTGCACTGGTTGCCTACTAAGGGTTTTTGCAGCAAAATGTTAAAATACCTGAACTATAGTATGTGCTCAAGAAGTATTTGATAAACAAATGAATCAATCAATGGATTAATAAGTCCATGTCATAGATAAATCTATATCATATCTCTGTCCTAGCTGCTTCGTTTGTAATGTCCCTACCCATATTATAATTTTTCAGTATAGGATATTTGAATAAAATTTTTCTCACTATTACTGCTTTTACTCCCCCTCCCCCGTGTGTCTTTTTATTTTTTTTTAATTTAAATTGGAGGCTAATTACTTTGTATGTGTGTACTCAATCACTTCAGTCATGTCTGACTCTTTGCAAGCCTATGGACTGCAGCCTGCCAGGCTCCCCTGTCCATGGGATTCTCCAGGCAAGAATACTGGAGTGGGTTGCCATGCCCTCCTCCAGGGGATCTTCCTGACCCAGGGACTGAACCCAAATCTCTTAGGTCTTCTGCACTGGCAGGTGGGTTCTTTTCCACTAGCCTTAATAAATTCAAAAATATTCTGTGACATTCCTAAACAACTTGCTCCTGATCAAACTAAGATCTAAGAGACAAACTAAAACGAAAGACAAAATTAAAATCAAGTGTTATTTCTCTTGTATCTTATATCCCGATAGCAGTGTGTTCATCTCTCCCCCTTTACTAACGACAATTTCTTTCACATGCAAAAAATACAATTATATAAGAGCTGAAAGTAATCAATCTTCCCAAGTAAAGAAATATAAAAAATCAGTTCAAAACCATCGCTCAACCTGTTCCTTGGTGTAAAAGAGTAAGATGCTGGATGGCAAGGAATGATAAAAGAGCGGATTCCGAGGTGCAGAAATTTTCTGATGTCAGTAGGTGGATTTAATGGCTATGTATCTTGAGAGATAGAATAAACAAGAAATTGGATTCTGTTTTTAGAAAACTTTGTTTCCCAGGAAAGTTTTTCTTCCAAGCAGTCACTAATAGGCACAGCATGAAACCTAAAGTCACAAAAGGAAAAGAATAATAGTAATAGCAAAAATGAGGAAACTTATGATCAGGTCAGCTTCTTTGGGCCTGGGTGGGCTTTCTCTTCCCAGATAATCTAAGGAGAAGAAGAAGATCAAAACAACAGATAGAATAAATAGAATAGAACTTTCTTAGAGAAAAGCTCATTTCTGAATATTTTCTTGGAGATGACATGATTAAACCCAATTACTCATTTCTCTTATAAAAACTTTGTATTGGAAAATATTCTAGTAATTAAGCCCTGATGCTTCCCTGGCGGCTCAGACAGTAAAGAATAGGCCTGCAATGCAGGAAAGCTGGGGTTCAATCCCTGGGTCAGGAAAATTCCTTGGAGAAGGGAAAGGCAACTCCCTCAATGCTCTTGCCTGGAAAACCCGTGGACAGAGGAGCCTGGTGGATGCTTTTTGCCCACCCTAGGGCTTCCCTGGTGGCTCAGAGGTTAAAGCGTCTGCCCGCAATGCAGAAGACCCAGGTTCGATCCCTGGGTTGGGAAGATCCCCTGGAGAAGGAAATGGCAACCCACTCCAGTACTCTTGCCTGGAGAATCCCATGGAGGGAGGAGCCTGGTGGATGCTTTTTGCCCACCCTACTACACTGGCAACTACCAGTATGTTCTCTGTAACTGTGAGTGTGTTTCTTTTTCCTATGTGTCCATTAGTTTGTTGTACTTTTTGGATTCTGTACATGAGTGATATGATATGGAACTTGTCCTTCACTGACTCTTTTCACTTATCATAATGCTTTCCAAGTCCATCTAGGTTGCTGCAAATAGCAAAACTCTGTTCTTTTCGTGGCAAAGTGGTATTCCATAGTATATGTCCCACCTTTTCTCGATTTACCCAATGATAGACACTTAGGTTGCTTCCATTTCTTAGCAGTGGGGAATAATGCTGTCATGAATATTCAGTTCAGTTGCCCAGTCATGTCCAATTCTTTCTTTCTGTTCTTTATTGTGCTCATCTTTGCATGAAATATTCCCTTGGTATCTCTAATTTTCTTGAAGAGATCTCTACTTTTTCCCATTCTGTTGGAATCAGCATGCCTTTTCTGGAGGGGATATATACCCAGGAGTGGAATTGCTGGGTCATACAGTAGTTCTGAGGAGGGGGCATGGCCACCCACTCCAGTATTCTTTCCTGGAGAATTCCCATGGACAGAGGAGCCTGGCAGGCCACAGCCCCCAGGGTCTCAAAGACCTGGGGACACAACTGAGTGACTAAGCACCGCACAGCAGGTAGCAGTTCTACTTAAAGTTTTATGAGAGCTTCTCTACTGCATTCCCACTAACAGTGCACGGGTTCCCTTTTCTCCACGTCTTGCCAATATTTATTAGTGTTGTTTTTGATGATAGTCATTTGGACAGGTGTGAGATGATATCTCATTGTGGTTTTGACTTGCATTTCCCTGATGATTAGCAATGTTTAGTATCTTTCCTGTGTCTGTTTGCCCTCTGCATTTCCGTGTTGGAAAGTCTGTTCAGGTCTTCAGCTCAGTTTTCAATTGAGGTTTTATTTTTTGATGTTGAGATGTATGAGCTGTTTATATACGATGGATAGTAATTCTTTATTGGCCATATCATTTCATATTTTCTCCCATTCAAGGAGTTGTCTTTTTTTTTTAATCAGTGGTTTCCTTTGCTCTGAGAAAGTTTTCTTTTAAGTTTAATTAGGTCCCATTTGTATAGTTTTGCTTTTATTTCCTTAGCTTTAGGAGACAGAGCCAAAAAAAGTATTGTTCAATTAATGTCAGAATATTTTGCTTATGTCTTTCTGTAGAAGTTTTATGGTAATCTGTATTAAATTTAGGTCTTTAATCCATTTTGAGTTTCTTTTTTGTATATAGTGTTAGAGAATGTTCTAATTTAATTTTTTCACATGTAGCTGTTCAGTTTTCCCAGTACCACTTGCTATATAAAATATAAATGTACCCATACTTGGTAACATTTTTTTAAGTAGAAGGCACCATTGATAACCCCGCCTTTGGCGATAATACTTTATCATTTGTCATCTTTTCTTATTTTAATAAAAGCTGGGGAGTTGGTTAAACAGTGAAGCTAATTCTCACTTTATTTTTTTTCCTGTATTCAGTCTTTGTAATACACACTTGATAATTGTGCCTTTGGCTTAGTTTTAAAACAGAATAAAGTAAAAGGGAAAACGTGAGCACACTGCTCACCTTTAGCTTGCCATTTGACAATGGAGGCTATCAAAATGGTATTTGTTTCCTTGTTCAAGTCTTCCTGCCAAGAGATGACTCATATAATAGCCAAGAAAACTCATGGGGTTTGGGAAGACAGAACAAGGGACAGTTGGGAGTTTCTGAAAGAGAAATTTGCTTTTTTCACTCTTCCCTTTCTCTTACAGATGTTATTTTGTATATGAGGTGGTCACAAACATCTTTGGCATCAAATAAAATGCTACCCATCAAAAGAGCCTTCACATTCATTATAAGACAGATGTAATTTTGACCAAGCCAAGCATGAAACAAGAATGTCCCAATAGCATAAACTTGTAAACTGAAAGAAAGTGTTAGCAGATACAGATAACAAGATGAAAAACCAACATATGTGAAAATCTTGTCTCCTTGATTCAGAAAATGTGTGTGGGAGTGGTGGTGATGGAGGCTGACTGAGAAACTAAAAGCATTTGAGTCACTTAATTTATGGAGGAAAAAATAAGTATATTTGGAGGGTAAGACACTTTTAAATCTCTATTTGCCCTTATGTGCTGGCATAGTATTTGTGACGAAAGTATTAATAGTGTAACTACTTATTCTCATAAAACAGTTTCTGATTTATACAGACTGTTCATATCCATGTGTATACCGGTCACCTCATGCGAAGAGCTGACTCATTGGAAAAGACCCTGATGCTGGGAGGGATTGGGGGCAGGAGGAGAAGGGGACGACAGAGGATGAGGTGGCTGGATGGCATCACTGACTCAATGGACGTGAGTCTGAGTGAACTCCAGGAATTGGTGATGGACAGGGAGGCCTGGCGTGCTGCGATTCATGGACTCAAAAAGAGTCGGACACGACTGAGCGACTGAACTGAACTGAACTGACCCATAATGATAAAAATATAGATAATAATGCAGATATGCCTAAGGTTTTCCTATGCTTATACAGAAAAACCGACATTCTCAGGAAGAATTAATTAGTGTGCATATCTGATTTATTCCATGTGGATTCAGAATACAGTGTCATATCAAAGAGTGGACATTAGTTTTTGCTCAAATGAAGTAGCAAAATGAAGGAAAACTATTAAAAAAGTATATATTTTTACCAAAACCAAACTTATACTTCATTTTCTCTCAAGTTTTAGCTACTACAATTTAGTGACTCTGGGAAAATATAAAAAGAGCGGTAGGTGGTGGTGTGAAATGGGTTTTCTCCTGTCTTGAGTCATAAATCAGAATAAGAAATTCCCAAGGAAAGAACATCTTAGTTGTTTTACGTCGTCCATCCCGTACACACTCTTTTGTCTCAAGTGAGGTGGGGGGGCAATGAAAAAACAGAAAACAAAGTGAAGCTTCTGTGGAGGAACACAGTTCACATTATGGAATGAGTGAGAAATAGCTAGGCGGGCTGACCCTTGAAGATACTGGGAAAGTTACCTTTCAATTGTTTGTGATTAATTCAATCTGTTAATTTTCTTCATACAGCATTAGAGTATAATTCTAAATTTTCCCCTGGCTATTTCATCAAAGAACAGGTAAATGATCTCCATAGGCAAAAGTTGCTTGTCTGGCAGCACAAAGTCGTGAAATGTGTGGATGGAACAATCTGGACACTGAGTGCCTGCTGTGTGCCAAGCGTTAGTGCTAAGCAGAACATGATGGCACTAACAGCATAAAGTTTCCACTCAGATGCTTTATTCTGGGAATAAAGTCCGGCCCAGCTGTTTGCGAACCCATGGACTGCAGCATGCCAGATGCTTCCTGCCAGTCCTTCACCAGTTTGCCCACACTCACGACCACTGAACCAGTGACGTCATCCAAACATCTCGTCCTCTACCACTCTCTTCTCCTGCTTTCAGTCTTTCTCAAAATCAAGGTCTTTTCCAATAAGTCAACTATTTGCATCAGGTAGCCAAAGTATTGAAGCTTCAGCTTCAGCATCAGTCCTTCCAGTGAATATTCAAGACTGATCTCCTTTAGGATTGGCTGGTTGGATCTCCTTGCTGTCCAAGGGACTTTCAAGAGAGAGCCTTCTCCAACACCACAGTTCAAAAGCAGCAGTTCTTCAGTGTTCAGCCTTCTTTATGGTTCAACTTTCACATCCATACAGGACTACTGGAAAGACCATCGCCTTGACTAGATGAACCTTGTTGGCAAAGTGAGGTCTTTGCTTTTTAATATGCTGCTGGGTTTATAGCTTGTTTGGGGCTTCCCTTGTAGTTCAGCTGGCAAATAATCCGCCTGCAGTGTGGGAGACCTGGGTTTGATTCCTGGGTTGGGAAGATCTCCTGGAGAAGGGAAAGACTACCCACTGCAGTATTCTGGCCTGGAGAATTCCGTGGACTGTATAGTCCATGGGGTCGCAAAGAGTTGGACACAACCGAGTGACTTTCACTTCACAGGTTTGTAATAGTTTTCCTTCCAAGAAGCAATTGTCTTCTAATTTCATGGCTGCAGTCACCATTTGCAGTGATTTTAGAGCCAAGAAGAGGAAAGCTGTCATTGCTTCAACATTTTCCCCCTATATTTGTCATGAAGTGATGGGACCAGATGCAATGATGTTAGTTTTTTGGTTTTTTTTAATAATGAGTTTTAAGCCAGCTTTTACACTCTTTTCTCTCACCTTCATCAAGGAACTCCTTAGTGCCTCTTCACTTTCTGTTATTAGACAGGTATCATCTGCATATCTGAGGTTGTTGATATATCTCCCAGAAATCTTGATTCCAGCTTGTAACTCATCCAGCCCAGCATTCCACATGATGCACTCTGTATTTAAGTTAAATAAATAGGATGACAATATACAGCCTTGTCAGATTCCTTTCTCAATTTTGAAATAGTCAGTTGTTCCACATAAGGTTCTAACAGTTGCTTCTTGATAGCATACAGGTTTCTTAGGAGACAGGTAAGATGGCCTATTATTCCCATTTTTTTGAGAGTTTTCCACAATTGTTATGATTCACACAATCAAAGACTTTAGCATAGTCAATGAAACAGAGTAGATGTTATTTTCTGAAATTCCCTTGATTTCTCTATGATCCAGCAAATGTTGGCAATTTGATCTCTGGTTCCTCTGTCTTTTCTAAACCCAGCTTGTAAATCTGGAAGTTCTCAATTCAAGTACTGCTGAAGCCTGGCTTGAAGGATTCTGTGCATAACCTTACTAGCATGGGAGTGAGCACAATTGTCCAGTAGTTTGAATGATCTTTAGTACTGCCCTTCTTGGAAATTAGGGTGAAGATTAACTTTTTCCAGTCCTGTAGCCTGGAAATTGCTGGGCTTTCCAATTTTGCTGGTATATTGAGTGCAGCATTTTAAGAGTATCATCTTTTAGGATTTTAACAATGCAAAGAAATAGGCATTCTCCAACACACGTTGTGACTTTTCGCCTTCACTTTTTAGAAATTTTCTTCCCAACAACCTATCCAGCTGTGCCTAATCTTTCCTCAGGATGATACAGGGCAATAGAGAGCTTGAGTTGAAGGGTTGTAGTAACTGCCAAGTGTGTCACCGAGATTTTGGACTGGGTAAAATGCAGTAACACTTGGAGATTAGGCATCTAAAGTCAGTGCCGAGATAACCATCACATATTCGTGAAATTACCCTGGGGATATCCCTTAATATCTTGTTGGAGGCTGACAGTTCAGTGAGTCCAACGAAGAAGTTTTTCTTTTGTTATGAATGAGATCATTGTTTCATGGGTCTAATATCAGATGCAGTAGCTGGATTAAGATTATAGTGAAAAAATACATGTGTCTTAAGCACTGCAAGCATTTTAAGGCAGTTAACATTCCCTCCCTCTAAATGGTGAGAAGACTAAGTGTATTAAAGGAGTCAAACTGGCATCCTGAACCCAGCCTCACTCAGGGAGAGAGAACAGGTGGTGGAATGACTTGCATGATTTAAACTTTTATTTTCTCTCCTTCTCTCTTTGCAAAGCATATATAGTGGACTTTATGTAAGTTAAGTGTACACAGACTGGGAGTTCATACAGATTAGGCTGCTTGCTTCAGAATGATTGCTTATTTAGAGACGATTTTGAAACATACAGCCTTCCTGTGATGTAATTGGTGTTCCATACTCCAAGTCAATCTGCAGTTGCCATCTGAGCTACTGTAAAATTTCAGGAAATATATATTATTTCTTGTTATATGAAGAATCAAGAAAAACTTATATAACATTATATATATTTAATGACACATATATATTGCTTGCTATATTTAACCATAAGCACAATTGAATTGGAAAATGAAGGTATAATGGCTCTATGAAGAAAAGTATTACATAAATCAGAGACTAAAAATGTGCTACATGTAAAAAAGTCCTGGTGCAACTTTAAATATTAATAACTTTGGATGAACCGATGACAAAAGCAAACGACAAGCATCATGTGGAAGCATATATCTTAGACACTAATGTGAATATTTAATGTCTTTTTATTCAGCGCTTACTGGGCTCTCAGAAAGCAATGCATTATTGCCCACTACTTTTTATAAAAGCAATGATCAATGCTAAGTTTACCTTTTCATAGTTTCTCAGCACTGCAGTTTTCCTGATCTTTGTTGGGCCAGTTTCTACTAGTGCTTCCTTCCAGCATAATGCTGCTTTTGCTACTCTGTTTGAAACACTTGACAATTGTTGACTATTTCATTTTCAGATCAGTTTTCACGTTGACTAGCTTCTTGCCATCTCATGCACCTATTTGTTGTAATTTATCTAGGGTGTTGTTTTGTTTTGTGCATTGAGTTCATTTCACATTAATCAGTCTAATTCCTGTGGCCAGAATAAATGCCATTATGCCCTTCGAGTCAAAGCTATGGCTTTTCCAGGAGTTATATACAAATGTGAGAGTCGGACCACAAAAGAGGCTGAGTGCCAAAGAATCAATGCTTTTGATTGGAGAAGACTCTTGAGAATGTCTTCCTCTCGAGAGGAAATCAAACCAGTCAATCCCAAGGGAAATCAACGCTGAATGTTCACTGAAAGGACTGATGCTGAGACTGAAACTTCAATACTTTGTCCACCTGATGCAAAGAGCCGACTCATTGGATAAGACCCTGATGCTGGGAAAGACTGAGGGCAAGAGGAGAAGCGGGCAACAGAGGATGAAATGACAGGAGGGCATCACCAACTCAATGGACATGATTTGAACAAACTCTGGGAGAAAGTGAAGGACAGGGAAGCCTGGTGTGCTGCAGTTTAGGGGGTCACAAAGAGTGGACATGACTCAGAGCATAAACAACACATAGGAGTAAAGAATAAAACATGTTAGTGATAGAAAGCAAAATAAAGATTTATCATGTGTCTTTCTATGCAAACAATAGAAACATTAATAAAAGCCTATTTTATAGAGACGCAGGTAGCTTTACGAGGACCAACAAAAGTTGGTGAAGAACCAAGGAATTAGCAAAAGAGGCAAGTAGTCAGCACCCAAAAGCTGAAGAGACAATGGGAGGAAATAGAATTAGCAGGGTGTGGTGAGAATAGGACATTTGGAAGATGATGCTACAGTCAGGTGAGAATGCAGCTACTGCCAAAGGTGTGTCAGTAACTTTGATTTAGGAAGAGAACCAGGAAGAAAGGATTTCCTCTCTTTGCTCACCTTCCTGTGTCATATTACCGCTTTTCAGTGAATAGCACCAAACAGAAACCAGCCCGCAAAGATATCTGAGACCTGCAATCGCGGGATCCAACCTTCTATGTACTTAACAAGACAGAGAATTGTGGAGAAAAATCCAGAAGGACAGAACAGAGGCTTATCTGGCAGTAACGGGAACTCCAGCGGTCCTCTTTACCAGGAAAGTGCTAGAATAACTGTATGACCTTACAATGATCACATGAGACTCCTTGTGTACCCCACAAAGATTCATGACTAACTAATGGATTTGAGCTAATGGCTGAAGCCAGAAACAGCTACTAATTGGCAGAATAATTTAGGTCAGCAAAGTTGAGATTCTGTTGTCATTTACTTATGACCATTATTTCCTATTATTTAGTAATGATGTAGCTGAATCTCAACACTGTATATATTTTACAGTTGTAGTCAGTATTTTTACAAATTTGCTGTCACTCAAAAGGATAACATCTTATAAGCAATCATCCTTCATAGTAGAATTATAGATATGACCTGAGAGTATGGAGCTAATAAGAGTTGTTATCTGTTTTGAGATTCCTCTCACATAGCACTCGCTGGTAATTGTGTACTTTTCTTTCATATCCTTTGATGCAGTATTGGCCATTATTTCAGGATGGTTTTTCCATCCACAAAACTTAGGCCACACACCCTACAGTTTTAGGATTTAGGTAGAGTGCACACTTATACTTCTCATTCTTTGATTCAACAAGTATTTATTGAGCTGGTATGCCCTACTGTGTCATTTTGCCTGGATAAGTTTCAACAACCTCAAATGAATTGGTCACTCGAAGTACCTATTGTATGCCAGCTATCAGAAAATTCCTAAGGAGCCATATAGTAGTGAAAGTGGACAGTAGCATATTGGACTGTGATAGGTACTAAGTAATAATATGATAGTTATAGAAAATGTTTCTGATTTGAGTTAGGATGGCCATAAAGAGCTTCCCTGGGGGCTCAGATGACAAAGCATCTGCTTGCAATGCAGGAGACCCAGGTTCAACCCCTGGGTTTGGAAGATTCCAGTAGAAGGAAATGGCAACCCACTCCAGTACTCTTGCCGGGAAAATCCCATGGAGGGAGGAGCCTGGGGAGCTACACTCCATGGAGTTGCAGAGTGAGACACGACTGAGTGACTTCACTTTCTATGGCCATAAAGATTAATTTAGAAGGAAGAATTTAAGTAAAAGTATTAGAGAAATGAGTTAGCAAATATGCTAATGTCTGGGAGAAGAATTAGAGGTCAAAGAAACAGCATACCAGGGTCCCTGAGGTGAAGATATATCCGATGTATTAAGAAAAGTGAGTCACTCAGTCGTGTCCAACTCTTTGTGACCCCATGGACTATACAGTCCATGGAATTCTCCAGGCCAGAATACTGGAGTGGGTAACCTTTCCCTTCTCCAGGGGATCTTCCCAACTCAGGGATCGAACCCAGGTCCCTCGCATTGCAGGTGATTTCTTTACCATCTGAGCCACAAGGGAAGCCCAAGAATACTGTAGCAGGTAGCCTCTCCCTTCTGCATGGATCTTCCCATCCCAGGAATCAAATTGGGGTCTCCTGCATTGCAGGCAGATTTTTCACCAAATGAGCTATCAGGGAAGCCAATGTGTTGTAGGAACAGCAAAGCAACCTGTTTTGACTCAAGTGACTGAGATGATGAGGTCAGAAATGTAATGGAGCCACACAACTTTTGAGAAAATGGATCATTGTAAGGACTTGGGCTTTGAAAACTTATGAGGAGAGATACAATATGCTCTCACTTACATTTAGGAATTACTGTGCTGCGTTATTGAGAGAAGACTATGGAAAGGGGGCAAGAAATAAGAATAGAAATCTGTTTGGAGGCTATTGCAATAATACAAAAGAGTGGTGATAACGATTTAAAACATACAGGTAAATGCAGAGGTGAATGGGGATCATATGTCCAGAACCTGGACAGATTCTGAAGGTAGAGTGGACAGCATTTCCTAATCAATTGGAACGATCTGTGCAGAAAATAAAAGAATCAAACAGGAATCTAGTATTTTTGATCTAAGCAACTGAAAGAATTGAGGTGCTTGTTACTGAGATGAGGGAAATGGAAAGGAACTAGGGCTACAGGGAGTGAAGGAGATCAGAAGTTCAATTTGGGGCATATTATATTTGAAATATCTGTTAGACTTCCAGGCGGGGCATGTCGAATAGGCAGATAGCTATGCAAGTCTGAAATTCAAGGGAAAAAGGATGAGCTTGTTAGGCTTTAAGGCAATGAGGTCAGGTGAGTGTAGACATGAAAGGAAAGAGACTGAGTGCTGGAGCGCTCCATGCTGGAGAGGTCTAGAAGGAGAAAAGGAAAACAGAAATAAAAAAGCAGTAGGAAATCTAGGGGCATTTGCGGTCCTGGAAGCCAAGGAAGTATTCGAGGAGGAAAGGGCAATCAGCTTTATTGCATGCTGCTTATAGGTGGAGCAAGGGAAGAACTGAAGATGGCTTCATAATGGACAGGTCAACTCTGTGATGTGGAGGCTACCAGGTAATTTGAAAAGAGAAATTCCAGTGCAAAAACCTGATTGAAGTGAATTCAAGAGAAAATGGGAGGAAATGCATTGAAGAGAGCGAGTATATATAAAACTTTCAGGAGTTTGCTGAAAAGGAAAAGAGATAGTGGATAAAAATTTGGAATCGCCAGTCCAGGTTCGATGCATGATACTGGATGCTTGGGGCTGGTGCTCTGAGATGACCCAGAGGGATGGTACCGGGAGGGAGGAGGGAGGGGGGTTCAGGATGGGGAACACATGTATGCCTGTGGTGGATTCATGTTGATGTATGGCAAAACCAATACAATATTATAAAGTAATTAGCCTCCAATTAAAATAAATAAATTTATATTTAAAAAGACAGGATGCAGAAGTGTGGTTAAGACAGAAACATTTTAAGATGGGATTAGCAGCTGTTCTTAGCAGCACACATGGGAGTGTGCTGCTTAGAGAGAAAGAAAAGAGAAAATTTGGTAGCAAGGCAAAGAGAGAAGTTCTAGGCAGAGTCTTTAAGTGGGGCAGAAAGTGTACTGTCCAGGCAGTAAGCCAGTGTTCTTAGAAGCAAACGGTAGGACCTACTCTTGCCTGTCTGCCTGCAAGCTCAGGGGCGGTGTCCCACTCTTTACGACCCCATGGACTGTACCCCACCAGGCTGCTCTGTCCATGAGATTTCTCAGGCAAGGATACTGGAATGGGTTGCCAATTCTTTCTGCACAGGATCTTCGCGACCTAGAGATGGAACCCACATCTGCATCGACAGGCAGATTCTTTACAACTGAGAGACCTGGGAAGCCTCAGAACACACTCTACTTTAAGGCAAATGGGATTTGCATGAAATACAAGGACACTCACCGAATCTCTAGTCAGTACAGCAGAAACAATGCCCAAATTATAATGCGGGGCTACCATGTTAGAGACCCCCCTGCACCGGCCCCACCACTGTGCTGGGACCTGGATGGGATGGTTGGAACGCTGACCACTGTCACCCACAAGCTGTCTACCGCTGCCACCACCCTTGTTAGAGGGGACTCTGCTCCACTGTTTGAAGAGCAGTCTAATTGGGCAAATTTCTGTCACTTCTGGGTCCAGAGAGCTGGAGAGGACATGAGAGAGATGCTTTGGGTTTCTAATTTGAAGCGGTTTGGATTACTTAATGTGTAAATTTCCCCAAACATAGAAAGGTTGCTCAAATGTATCAAGTGGTCAAGAAGGCATGACAGATAACCTGTTCTAGTGTGGTTCTAATATTTCGAGGCTTAAAAATTCCTTAGATTTTTGAATAGGACAAAGAAAAGTTGAAGATGTATTTCCCCAAAATGTGCACATTCATCCAAATGGATTGGAGATCTCATCATTAGAGATTGTTTTTTTCTTGTGAAGCCAATGACTTGTCCTTCCTACCCCTCAATTTACATAGATGCATTACATACATATTATGCATATATACACAGATTTCATAACTATACCTCTCTGTACATGCATATATAGACACACATGCATACATGTATGTATGTGTGTGTGTGTGTGTGTGTATATGTATGTCTATATTCTATCCTCATATGGTACAAAATAGAATCTGTGCTCACACATGGATGAGTAACAGTGACCTTGGTAAAGTTATATCCTGTCATTCTACATTAAGGGATTTAGTCAACTTTGGTTCAGTGTAGGGCTTCCCAGGTGGTGCTAGTGATAAAGAATCTGCCGGTGCAAGGGACACAAGGGATGTGAGTTTGACCCCTGGGTCAGGAAGCTCCCCTGGAGGAGGAAATGACAATTCATTCTTGTATTCTTGCCTGGAAAATTCCATAGTCAGAGGAGACTGGTGGGTATACTTCTCGAGGCAGCAAAGAGCTGGGCATGACTTAGCACACACAAGTTCACATGTTAACATACTTTCAGATTCAGCGTCTGTGCTTGTTTGGTTACTTTATCTCTGAATGATGATTCCTATTCTAGAGCAATTGGAAGAATCTGAAGTCATAAGAGATGGCTTGCAAAAAAACAAATATATATTAAAAAGAAATTTTTCAAACCTCCATGCAACCTAAGCAATACTAAATATCTCATTATTTTACTCAGCAATCCCTCAACATGAAACTCCTTATTTCAACTTTATTTCTATTTAAAGTCTTCACACCAGCAACTGAATTAATGTATCTGCATAATAGAATGTTCTCTTTGGGATAATAAAACCTTATGTTTTATGTATCCAAACTTTTAAAGAGTCATCTTTTATTTTTTACTCCTAATCTAAAATAAAACTTTAATTGGAATAAAAGTGTACTTTTTGTTAATTTTTTGGTGATACTCAACATGATTTGAGTGGGGGATTTAAACAGATTCTCAAATAAAATTTTGGAGTCACTTCACAGTATCTTTCTGGGTTCTGAGATCATTGTTAATAACTTTCTGTGGACAAATACACTCAATAGTTTCAGCTAACTCAAACATTTCTGCACAGAAACAGTTGGTCATTGTATGATCAAAGAATCATGTTATCTCTGTAAACCCAGTTCCCATTCCATGCACATATCCTGAGAGTAACCTTGAACTGGATTAGCTACTCTCATATCCAGTGACCACTGAGGTAATTTCTATACTTAAAGACAAACCAGCGTCCGCTGTTCCTCTTTCTCTTAGTGTTTTTGATGCTTAGTGTTTTAGCCTGCAAATGTGTGGAGATATTTTTGTTTGCCAGATGTTTCTGTTTCTGTATCAGAGTGGCAGAAAGGTCCTTATTATCCTCGATCTTTCCTAATCCCAACTTCCACACATGCCCATGCACACACACATATGTGTGTGCACAAGCCAAGTTGCTTCATGTGTGTCCAGCTCTTTGCAACCCTATGGACTGTAGCCCTCCAGACTCTTCTGTCCATGGAATCCTCCAGGCAAGAAAATGGAGTGGGCGGCCATGCCCTTCTCCAAGGGATCTTCCCAACCCAGAGATCAATCCCATATCTCCTATGTCTCCTGTGTTGGCAGCAGGATTCTTTACCACTACTGCCACGGAGGAAGTCCATATATGCAACACGCGTGCGCGCGCGCGTGCACACACACACACACACAGTCGGCTTCTGTTTGGTATAAGAAGTAAATGATTCCGATTAGGTTGCTTTTGTTTGGTCATTTTTGCTGTATTTATTTATTAAATATTAAGTCCTATTAGGGGCTTTGTAGGACCTTAGGAATACCAAATGAAAAAAAAAAAAGTGGCCTTTAGAATCAGAAGTGTCATGTATGAATCATGACTACATCGGTTCTTATTTGAACAAGAGACTTAATCTATTTGTATATGAACTTTTTTATCTGAAACATTATGGATAATTATATATTGCCTAGAAAGTAGGCAGAAGGTGAAATTATGTGAGCGAGGTAACTGATGTAATACAGGCCAAATAAAAAGCTAGTCATGTTTCATTCATCCTATTCTTTGGATGTGAAAATTGTGGATATGGACCGGTAAAGAAAACATTTAATTATAGTGTGACGGATTCTAATAGAGATGTATGATATGGAAGAGAAGTGCACAGAAGCTAGAATGACCGTTTTCCCTGAGAAGAATCTTTTGATATATAAAAGTTCATCCTGAGGATGAAGCTTGTTTGAGTTTTTTAATGATTTAGGATTGGCAATATGTTTGTTTAATGAAGGCTCTAAAGTTAAGGAGAAGAACGGTGATCTGAAACACTGAAATATTTTATTTATTTATTATTTTTTAATTTAATTTTTTATTTTTTTGAAATATTTTCTAAGTCTTGTGAAGAGGCTGGATTTGAGAGGAGGCCTACAATAAATAGATACCCAGGCTAAGAACATCTTTGTCCATTCACTCCTTCGGTACTTATCCGGCATCTCTCATGACCAAGCAGGTACCAGAGCTGGGTTCTAGGAGAATGAAGGACATTAATGACTTCTGTTTAAGCAATCAAGTCTGTCTAATGGCCATACATCTGCCCCTTAGAGCTTGTAATCTTGCAGGTGAGCACTGGTATATACGTACCACTTGCATAATTTTGCTGCTCATTCAGGTAGAGAAAGACCATCCTACTCCCCACATACTTACACTCACCTGCACACAAAACCAAACTACTAGATTAGAGTTGACAGTGGGTCTCGAACAATGTGCCCAATGGAATAGAACAAAGGAAATGGGCAGATTTGGAGTCTCAGGATGTTTACTCACTCCACTCAGAATGTAATAAATGTCCAGGTGATAGCTATGACGTTTTGTTAGTTTCTGAGTAATAATATATTCTATATCCAGGAAATCATCTCAAAACTGACTCTACATATATTTGAAGACTCTCAAGAGTCTTCTCCAACAACACAGTTCAAAAGCATCAATTCTTTGGCACTTAGCTTTCTTTATAGTCCAATTCTCACATCAATACATGACTACTGGAAAAACCACAGCCTTAACTGGATGGACTTTTGTTGGCCAAGTAATGTCTCTGATTTTTAATATTCTGTCTAGGTTGGTCATAGCTTTTCTTTCAGGGAGCAAGCATCTTTTAATTTCATGGCTGCAGTCACCATCTGCAGTGATTTTGGAGCCTGGCAAAACAAAGTCCGTCACTGTTTCCATTGTTTCCCCATCTATTTCCCATGAAGTGATGGGACCAGATGCCATGATCTTTGTTTTCTGAATGTTGAGCTTTAAGTCAACTTTTTCACTCTCCTCTTTCCCTCTCATCAAGAGGCTCTTGACTTTACTTTCTGCCAAAAGGGTGGTGTCATCTGCATGTCTGAGATTATTGATATTTCTCTTGGCAATCTTGATTCTGGCTTCTGCTCCATCCAGCCCAGCGTTTCTCATGATGTACTCTGCATATAAATTAAATAAGCAGGGTGACAATATACAGCCTTGACCTACTCCTTTTCCTGTTTGGAACCACTCTGTTGTTCCATGTCCAGTTCTAACTGTTGCTTCCTGACCTGCATATAGGTTTTTCAAGAGGCAGGTCAGGTGGTCTGGTATTCCCATCTCTCTCAGAATTGTCCACAGTTTATTGTGATCCACACAGTCAAAGGCTTTGACATAGTCAATAAAGCAGAAATAGATGTTTTTCTGGAACTCTCTTTCTTTTCTCATGATCCAGCGGATGTTGGCAATTTGATCTTTGGTTCCTCTGCCTTTTCTAAAACCAGCTTGAACATCTGGAAGTTCATGGTTCATGTATTGCTAAAGCCTGGCTTGGAGAATTTTGAGCATTACTTTACTAGCGTGTGAGATGAGGCAATTGTGCAGTAGTTTGAGCATTCTTTAGCATTGCCTTTCTTTGGGATTGGAATGAAAACTGACCTTTTCCAGTCTTGGGGCCACTGCTGAGTTTTCCAAATTTACTAGCATATTGAGTGCAGCACCTTTACAGCATCATCTCTCAGGATTTGAAATAGCTCAACTGGAATTCCTAAGATTAAAGGAGATTATTGAATTAGGAAAGGAGGGATAGGAAAAGATAATCTTACATAAATTGACTTTCCAGAGTCTTTTTGTAGTAAAAGAAAAGCAAATTCTTCAATAAGAAGTGTGACTCAGTACATGCTTGCCCCAAGCCCAGTGTTATTCAATAGAAGCTTCTGCGATGGTTGTGTATCTGTGCTACCCAACACAGTGAGACACTAGCCACATACAACTACTGAGCACTTCAAGTGTGGTGAGTGTGATGGTGTGATTCATCTTCAATTTTCTTTAATTTTAATCACTTCAAGTATAAATGGCTACAGGTAGCCAATGTCTACCATTGAATAGCACCAACCTAAATCTTACAAAGGTTTGTCATGGTGGCTCAGATGGTAAAGAGTCTGAAAGCAATGCAGAAGACCTGGGTTCAACACCTGTGTCTGTAAGATCCCCTGGAGAAGGAGATGGCAACCTACTCCAGTGTTCTTGCCTGGAAAATCCCACAGATGGAGGAGACTGGCCGGCTGCAGGCTATGTGGTCGCATGACTGAGCGACTAACACTTTCCCTTGGGCTTCCCTTGTGGTTCAGCTGATAAAGAATCCACCTGCAATGCTGGAAACCTGGGTTCAGTCCTTGGGTTGGGAAGATCCCCTGGAGAAGGGAAAGGCTACCCACTCCAGTATTCTGGCCTGGGGAATTCCCTGGACTGAACAGTCCTTGAGATTGCAGACAGTAGGACACAACTGATGACTTTCACTTTCAAATGTTACAAAGAGGTGAGCAACGTTAGAGCCTGGGACTGTCTTGACTGGAATGCTTCCAGCCCTGTTCTCTCAGTAAGAATTGAGAAATAAATAAAGAAAATATATTGGGGGGAATATGGGATGGGGGTGTGAGGGAGGTCCAAGAGGGAGGAGGTGTATAAAGTTGGCTTAAAGCTCAACATTCATAAAACGAAGATCATGGCATCTGGTCCCATCACTTCATGGGAAATAGATGGGGAAACAGTAGAAACAGTGTCAGACTTTATTATTTTGGGGGGCTCCAAAATCACTGCAGATGGTCACTGCAGCCATGAAATTAAAAGACGCTTACTCCTTGGAAGGAAAGTTATGACCAACCTAGATAGCATATTCAAAAGCAGAGACATTACTTTGCCGACTAAGGTCCGTCTAGTCAAGGCTGTGGTTTTTCCTGTGGTCATGTATGGATGTGAGAGTTGGACTGTGAAGAAGGCTGAGCGCAGAAGAATTGATGCTTTTGAACTGTGGTGTTGGAGAAGACTCTTGAGAGTCCCTTGGACTGCAAGGAGATCCAACCAGTCCATTCTGAAGGAGATCAGCCCTGGGATTTCTTTGGAAGGAATGATGCTAAAGCTGAAGCTCCAGTACTTTGGCCACCTCATGCAAAGAGTTGACTCATTGGAAAAGACCCTGATGCTGGGAGGGATTGGGGTCAGGAGGAGAAGGGGACGACCGAGGATGAGATGGCTGGATGGCATCTCTGACTCAGTGGACATTAGTCTGAGTGAACTCCGGGAGTTGGTGATGGACAGGGAGGCCTGGCGTGCTGCGATTCATGGGGTCGCAAAGAGTCAGACATGACTGAGCGACTGAACTGAACTGATAGCTGATTCACTTTGTTGTACAACAGAAATGAATACAATGTTGTAAAGCAATTATACTATGAAAATAAAAAGAACATATCTTGTACTTAATGAACACAATCTTAAAGCAGCAATGCAGCTGCCTTGCAGGTGCTCACAAGGCCCAGACTTCAATATCATTTGGCCAAATAAAGAAATCATTATCCTTTGGTTCCAAATGGGAGCTACTCAACTTGAATCTATATTTTAAGCTTCTTTTATGGAGAAAGTTTAGATACAGAACTTGTAGCAGCCAAAGAATAAGACTGAAGCGAGACTGGTAAGTAAGTATAATACAAATGCTAAGTGTTATCTAGTGATGACGATTTGCTAGACACTGTTTAAGTAGAGTTTCATTTCTTTTACTCTTCTTTCTGGATTCCCACTGAGTCTCATAGCTTGTATTTTAACACACAGCATATGGCCATTTCCTCTGCCTTTTTAGGCAACCACGGTGTTTTTTCCATGCTGTTTAGCTTGGGGCTTTATTGATACTTTTACTATTGCACATAAAAACCTGCACATCTCATTTTTTGCTTTCTTTATTTAGTGTGGGTTAGCCTCGTTCATCCTTTGCTGCCCTTGTAAAATATTTTTGTCTTTTTTTTTTAAAATAAGGATTAAGTATATATTTTCAAAATCAGCCCTGGGATTTCTTTGGAAGGAATGATGCTAAAGCTGAAGCTCCAGTACTTTGGCCACCTCATGCAAAGAGTTGACTCATTGGAAAAGACCCTGATGCTGGGAGGGATTGGGGTCAGGAGGAGAAGGGGACGACCGAGGATGAGATGGCTGGATGGCATCTCTGACTCAGTGGACATTAGTCTGAGTGAACTCCGGGAGTTGGTGATGGACAGGGAGGCCTGGCGTGCTGCGATTCATGGGGTCGCAAAGAGTCAGACATGACTGAGCGACTGAACTGAACTGATAGCTGATTCACTTTGTTGTACAACAGAAATGAATACAATGTTGTAAAGCAATTATACTATGAAAATAAAAAGAACATATCTTGTACTTAATGAACACAATCTTAAAGCAGCAATGCAGCTGCCTTGCAGGTGCTCACAAGGCCCAGACTTCAATATCATTTGGCCAAATAAAGAAATCATTATCCTTTGGTTCCAAATGGGAGCTACTCAACTTGAATCTATATTTTAAGCTTCTTTTATGGAGAAAGTTTAGATACAGAACTTGTAGCAGCCAAAGAATAAGACTGAAGCGAGACTGGTAAGTAAGTATAATACAAATGCTAAGTGTTATCTAGTGATGACGATTTGCTAGACACTGTTTAAGTAGAGTTTCATTTCTTTTACTCTTCTTTCTGGATTCCCACTGAGTCTCATAGCTTGTATTTTAACACACAGCATATGGCCATTTCCTCTGCCTTTTTAGGCAACCACGGTGTTTTTTCCATGCTGTTTAGCTTGGGGCTTTATTGATACTTTTACTATTGCACATAAAAACCTGCACATCTCATTTTTTGCTTTCTTTATTTAGTGTGGGTTAGCCTCGTTCATCCTTTGCTGCCCTTGTAAAATATTTTTGTCTTTTTTTTTTAAAATAAGGATTAAGTATATATTTTCAAACCTGGTTTTTTTTTTCTTCTGGTGTCAGTAATAGTTTTTTTATATTAGTTATTTATTTATTTTTTACTTTACAATATTGTATTGGCTTTGCCTACTTCAACATGAATCTGCCACAGGTATACACATGTTCAATCTCATATGAATGAAGCTTAAGTTAAATTAGGAAGCATTGGTAAAAATTAATGTAAAAGAAATACACACCACTGAAGGGTAAGCTCTTAACTCATACATAACACTTTACCTGATGTGTATTTTTTGAATGAAGGCGAATTAATTTTTGGTAAAGCTTGTTTTGACATATTCTTCAAAAGCTTTGCTGTTGCTGCTAAGTCGCTTCAGTCGTGTCCGACTCTATGCAACCCTATGAACAGCAGCCCACCAGGCTCCTCCATCCACAGGATTCTCTAGGCAAGAATACTGGAGTGGGTTGCCATTTCCTTCTCAAAAGCTTTGGAAGGAAGTTATTCTTAGCCATTTAATAGCCTATGAAGTGAAACAGAGAGGAGCATGCTGATGTTCAATAATTTTTTTTTTCTTGATAGACCCAGAAGACAGTTGCACAGTTTCAGATGGATCTACTACCTGAAATTCATTAAGCTCAGACCCATTCATCCTTAAATTCCTCTTGATTACTGTCTGTTCAAAGCATTATGCTATTCTTTCTATCACTTCCAATCACCATGGAAATAAGTCAGAAATGACTTTCTATCCATGCTCTGATGAAACAGTGCTGGGAACAAGTGCACCAATGCACATTTTGCACCAATGCATCTTACAGACACACAGTGAGCTCCTGTTTGATTCATGGAAGAACATCATCTGTGTAATACAAAGGGGACTGGAGGCTACTCAGTAATGGCTGGTTAGCATAAACTGCTCCTCTGAGAAGATGTCAAGCAGCCCTGGACCAACAATCACCAACAAGTGAGGATTCTGAAAAGGAACCGAGGTCTGAGGAGGGCAATTCCTTTGAGTAAAGGAACTAACACTCATACCTAGGGTGTGGTTCCAGCAGAAAATTTCATTGCAATATGGCTGTCCTTGAAAGATAGATCAGAAGCATCAGTGGCAATTAACGGCAACAATGGGATTATTTGCCAGCTTATGCTTCTCCCAATTCCTCTACAGATTTGTAATACAAATACAATCATTCTTCCCTTTCTATATGTATCACTCCATTGGGAATTCACAACTGATGCCATCAGATGGGTGCTTGCAAGAGGAATTTGAAAATATTCACCTATACCTCACAGGATCTGAAGTCGGTGAAGGTTGTTCTCCAAGTTAAAATAGGAACTGAAGTCATGCCATATAGATTCATCTGTTGAGATTTTGGTGAAACATGATGCATTTGCTTTAAAAAGTCAGTGGATACTGAAAGATAAGGATAACAATGATGAAGTTAAAGTTTCAAGATGCTAGAAGTACCTAGATTAATAAAAATATATATCTTGGCATCCAGTTTCAAGTTTACAGATGAAATTAGTAAGGAAAATGAAGCTGGGAAATTATATAGCATCCTCCATTATATTACAGGATGGCAGTGAGTGGTGTGTTAATAATCCTCTAGAGCTAGTTCCAGCCTTCAGGTTTAGCCACATGCTAACCCTATGGGGCACTGAGCATGACTTAATTTATAGAGCTGTGTC
The DNA here is from genome assembly GCA_006408695.1 of Aepyceros melampus. Classification (NCBI taxonomy): domain Eukaryota; kingdom Metazoa; phylum Chordata; class Mammalia; order Artiodactyla; family Bovidae; genus Aepyceros; species Aepyceros melampus. The sequence continues at coordinate 472,278 of SJXQ01012914.1, forward strand.
AAAAGGGGACTTATAAGAAGAATATCTATTTTGTAAGGTTAATGAAATTATTAAATGAGTTAATACTTTAAAAATACTTTTAAAATGCTCAGTATATAGAATAACACTCAATAAAATATTTGCTATTAATATTAGAAACATATATCTGTTAGGTAGTTAGAATAGGAAAAAGGAGTCCAGAATGGCGGTGGCTAAAAGACAAGGGAGGGAAATGCCTGTGAAGATAGAACAAAGGAAGTTCCGAGGACTGGGGTGAGGACCGCAGGTGAAACAAGCAGCACTCCTGGCTGGTCCTGGACGGTCCTGGACATCAGGCGGGCCAGTGGGGAGGAGGAAAACACAGAAGAAGAGGCACCTCTCCTGAGGTCGGCATGCGCTCATGCCTCAAGGGTGTATTTTCCTTTACTTTCTAAATAAAACTGAGCTGTAACATAGAGCTTTAACACTGGTTTGTCTGAGGGCTGTAATGCTGGCCCATCACTTCCATTTTTTTGTTGCAATGAGACAGAACCAAGGAAATTATAAACTTCCCTGACATAACTATATAAAGTCAAAACTGATCCTACTTAGCACTGGTTCCAGAGATTAATAAAGATATGTAGAAAAAAAACACAACTGTTTTATCAATTCCCTGATCACCTCAGAATGCTTTTGGGTTCTTCATATAAATGCTGTTTATACCTTCTTCAGGGGGGTTCCCTGGTGGCTCAGAAGGTAAAGAAGGTGCCTGCAATGCAGGAGACCGAATTTGATTTTGGGGTCAGGAAGATCCCCTGGAGAAGGGAATGGCTACCACTCCAGTATTCTTGCCTGGAACAAGGACAGAGGAGCCCGATGGGCTATAGTCCATAAGGTCGCAAAAGTTGGACGTAACTGAGTGGCAAACACTACATCTTTTTGAAATCATCCCCAAAAGATGCATATTCCTTCTTTTCTTAAATCGCTCACTTGATTCTGTGAATATCTTGAAATTTATGGAGTTTTTACTAAGTATTAGTCTTTTCACTCCAGTACTCTTGCCTGGAAAATCCCATGGACGGAGGAGCCTGGTGGGCTGCCGTCCATGGGGTCGCTAAGAGTTGGACACGACTGAGCGACTTCACTCTCACTTTTCACTTTCATGCGTTGGAGAAGGAAATGGCAACCCACTCCAGTGTTCTTGCCTGGAGACTCCCAGGTACGGGGGAGCCTGGTGGGCTGCCGTCTATGGGACTGCACAGAGTCAGACACGACTGAAGCGACTTAGCAGCAGCAGCAGTCTTTTCACAGCTACGGAGCCTCAGTCAACAACCTACGTTTCGCACTATCCTTCTAGGCAGTAAAGCACTTCGTGTCAGAATGCTATGAGTTGAATTCACATGATCTTCTTTGTTGAATTTGCTTTTGTCCCCACCGATTATACAAGAATGGACATATGTTCTCTAATTTGATTTATTAAAGAATATTTTTTGAAAGAAGCCTCTCATCGTCAGATGCACACAGGCGTGAAAATAGCAAGGATTTTTTTTTTTTTTAATCTTCTTTTCATTGCATTCAGAAAGCAGCAGACTCAGGAGGTACTGGTGGTGAGGCAGAAGGCAGTCATCGAAGGCAATGAATGCACCATACAGTTTTCAGCTTAGAAAAGCTATTTTTAAAGACTTTGTAGAAGGAAACTTCATTTGCAGAAAATCAAGAAAATTTCATAGCTTTCATTCTGTGTTCTGTCATTTGAATACAAATGAGATCAATGGAAATATTCTTGTCTTAGCTAGAAAATTTCAGATCGAGCATAGCAACAGTCTGAAGTCCTAGAGTGACAATTGGGAGGAGGGGTTACAGGCTAAGTAACTGCTGAGAAGAGTAGTGTGGGATAAAGAGGGCAGTCAACATCTTCTGTGGCTTTCAGATATTAACACTGACATATCGGAGACATGGCAATGTTTCACAAGTGGAAAAAGTAAGATAAGAAATATGAATGCTTTGCCTAAAGTCTCAATGCTACTTTATCAATAGAAATATAACTAAATCATTTTGATTCACTGATTTAAATATTATTTTTCATAAAATTTGCACTTCATTATTTTCAAAATTATTGCTATCTTTCTATCCCAAGAATTTTGCATACTTAATTTTTTGTGCATACCTCAGCTACAAGCAGACTGTTTTCAGAAACTATAATTTATTTTCTAAATATTTGTCCCACCTTCTACATAACTACTTGTGTATAGATTTCTTTTATCTTGTATCTGTCAAAATTCTAGAGATACTGCTTTATAGATTCATAGTCTTTGTTCTTCTGAATGTGATTACTTCACAGGTATTATGTTTTACTAACTGATGCTTAAAAAATATTTTTTCCATTAAAATTGAAAAAGGATCTTCAGGTTATAGATTGATATTGTTACCATTGCAGTAACTCTAATGCTGGGAAAGACTGAAGGCGGGAGGAGAAGGGGACGACAGAGGATGAAATGGCTGGATGGCATCTCTGATTCAATGGACATCAATCTGAGTGAGCTCCAGGGGTTGGTGATGGACAGGGAAGCCTGGCATGCTGCATTCCATGGGGTCACAAAGAGTTGGACATGACTGCGCAACTGAAATGAACTGGACTGAACTGAATATTTAATGATGTTCTTTTATTTATTAATTTTTTAAATCTAGACACAGTCTTTTCACTAGCTCAGGGAAAAGTATGGTTCAATTGCAGTTTTGCATAGTGCTTCTCTTCCAATTGTCTTTCTTAACTGATGTATTATTATGTTTATACTTATTTAGTCCCTTATATCCTCTCAAATTTTCATCAGTTTCCTTTAGCAAATCATTTTTAGTGATAAGTTTTTCACAGAAATCTTCTTTGGTGGAAATACCAGGGCACTATTTATTATTCCTTTCTGCTCATTATCATTTCAAAGGCCTAGTGCAGCCTTGTTTTCTGTTCACTCTTCCCTGGATGGCAGGTGGTATGCTCAGCGTTTGACGATGTTCAACATAGGTTGATGGAGTGTCCTTAATCATAATATTTATGTGAAAACCCGGCGCTTTATCATCTTCATATTCTAACAGTCATCCCTTCAGGTTAGTTACCTGATGAATCTTCTCCAGTTTGATTTTTGCAGTCTTCTAATGTTTCCTTTTAGGCCGGTGTAGGCATTCTGTTTCACTAAGTTAGACAAGGCTGTGGTCCGTGTGATCAGATGGGCTAGTTTTCTGTGATTGTGGTTTTAGTCTGTCTGCCCTCTGATGCCCTCTCTCAGCACCTACTGTCTTACTGGGGTTTCTCTTACCTTGGAAGTGAGGTATCTCTTCACTGCTGCTCCAGCAAAGTGCAGCCGCTGCTCCTTACCTTGGACATGGGGTATCTACTCGCGGCCGCCACTGCTGACCTTGGACGTAGGGTATCTTCTCTTGGCCACTCGCCACTCGAGCGCTGCACAGCTCAATCAACTAAGTGAATGAACTAACTCAATGAAACTAAGCCATGCCCGCAGGGCCACCCAAGACAGACGGGTCATGGTGGAGAGGTCTGACGAAATGTGGTCCACTGGAGAAGGGAATGGCAAACCACTTCAGTATTCTTGCCTTGAGATCCCCATGAATGGTATGAAAAGACAAAAAGATAGGACACTGAAAGATCAACTCCCCAAATCGGTAGGTGCCCAACAGGCTACTGGAGATCAGTGGAGAAATAATTCCAGAAAGAATGAACGGATGGAGCCAAAGCAAAAACAACACCCAGTTGTGGATGTGACTGGTGATAGAAACAAATTACGATGCTTTAAATAGCAATATTGCATAGGAACTTGGAGTGTTAGGTCCATTGAATCAAGGCAAATTGGAAGCGGTTAAACAGGAGATGGCAAGACTGAACTCAACATTCTAGGAATCCGAGAACTAAAATGGACTGGAATGGGTGAATTTAACTCAGATAACCATTACATCTACTACTGTGGGCAGGAATCTCCTAGACGAAATGGAGTAGCCTTCATAGTCAACAAAAGAGCCGAAATGTGGTATTGGATGCAAACTCAAAAATAACAGAATGATCTCTGTTCGTTTACAAGACAAACCATTCAATATCAAATCTATGCCCCGACTAGCAATGCTGAAGAAGCTAAAGTTTAACAGTTCTATGAAGACCTACAAGACCTTTTAGAACTAATACCCAAAAGAGATGTTCTTTTCATTATAGGGGATTGGAATGCAAAAGTAGGAAGTCAAGAAACACCTGGAGTAACAGGCAAATTTGGCCTTGGAATGTGGAATGAAGCAGGGCAAAGACTAATAGAGTTTTGCCAAGAAAATGCACTGGTCATAGCAAATACCCTCTTCCAACAATACAAGAGAAGGCTCTACACATGGACATCACCAGATGGTCAACACTAAAATCAGATTGATTATATTCTTTGCAGCCAAAGATGGAGAAGCTCTATACAGTCAACAAAAAAAAAACAAGACCAGGAGCTGACTGTGGCTCAGATCATGAACTCCTTATTGCCAAATTCAGACTTAAATTGAAGAAAGTGGGGAAAACCACTAGACCATTCAGGTATGACCTAAATCAAATCCCTTATGATTATAAAGTGGAAGTGAGAAATAGATTTAAGGGACTAGATCTGATAGACAGAATGCCTGATGAACTATGGACAGAGGTTCGTGACACTGTACAGGAGACAGGGATCAAGACCATCTCCAAAAAAAGAAATGCCAAAAAGCAAAGTGGCTGTCTGGGGAGACCTTACAAATAGCTGTGAAAACAAGAGAAGCAAAAAGCAATGGAGAAAAGGTGAGATATAGCCCATTTGAATGCTGAGTTCCAAAGAATAGCACAGAGAAATTAACAACAAACAAACCTTCCCCAGCGATCCATGCAAAGAAATAGAGGAAAATAATAGAATGGGAAAGACTAGAGATCTCTTCAAGAAAATTAGAGATACCAAGGGAACATTTCATGAAAAGATGGATTCAATAAAGAACAGAAAAGTTATGGAGAAGCAGAAGATATTAAGAAGAGGTGGCAAGAATCCCAGAAGAACTGTACAAAAAAGACTGTCACTACCCAGATAATCAGAACAGTGTGATCACTCACCTAGAGCCAGACTTCCTGGAATGCGAAGTCAAGTGAGCCTGAGGAAGCATCACTAGGAATAAAGCTAGTGGAGGTGATGGAATTCCAGTTGAGCTATTTCAAATCCTAAAAGATGATACTGTGAAACTGCTACACTAAATATGCCAGCAAATTTGGAAAACTCAGCAGTGGCCACAGAACTGGAAAAGGTCAGTTTTCATTCCAATCCCAAAGAAAGGCAATGCCAAAGAATGCTCAAACTACCACACAACTGCACTCATCTCACACGCTAGTAAAGTAATGCTCAAAATTCTCCAAGCCAGGCTTCAGCAATACGTGAACCGTGAACTCCCTGATGTTCAAGCTGGTTTTAGAAAAGGCAGAGGAACTAGAAATTAAATTGCCAACATCTGCTGGATCATGGAAAAAGCAAGAGAGTTCCAGAAAAACAGCTATTTCTGCTTTATTGACTATGCTAAAGTCTTTGACTGTGTGGCTCACAATAAACTGTGCAAAATTCTGAGAGAGATGGGAATACCAGACCACCTGACCTGCCTCTTGAGAAATCTGTATGCAGGTCAGGAAGCAACAGTTAGAACTGGACATGGAACAACAGACTGGTTCCAAATAGGAAAAGGAGTACGTCAAGGCTGTATATTGTCACCCTGCTTATTTAAATTCTATGCAGAGTACATCATGAGAAATGCTGGACTGGAAGAAACACAAGCGGGAATCAAGATTGCCGGGAGAAATATCAATAACCTCAGACATGCAGATGACACCACCCTTTTGGCAGAAAGTGAAGAGGAACTAAAAAGCCTCTTGATGAAAGTGAAAGAGGAGAGTGAAAAAGTTGACTTAAAGCTCAACATTCAGAAAATGAAGATCATGGCATCTGGTCCCATCACTTCATGGGAAATAGATGGGGAAACAGTAGAAACAGTGTCAGACTTTATTTTTTGGGGCTCCAAAATCACTGCAGATGGTGACTGCAGCCATGAAATTAAAAGACGCTTACTCCTTGGAAGAAAAGTTATGACCAACCTAGATAGTATATTCAAAAGCAGAGACATTACTTTGCCGACTAAGGTCCGTCTAGTCAAGGCTATGGTTTTTCCTGTGGTCATGTATGGATGTGAGAGTTGGACTGTGAAGAAGGCTGAGCGCAGAAGAATTGATGCTTTCGAACTGTGGTGTTGGAGAAGACTCTTGAGAGTCCCTTGGACTGCAAGGAGATCCAACCAGTCCATTCTGAAGGAGATCAACCCTGGGATTTCTTTGGAAGGAATGATGCTAAAGCTGAATCTCCAGTACTTTGGCCACCTCATGTGAAGAGTTGACTCATTGGAAAAGACTTTGAAGCTGGGAGGGATTGGGGGCAGGAGGAGAAGGGGATGACAGAGGATGAGATGGCTGGATGGCATCACGGACTCAATGGACGTGAGTCTGAGTGAACTCCCGGAGGTGGTGATGGACAGGGAGACCTGGCGTGCTGTGATTCATGGGGTCGCAAAGAGTCAGACATGACTGAGCGACTGAAGTGAACTGAACTAGCATCATAGGAGAGTGTCCCTACATCCATCCTTTTCTAAGTCTTGGTCTGGGTCACATATTAAGTGTTATAATCTGAGGAAAGAAGGAAGGGAGTAACTTAAATTTTACCTCCTTCTCCCCTATTGATTTTGTTATTTAGTGGTTTATGTAATAGAGTCTCATTATGTCTCTTTTATACTCGGGTATCACAATAATGTGTTATTTATTTAATTCCTCAAGATGTTCTAGCTTGACCTGTTGGGACTTCTCCCTGACAGGATCTTGTATCTCTTTAATGTATTCCAACTGTATTAGTGTTAGTCACTCAGATGTGTCTGACTTTTTGTGACCCCGTGGACTATAGCCTGCAAAGTTCCTCTGTTCATGGAATTCTCCAGGCAAGAACATTGGAGTGGGTAGCCATTCCCTTCTCCAGGGTATCTTCCTGACACAGGGATCAAACCCTAGTCTCCAGCATTCTTGGTGGGTTCTTCACTCTCGGAGCCACCAGGGAAGCCCCAGTGTGTTCCCAACCATTTGTTTATTTGAACATTTCTCTATTTTATGGCTCAAATTTTGAACAGTTTCCTTTGGTGGTGATTTAGGCACTAAGTCGTGTCCAATTCTTGTGACCCCATGGACTGTAGCCTGACAGCTCCTCTGTCATTGGTATTCTCCAGGCAAGGATACTGGAGTGGGCTGCCATTTCCTTCTCCAGGGGATCTTCCCGACCCAAGAATCAAACCCAGCTCTCCTGCATTGCAAGCAGATTCTTTACCCACTGAGCTACGAGCAAAGCCCTCAGTTTCTTTTAGTATGTCATTTTTAATGATAAATTCTTCAGAGAGAGATCTTCAGTGAAAATATCAGAACATTATCTGTTATTCCTTTTTGCTTGCATTTCAGAGAGCTTTTTCAAAAAGACTATTCTCAAGACTATTTTTTGCATATTTCCATCACCAGCCCTGGATTCTGCCATTTCTCCAAGGAGTCCTGGTTCCTTTTATTGGAAAATGCTATTTAGAAACCAAGATACAGGTGGTAGGTATACTCTTTCTTTAAAAGACGCATACATATACACAAAATTATGGTGATAAACTGATGCTTACTTTCAAGAATATCTTAACTTCAAGTCACATTGCATGCAAAGTTCAATTTTGTTTTCTGCTAAGCTAGTTAATATTATCCTCACAGACCAAAAATTATCAAATATATAGCTTTTAGCTTAATTTTTCCACCAAAATTTGATAGTTTCACTATTTCATCTAATTCAATTTTGAACATTTCATATTCTAAACATTTTCTGAACAAAATAACACATTTAAAATATTTATCCAAACTTAAATTAAGGAGATCTTAAATTTCCACTTTAAAAGTTTAAACCAAGGGATGATATAATTTTATTTATCAAGTATATCTCTAAAATATGTTTCCCTTATTTTGAATAAAATATCAGAAACAGAAGCTTTAAAATGGTAAGAGGTTATTGTTTGTTTCCTTGTTTTTTTTTCTTTTAATTGGCATTTATAGTCTGACAATTATCACAAAAATAAAATAGCACAGCATACTATCATGTAAATCCAATAACAAAATAACTATTGCAATGAAATTAAACAATACACTCTTAGCTCTACAGAAGAGAATTGAAGGGAATCATTAGAGAAGGGCTTCCATGGTGGCTCAGATGGTAGAGAATCTGCCTGCAGTGCAGGAGACCCAGGTTCGACCCCTGGGTCAGGAAGATCCCCTGGAAAAGGACATGGCAACACACTGCAGTGTTCTTGCCTGGAGAATCCCATGGACAGAGTGGCCTGGGAGGCTACAGTCCATGGGCTCAAAAAGCGTCCAACACACCATTTTTTTTTCTTTTAATTGGCATTTATAGTCTGACAATTATCACAAAAATAAAATAGCACAGCATACTATCATGTAAATCCAATAACAAAATAACTATTGCAATGAAATTAAACAATACACTCTTAGCTCTACAGAAGAGAATTGAAGGGAATCATTAGAGAAGGGCTTCCATGGTGGCTCAGATGGTAGAGAATCTGCCTGCAGTGCAGGAGACCCAGGTTCGACCCCTGGGTCAGGAAGATCCCCTGGAAAAGGACATGGCAACACACTGCAGTGTTCTTGCCTGGAGAATCCCATGGACAGAGTGGCCTGGGAGGCTACAGTCCATGGGCTCAAAAAGCGTCCAACACACCGGAAAACTAGCCCTTTCACTTTTAGTAGAGAAAAAGCTACGTCCACATAAAGTGGGAAAATATATGAAGTGGGTTCTGAGGAAAACTCTCTTGTGTTTGGAATATGAATATATGGGCTGAATTCTGAATACACAGACAGGTGTCTGTAACCTTGGTCCAGTGACTTAACAGATCTGACCTGATGTCTTCATATTGAATACTAAAGAGAACTTCACAACTCTGCTCACTTTCCCACATTCTTGTGAAATCAAAGAACAAAATGCACATGACGGCTATTTTTAAACTGCAAAATGCTATGCAAATGTAAATTACTTTTGTTAGTCTTAATGAATATGCATCATGGCATTGTAAATTAGAACTGGAATTCTTGGACTGAAAGAGAAAGTGTAGATAATGAAGTGATTTTAATGGTATGTCCATGAAACTCACAGCTCATTTTTGTAGTACTAACAGCCAGGATGGTATAGCATTTTTCCCAGTTAATAAACACTTGAAGAATATTTTTAAAAAAGCAATATTTCTTTCTGTTTTTATTGCTAGTGTCCTCATTCAGCATGACCTATTTTGATGGCCTTCAAACCAACAAGCTTCCCTTTGTATTCTAGCCAATTAGCCTACAGTGCTGCAAGATACCTTCTAAAGTCAGTATTACCAGGTCATTGACTTACATAACTAATGTCTCTTTGTTACTATAAAAAAATTCTAAAATTTTCAACATAACATCAAACTATCCAACTGAGCCTTCCATGTCTATTTTCACTATTTCATCATACAAAAGTTATGCCTCAACTAAAATCAATTACTGCTTTTTCATGAATATTAACTACCTTTTCTATCTTTTCCCTAAGAATGATAATATTTATCACAAGCTGTGACAAGTGTGTATTTACCTCTTGCTGAATAGCATTGCATTGACAATCTTACATGAAAGAAAAGGAAGGAAGTTCAAATAACCAGTTTCAAATAATTAACTCTCGTGTTCAGCAGAGGAGAACTACTCAGAAGGGACAAAAGATTGTCAGTAATCACTGATAAATTATTGGTTTTGGATTGTCAGAGTTATTGGGAATTTAAAGAAAAAAGCTTCTGAGTATTGAGAGGAAGTTTTAGAAAATAGAAAATAAGCAGATTTGAAGTGACTCTGAATTGATGACAAAAATATATCTCTATGTCATCTGCATACAACTGAACATTCTCATTCAGGAGAAAAATTGGAATCTGATGGGCAAAATGATTGGGATTAGAAATTCCTCATGGTGTTTTATATTTACATATTCATCCTTTTAGTTATTCATTAATTCAAGAATCGTTGTTAGCACCTACTATGTGCTTGACATTTTCCTGTCCCTTAGGAATAGACAGTAAACAAACAAATTCCAGCTCTCAAAGACCTTTCCTCGCGGTTGGGACAGGCCCGCCAAAGCCAGGACACAGAAGGACATCAGAGCCCAGGCTGCAGTAGGCGCTCTGAAGACAAGCAAAGCAGAGGGTGGTGCTGGAGGGCAAGGGCACAGAGGGGCAGCTCTTTCACCAGAGAGTTCAAGGAAAAACTCTCTCGCGAGTGTGTGTCTGGGAGAGACCTGTGTACCTGGGGCAGGGGTCCAGGTTTGTACCTGGGAGGTCAATCTGGAGGAGGAGAAGTGCCACAGCCCTGAGGCAAAGGCAGGCTCGCAGAGTTCTGGAACAGTCCCAGGACTCTAGCTGCAGCAGAGCGAGCCAGGGAAAAGAGGGCTAGGCGGTGAGGCTGGAGCGGTGGCTATGCACACCGTCATCGGAGGCATTAAGGCCAGAAGGTGGACTTCAGATGCTATTCTGGGAAAGGCAGGATGTTAGTGAGTGGCTGTGAGCAGACGGGTAACACGATCCGACCTGAGTTTAATCAATCTCTCTGGCTGCTGCTGAGAATAGACCTTGAGAGGCACAAAGAGGAGGCAGGAGCAGCAAGGGGGACTGAGTCATATTCTGGTGAGAGAAGCTGGGGATAGCTTAGGGCAGTAGCTGCTGAGATGGCGTGCTTCCCTGATGCCTTTGGGATGAAGCAAACCTCCTTCAACGGGCATAAAGGGATGTTCTTCCCTGTGTCCACAGCCACATCCACCTGCTCCTCTTGTTCCCGTCACGGTCCACCCGACATCTCTCTGTCCAAGGCATCTGTCAGGGCGTGGCCTTCGTAGGCTACTCTGCACAATCAGAATTCTTCCTCTCTTCATTCACCTCGTTGATCATTCTCACCTTTTAAAATTCAGTTCTTCAGAAAAGTCCTCTCCAGTCTAATACTCTGGGTCAAATTCTCTTAACATAGGCTCTCATCGCAACCTGTTGTATTTACACTTCAGGGCAGTGAACATAAAGAGAGATTTATATCTATTTATGTGATTTAAAAAAATGTTTCTATCTGACCAACTGTGAGTACGCTTAGGGAAGGAGCCATATGGTGTCTTTGTTCACCTTTAACTTGTTCAATATTTAGTATTTTTGGTTCTTTTATTTGCTGAGAAAGAGGAAATAAATTTCAAGTAGATAACTGAACCAAATTCTCATGCAAAGAGAAGTTGCGTTTGGCATGAGACTACATGGGTTAATATCAGTTTTTCAGGTTAAAACTGAAGAACTTTGGTTTCTTCATGTATAAAATTAAGAACTTTGGGGATGACTGGGCTAACACACTAAGTTTTCTGAGGTGCTAAGATTTAAGACAAATATGTAGTATTACAGACAATACTCGGGGAAGGCAATGGCACCCCACTCCAGTACTCTTGCCTGGAATATCCCAGGGATGGAGCAGCCTGGTGGGCTGCAGTCCATGGGGTCGCTGAGAGTCGGACACGACTGAGCGACTCAGCAGCCACAGCAGCACAGACCACACAGCGTGGACTTTGCATAACTCTAAGGAACTGAATAAATGCAATTAGACCCTTGTTTTTAAACTAAGAAGAATTAGTCTAAAAATATAAGTATGCACAGTAAAAGTAGACGAGGTTACCAATTACAAAGGACATGAACTTATAGCGCACAAATTACACAGGAAAGCTTGAGAGAAGATGAATCTCCTGAAAATGTTGCTGGCTCTACACGCTGGCTGAGGAGACTGGCGCCTTGTGTGGTGACTTGAGGGATGTGCATTGAGCAAGCAGGATTTAGGGCCCCCAAAACAGTTCTTACTGAATGGAACCTGAAGAATATATGCACCTTAGATGGATTTATCAATAGCTCTCTCATATTAGAGACCGGAACACTCCCCTAATGGCCTAATCAGTACCCAGGAAAGAGATCCGGTTAGCGGCTTCTTATCTACCCACTTCTAGAGTAGAAGTGTCCACTTACAAATGTCCCGTGAAGGTGATTTATGTCTTTGAACAGAGGTAGTGTGGTTCAGTCGGTTAAGAATCCATGTCATTGCAGGAGACCCGGGTTCAATCCCTGGGTCAGGAAGATTCCCTGAAGAAGGAAATGGCAGCCCTCTCTTGTATTCCTGAGAAATTCCATGGAGAGAGGAGCATACTAAGAACATATTCCTGTATGTTAACATGTAGGAATTGCCCTCAAAATATTTGCTCAGAGTGAAAGCAAGAAAAGGAGAATGTGCCCCACAGATGTTGATCAGATGAACACACTTGAACCTGCCTGTTGTGTTTATGTGTGTTTGGAAGTTGTTGTTCTTCGTTGTTTAGTTGCTAAGTTGTGTCCAACTTGTTTGCAACCCCAAGGACTAGAGCCCGCCAGTCTTCCCTGCCCCTGGGATTCTCCAGGGAACAATAGTGGAGTGGGTTGCCATTTCCTTCTTCAGGGGATCTTCTAGACACAGGGATCAAACCTGCATTTCCTGCGTTGACAAGTGGATTCCTTACCACTGAGCCAGCGGGGAAACCAGGAGAGTTAATAACATATTCACTCTGAACAAAATGTTAACAAGTGTCAGAGCAATGAGGGCAATAAGAAGAAAAGTACTTGAGAATGCACACGTTTTTGTTTTGTTTTTCATTCTCTCCTATTAAGAACAAAATAATTTAACTGATGTATTAATTTATACTCTAACACCATTACATGGAAACAAAACATTTCATCACTAGCACAGGGCTTCTTTGGGGGTTCAGATGGTAAAGAATCTGCCTGCTGTGTGAGGACCCAGGTTAGATCCCTGATCAGGAAGGTCTCCTGGAGAAGGGAATATTCTTGTCTGGAGAATGCCATGGACAGAGGAGCCTGGTGGGCTACAGTCCTTGGGGTCAGAAACAGTCAGACACGACTGAGTGACTAACGTTTTATAGACATGAGAGAAATCTGCATCTTATCAACATCTGTCCCTCCCAGTATTACCAGAACCCACTGGAAACACCCATAGTGTGATACAATGCTTCCTCATTTTGAGAAGTGATCTGGGAATATGTTTGCGGAAACAAAGACCAGGAAATACACATGTATAATATGTCACATTTGAAAACTAAGCTGTATGTAGAATATAGGCGAATAATATGCATTTAAAATGTGATTCTGTGAGCAATCTGTGTGTGTATAAATGGTGGCTGTCCATCTATTTAAACAAATCTAGTGAAAACAGATAGCCACCTATCTGTTCTGCTAGCAGCCTTGAGGAGGCAGACCAGTCTTACCTTGGGTTGTTAGTCGCATCAGGTTTCAAATAAGTCTGTGCAATCAGGTGACTTGAATTGGAGCCCTTTTCTCTATTTGCTCCAATATCCAGACTCCCTGACCAGTCGCTGTTGGAAATTCAGCAGCATAACCCTTAGAAACAATATATCAGTGACATTATTTATATTCAGAGAAAAAGAATCTTCTTTGAATAATGCATACAGTGTTTCACCTGCTCTCCATTTCCTTTTTTCTTTCTCTTATATCACATGATCTTTTTTCAATTCTACCAAATTTCCTGGGAAACAAAAACTCAATGAAATTCTCCATCTGGTGGGATAACATCTTGAACCATTAGGAAACAATCTTTAGTTTCTAAGCACATACTATTTATTCTTGTCATTGATAGTTTTTTTTTTTTTTAAGTAACTGGACCTTTATTTTTTTATTTTAATTTTTTAAATATAAATTTGTTTATTTTAATTGGAGGTTAATTACAATGTTGATAGTTTTCTACTGATCATGATAGCATTAACCACATGAACCTTAATTTATCCAGTACAATAAAGGCAAAGTAAGGGAAGCAAATGACTTCACTAGAGGCCAAGGAGGGCTTCCTGTGTTTCGTTATAACTCAGTATCGAGCACGTGGCACACATATATTGACTGTAGCCAAGGAGACACTTGCCTAGAGATTTATTTTTCTAGTATACTTTATTTGTTTATTTTTTAAATTTTACTTCATTTTACTTTACAATACTGTATTGGTTTTGCCATACATCAACATGAATCTGCCACGGGTGTACATGAGTTCCCAATCCTGAACCCCCCATCCCACCTCATACTGATCATGATAGCATTAACCACATGAACCTTAATATTATCCAGTACAATAAAGGCAAAGTAAGGGAAGCAAATGACTTCACTAGAGGCCAAGGAGGGCTTCCTGTGTTTCGTTATAACTCAGTATCGAGCACGTGGCACACATATATTGACTGTAGCCAAGGAGACACTTGCCTAGAGATTTATTTTTCTAGTATACTTTATTTGTTTATTTTTTTAATTTTACTTCATTTTACTTTACAATACTGTATTGGTTTTGCCATACATCAACATGAATCTGCCATGGGTGTACATGAGTTCCCAATCCTGAACCCCCCATCCCACCTCCCTCCCCCTATTTTTACAGAGCAGCAGTGCAGTCGTGGCTAAACAGCATGCTGAAAGGAAGGGACAGTGGTCTCCTGTGTATATTTTGCCTCCACACATGCATGACCGCGTGCCTGCTCAGTTGTTTAGCCATGTCTAACTCTCTGTGACCCCATGGACTGTAGCCCACCAGGCTCCTCCAGGCAAGAATACTGAAGTGGGTTGCCATTTCCTCCTCCAGGGGATCTTCCTAATCCAAGGATCAAACCTGCATCAGATTTCTCCTGCATCTCCTGAATTTGCAGGCAGATTCTTTACCACTGAGCCACCTGGAAAGCCTTCTTCCACACGTGTATAGCCTCTCTGAATACTAGCATATCCTACCAAGCGGTTAATTTGTTAACCACTGATGAGTCTACATTGACATATCATCATCGCCCCAAGTCTAGGGTTTACATTAAGGCTGACTTTTGGTGATATGCATTCTATGGATTTGGACAAGTCGATAATGGCATGTATCCATCATTACCAGATACGGAGTATTTTCAATGTTTTAAAAGTCTTCTGCATTCTACATATTTATCTACTCCATTCCAAACCCCTGGAATTCACTTATTTTTTTCCCCTGTTTCCATGGTTTTGCCTGTTTTAGGAAAAATGTAAAAGTTGGAGTCATGCATATGTCATCTTTTCAGATTGGCATCCTTCATGTAGTAATAAACATTTCAGTTTCGTGTGGCTTAAGAGCTTATTTCTCTTTAGTGCTGAATAACATGCCATTATCTAGGTATACCAGAGTTCATTTATCCATTCACCTACTGAAAGACATTTTGACAGCTTCTATATTCTGGCACATGAATAAAACTGCTATAAACATCCATGTACAAGTTTTAGTATGGACATAAGTTTTCAACTCTCTGGGGTAATGTGAAGTGATGAATTATATGTAGAGTTGTTTAGTTAGAAGCTGCCAAACTCTCAGAATCGCTCATAGAATTTTGCATTTCCACCAGCAGTGCACGAGTTTCTGATTTCCAGATCCTTACCAGAACTGGATGTGGACACTTCCAGATTTTGCTCACCTAATCATGTGTGGGCTTCCTAAGCGGCTCAGTGGTAAAGAAGCCTCCTGACAGTGCAGGAGGCACAAGAGATGGGAGTTCAATGCCTCGGTCGAGAGATACCCTGAAGGAGAAAATAGCAACCCACTATAGTATTGTTGCCTGGAAAATTCCATGGACAGAGGAGTCTGGAGGGCTGCAGTCCGTGGAGTCATGAAGAGTCAGACATGACTGAATGAACACACACACACACAC
>SJXQ01012915.1:0-116772 GCA_006408695.1 Aepyceros melampus
TTTATTTTAGAAGAATTCCAGCTAATAAAATGGAAAAGGATTATAGAATCAAAACATTACCATTTGCAACCATTAATGAAATATAGACCTAGACCATAATCTTCAAAAGGCTAAGAAAACATGAGTTAAAAGGCAGATGGGAAATGTCATATGGATGGATCAGACTGACAACACCGCTCAGTGATCAATCTCAAGGACACAGGAGGAAAGACAACCAGAAATGAAGAGACTTCTGAATAAGGGCTATAGGAAATACACCACCACATCTCAGGTCTCTTTTCACAAATCTGAATCCGAGTAAGCCTCTATATGGACAGTTATTATCAATTTAAAGGAAATAGCATGAGCCAGAAGAATAGAACCACAGCACAATAGAGACACAAACAGCATACTCCAGAATGCAGACTCCACAAGAAAAAGATCCAGCTTGATAAGTAAATAAATGGAGATTTATAAAAGGACATTTGAATGAAAAGAGATCAAGATTTCAAAGAAATTAAATTTAAAACCATAATGAGCTACTACCATATATCTATAGAACAACAAAAAAGATAAAGATGGAAAACCTCAAATTGTCTACTGCTTAGTAATTGTGATGAATATTATCTAATTTTTATAATCATTATCTTCATATTTTTGTTAAATAAATATGGTCTGTATATGCAAAAAAAAAAAAAATAATAAATTAGGGTAAGGAGAGTACCGAATCATGAAGTGATAGAGTGAGGAGGGAAACCACTTTGGTGAGATGAGATGATTATCTCAGAAGAGACCTGCATGAACTAAAGTAGTGAATTACAAAATTATTTAGGGAAGTAGTTTCCAAGATGATTGAACCACCAGAGGAAGGATGTCTTTAGGTACAAGCAGGCTGTAGTAGTCTAGGAAAAGCAGATATCTATATATTTGTATCTCACTCTCCTGGCATCTTTGGTCTGTCCCGTAACAGTCCACTGAGATTTTAGAGCATACTACATCCCTCACTGGAGAAGGCAATGGCACCCCACTCCAGTACTCTGGCCTGGAAAATCCTATGGACAGAGGAGCCTGGTAGGCTGCAGACCATGGGGTCACTAAGAGTCGGACACGACTGAGAGACTTCACTTTCACTTTTCACTTTCATGCATTGGAGAAGGAAATGGCAACCCACTCAGTGTTCTTGCCTGGAGAATTCCAGGGACAGGGGAGCCTGGTGGGCTGCCGTCTATGGGGTTGCACAGAGTCGGACATGACTGAAGTGCCTCAGCAGGAGCAGCAGCAGCAGCAGCACATCCTGTCCACTCCCACCCCATAAAAACTGATGTACTTTACCTAATCACTTATGCAATACTATGGACAGAGGAGCCTGGTAGGCTGCAGACCATGGGGTCACTAAGAGTCGGACACGACTGAGAGACTTCACTTTCACTTTTCACTTTCATGCATTGGAGAAGGAAATGGCAACCCACTCAGTGTTCTTGCCTGGAGAATTCCAGGGACAGGGGAGCCTGGTGGGCTGCCGTCTATGGGGTTGCACAGAGTCGGACATGACTGAAGTGCCTCAGCAGGAGCAGCAGCAGCAGCAGCACATCCTGTCCACTCCCACCCCATAAAAACTGATGTACTTTACCTAATCACTTATGCAATCAATTGCTTGCTGTAGCATTTAAAAGACAGAGTCCTTGACTAACTTTTTGACTTGGTACATGGTGCCATGACAGAAATATTCAATATCTATTTTATCAAGGCTTCCCAGGTGGCTCAATGGTAAAGAATCCACCTGCCAAGCAGGAGATGTGGGTTTGATCCCTGAGTAGGGGAGATCCATTGGAGAAGGAAATGGCAACCCACTCCAGGATTCTTGTCTCAGAAATCCCATGAACAGAGGAATTGGTTATAGTCGATGAGGTCACAGAGTTGGACACATCTTAGCGACTATACAGCAACATATTTTATCAAAAACTAAAGTAGAAGCAGACATTCATATATAAACACACATATTTGTGTGTGTGTGTGTGTGTGTGTGTATATATATATTTAAAGCTCACATGCAGAAAACGAAGATCATGGCATCCAGTCCCATCACTTCATGGGAAATAGACAGGAAAACAGTGGAAACAGTGTCAGACATTATTTTTCTGGGCTCCAAAATCACTGCAGATGGTGACTGCAGCCATGAAATTAAAAGATGCTTACTCCTTGGAAGAAAAGTTATGACCAACCTAGATAGCATATTCAAGAGCAGAGATATTACTTTGCTGACTAAGGTCCATCTAGTCAAGGCTATGGTTTTTCCAGTAGTCATGTATGGATATGAGAGTTGGACTGTGAAGAAGGCTAAGTGCCGAAGAATTGATGCTTTAAAACTGAGGTGTTGGAGAAGACTCTTGAGAATCCCTTGGACTGCAAGGAGATCCAACCAGTCCATTCTGAAGGAGATCGGCCCTGGGATTTCTTTGGAGGGAAAGATGCTGAAGCTGAAACTCCAGTACTTTGGCCACCTCATGGGAAGAATGACTCATTGGAAAAGACTCTGATGCTGGGAGGGATTGGGGTCAGGAGGAGAAGGGGACGACCGAGGATGAGATAACTGGATGGAGTCACTGACTCCATGGGCGTGGGTCTGGGTAAACTCCGGGAGTTGGTGATGGACAGGGAGGCCTGGCGTGCTGTGAGTCATGGGGTCGCAAAGAGTCGGACACGACTGAGCGACTGAACTGAACTGAACAATTTTTTTTCTCACCCCCTAGCTTTTTTTTTTTTTTTTTCTTGCATTTACATTCATTTCAAATTGTATACGTGGTCTCCAGGGGCTTTGCACTCTCTGGGTCTGGCAGGCCTCAGCCTCGGCCAGGACCCGCGGCTCATGCTCCAGGAATGGCTGGGGCAGGTGCTGCAGGGCCAGACTGCACGACCCCACTGCTGTCTGAGGAGGGTTTCAAAGCTGCGCCTCGCTGCCAGATGGCGTGATCCTTTGTCACACAGCATCTGTGTCCCCTCGTGGGCGGAGCCCCAGCCTCTACGCACCCCCGGTCGTCCAGCTTGTGCACCTTGTCTGAAAAGGTGCGATCTTAATTGTGATATATGTAAGTTTGTAACATATATTTTTATGTGTCTTGAAACACTTAATGTGTTATATGGGCTTTCCTAGTGACTCAGAAGGTAAAGACTCTGCCTGCAATGCGGAATACTTGGTTTCGATCCTTGAGTTGGGACTATCCCCTGGAGGAGTCATGGGAACCCACACTAGTAATCTTGCCTGGAGAATTACATGGACAGAGGAGCCTGGCAGCTATAGTCCATGGGGTCACAAAATATCGGACAGGATTGAACAACTAACGTAATATGTATACACTACTTTAATGTAAAAAATGTTAACATTTAAAAATACATAATTGAATATTTGACTATGTATAACACATATGTACACACAGGCACACACCCTTCTGGTTCTCTGTTTGGAACCCTGAATGCCAGGTACTTTTGACACTGAGAGTGGTTATGGAGAACAGAATAAGGATGGGCTTTTTGAATTGGTTCCAAGATTTCTGGAATTGGTTCTCTAGTCTGATCGGATTCAGAGGCAGTCATGATTCTGTATCCAGTGGTGAAGAAGGCACTGAAGTCTCTGAGGTGAAGCAGCAACAAAGGTAGGCAAAATATCATCACTGAGTACTATCTCGTCTCTTCCATTTTTTAGAAAAATACAATTTGAAGTATTCTTCAAAATCTTCCCTTTTGCTTTTGGAAAAACACATGCAAATATAATCTTAATTGTTTTCTCTGAACTATCTTTTGAAGCTTTAAGGCCAATTTCCTTTCCATAGTTAGTATGAGTATTTTAATTTAACTTTTTACTCTGAAGTGTAAGGCACATCCAGAAAAAGATAAAAAGCATATATACATTGAATTGTCAAAAAAAGTAAGCACACTTACGTAAATATTACTTAGGTCAAGGGTACTACAGTGTGTCAAACTCCTCCTTTTGTGATCTCTCTCATCGCTACTTTGCTATTCTTCCCCTAAAATAATCATTGTGCTGATTGCTAAAACCTGTTTTGAATTAAATACAAAAGGAATCATGCAGCATGACTTTTTTACACATGGTTTCTTGGGTTAACATTATGTTTGTGAAAGGTGTTATGTTGTTATGCAAAGGTATAATTGATTTATTTTCATTGCTTTAAAGAATTCATTATATAAAAAAATCCAATTTGTTTATCCATTCTACAAATGGACATGAGGCACGTATTTTGGGGCTATTCTTAAAAATATTTCTGTACATCCATGTGCGTCTCTTTCTAGAGAAAGAGTGACTGCTTTTTTGATGGTCACATTCTTAGGATGAATTTTCTGGCTCATAAAATAGATGTATGTTTATCTTTAATAGAATATGTGAAAGTCTTTTTATGGAGATTGTACTAATTTACACTCTGAAGAGCAGCATATGAATATTGCATTTTTTACAATACTTCATATTGTCAGTTTTCTTTTGTTTTAGCTTTTTCATGCTTCTCTCAATTTTAGCCCTTCTGGTCTTATAAAACTCTCTCATTGTGGTTTTAACTTGCAGCACCCCTATGCATAATTCACTGGATCTTCGAAAAAGCAAGAGAGTTCCAGAAAAACATCTATTTCTGTGTTATTGACTATATAAAAACCTTTAACTGTGTGGATCACAAAAAACTGTGGAAAATTCTGAAAGAGATGGGAATACCAGACCACCTGACCTTCCTCTTGAGAAACCATTATGCAGGTCAGGAATTAACAGTTAGAACTGGACATGGAACAACAGATGGTTCCAAATAGGAAAAGGAGTATGTCAAGGCTGTATATTGTCACCCTACCTATTTAACTTATATGCAGAGTACATCATGAGAAATGCTGGGCTCGGGGAAGCACAAGCTGGAGTCAAGATTGCCGGGAGAACTATCAGTAACCTCAGATATGCAGATGACACCACCCTTATGGCAGAAAGTGAAGAAGAACTAAAGAGTCTCTTGATGAAAGTGAAAGAGGTGAGTGAAAAAGTTGGCTTCAAGCTCAACATTCAGAAAACGAAGATCATGGCATCTGGTCCCATCACTTCATGGCAGATAGATGGGGAAACAGTGACACAGTGTCAGATTTTATTTTTCTGGGCTCCAAAATCACTGCAGATGGTGACTGCAGCCATGAAATTAAAAGATGCTTACTCCTTGGAAAGAAAGTTATGACCAACCTAGATAGCATATTAAAAAGCAGACACATTACTTTGTCAACAATGATTCATCTAGTCAAGGTGATGGTTTTTCCAGTAGTCAAGTATGCATGTGAGAGTTGGACTATAAAGAAAGCTGAGCACCAAAAAATTGATGCTTTTGAACTGTGGTGATGGAGAAGACTCTTAAGAGTCCCTCGGACTGCAAGGAAATCCAACTAGTTCATCCTAAGGGAAATTGGTCTTGAGTGTTCATTGGAAAGACTAATGTTAAAGCTGAAACTCCAGTGTTTTGGCCACCTAATGTGACAAGCTGACTCATTTGAAAAGACCCTGATGTTGGGAAAGATTGAAAGCAGGAGAAGCAGGAGTCTACCGAGGATGAGATGGTTAGATGGCATCACTGACTCAATGTACGTGAATTTTTGTGAACTCCAGATGTTTGCGATGAACAGAGAGGTCTAGCATGGTGCGGTTCATGGGGTTGCGAAAAGTCAGACACGACTGAGCGACTGAACTGAACTGAGCTGAACTATGTCTAATTGGCTTCCCTGGTGGCTCAGAGATTAAAGTGTCTGCCTCCAATGTGGGAGACCAGGTTTGATCCTTGGGTCAGGAAGATCCCCTGGAGAAGGAAATGGCAACCCACTCCAGTATTCTTGCCAGGAGAATCCCATGGACAGAGAAGCCTGGTAGGCTACAGTTCACGGGGTTGCAGACATTATGTTGGGCACCATTTCATAGATTTGTTTGTCATTTAGATTATTTCTTTTGTCCTTATTTTTCTTACTGTTTTTTAGTTCTCTATATATTTTGGATACTAATGTACAGAAAAATAGATTCTTCCTATTTCTGTGATTTCTGTTTCCACTATTAAACAGTGTCTTTAAATTAATGGATCTTGAAATTAATATAGCCTGATTTATCAGTTTTTCTCTTATGAGTAGTTCCTTTTGTGTCATGTTTAAGAAATCTGCATTTCTCACAATCCTGTGCCATCTTCTAAATATCTTTATTGTCTGATTTTCACATTTAAGTCTACAGTCTCACTGGAATTAGTTTATGTATATGATTTAAGGCAGTGATCAGCCTTTCGTTCCCAATTTTTTCTCTTACCTATTTTGTGTGTGTGTGTTTGTGTGTGTGTGCAGATATTCAGTTAACCCACAACTGTGTTTTTAAAAGAGAGTTCTGTGTATGTGTGTGTTTTCTGTTTTGTATTTTGTGTTCTATCATCATTGAACACTCTTAATAAGATACTTATAAAAGTGATGTTTGACCATATTTTTGATACCATAGAACAGTTTTGTCAAACTAACTAGTATAATGAGGTCAGCTGGTTACTCATAATTATATTGAGAAGTACGAAATGGAATAAAAAAAGAATGAACTCAAAGGTTTAAATTCCCAATTCAAGCTCAGAATACATAACTTAAAATGTTTTATATCTGTCCCGAAAGAAACCTTTATCTGATGTAGCCACAGAGCTGAGTCTCATTATACAAGTGATTGAATTACAATCTAATTTGAATCACCTAAACATAACAGGATATCTTCTGTTAATTTGAGGGCATTAATTCGGAAGCAATGGTGTTCTGAATGTCAAAATAGAGACTGGAAGATTCAGGTGAAGCTGGGAGCCCTGGACCTCTACAATCTACTGAGTTTCCTTTTCCAGTAGAAACAGCTCTTTCAACCCTGTTTGTTAACTCGCTTTTGCCTGAATAATCCAGAATGACCTACTGTGAGGTAGCCACCTAGCAAGACACTGCAGAATTTGTTAAGGACCACTCTTCAGCACCCTTCTTTATAATACAAATCAAATAGTATCAGCCACTTCCTTAAGCCCTCAAAAAGGTTCTTATTGCAGTTAAAAGAAAATATGACCATTTTTTCATTGCTTAGATGACTTTGTTCAGACTTTTTACTGCTACCTGCTTGCTCTCTGTGATCCTTAATATGGTTTGTGTTCAGTTTCTTGAACATATTAAGCTTTGCCCTGAGTCAAGGCTTTAAATTTGAGTAATATCAAAGTTGTTTAATAACTTTTCTGTTGTCCATGTTTCAGCATCTAAGTTAGAATAAATACACTTCATACCTTGTTTATTACTTCCTACTTATTTATTTTCTTCTAAATAGTTATGATTATCATAAATGAATGTGCATTCTTAAATTCACTATCTATCTATCACTCAAAACTCCAGTATCCAAATTTCATGTCCACATGACAAGTAAAATAATGCTTCACACAAGTAGCCACTCAATAAATAATATGTTTAAAGAATGAATATAAGTACACATATAAGAATAACATTGATATAATCTACCATATTTTATAGTAGTTTGTAAAATTCTACTACTTATTGTAACAGAATTTATAGTTGTATTGAAGACTGGAAACTAACTTAATCTGTTGTCATCACATTTTCAATTCTGATTCAATTGCCTTAGGAGTTGAAATATATTGACTTTTGTTACTTTGTTTCCATCCATTAGAACTTCCAAAACAAAGGGTAAATACTTGAGATCTAGGACAACAAGTAATGTTCCCTGCTGCTGTTGCTGCTTAGTCACTTCAGTTGCGTCCAACTTTGTGCAACCCCATAGATGGCAGCCCACCATGTTCCCCTATTCCTGAGATTCTCCAGGCCAGAACACTGGAGTGGGTTGCCATTTCCTTCTCCAATGCATGAAAGTGAAAAATGAAAGTGAAGTCGCTCAGTTGTGTTTGACCTTCAGCAACCATATGGACTGCAGCCCACCAGACTCCTCCATCCGTGGTATTTGCCAGGCAAGAGTACTGGAGAGTGGGGTGCCATTGCTTTCTCTAGTGCTTCCCAAAGCACACATAAAATATGGTTATCGAGCAGTACTTTAAAATATTAAAATTACCAAAAATTGTTGATTGATTTTCTAACATTGAATGATTGACATAGACTTATTGAAATACTACTTGTCATATTTGGTGAGCTTTATTACATGAAACTTATTTTAGCTAACTAATGGATTGTTAAGATTAAGTCAAAGAGTGTATCAACAAATGTGTATATATATGTGTGTGTGTGTGTGTATGTGTGTCTTTATGTATATATACACATATATACATATATGTATATGCACATATATACTAGAGAAAGAAATGGCAACCCATTCTAGTATTGTCTGGAAATTTCCATGGACAGAGGACCCTGGCAGGCTAAAGTCCATGGTGCTGCAAAGATCCGGCCAGGATTAAGTACATGAGCACACATGTGGTCATACATACATACATATATATATACATTATATATATGATATCAGACTTACTTTGAAGAAAGTGGTCAAAACCACTAGAGCATTCAGGTATGACCTAAATCAAATCCCTTATGATTATACAGTGGAAGTGAGAAATAGATTTAAGGGTCTAGATCTGATTGATACAGTGCCTGATGAACTATGGAATGAGGTTTGTGACATTGTACAGGAGACAGGGATCAAGACCATCCCCATGGCAAAGAAATGCAAAAAAGCAAAATGGCTGTCTGAGGAGGCCTTACAAATAGCTGTGAAAAGAAGAGAGGTGAAAAGCAAAGGAGAAAAGGAAAGATATAAACATCTGAATGCAGAGTTCCAAAGAATAGCAAGAAGAGATAAGAAAGCCTTCTTCAGCAATCAATGCAAAGAAATAGAGGAAAAGAACAGAAGGAGAAAGACTAGAGATCTCTTCAAGAAAATTAGAGATACCAAGGGAACATTTCATGCAAAGATGGGCTCAATAAAGGACAGAAATGGTCTGGACCTAACAGAAGCAGAAGATATTAAGAAGAGGTGGCAAGAATACATGGAAGAACTGTACAAAAAAGATCTTCATGACCCAGATAATCATGATGATGTGATGACTAATCTAGAGCCAGACATCTTGGAATGTGAAGTCAAGTGGGCCTTAGAAAGTATCACTACGAACAAAGCTAGTGGAGGTGATGGAATTCCAGTTGAGCTGTTTCAAATCCTGAAAGATGATGCTGTGAAAGTGCTGCACTCAATTTGCCAGCAAATCTGGAAAACTCAGCAGTGGCCACAGGACTGGAAAAGGTCAGTTTTCATCCCAATTCCAAAGAAAGGCAATGCTGATAAAGGACAGAAATGGTCTGGACCTAACAGAAGCAGAAGATATTAAGAAGAGGTGGCAAGAATACATGGAAGAACTGTACAAAAAAGATCTTCATGACCTGGATAATCCCGATGGTGTGATCATTCACCTAGAGCCAGACATCTGGGAATGTGAAGTCAAGTGGGCCTTAGAAAGCATTACTACGAACAAAGCTAGTTGGAGGTGATGGAATTCCAGTTGAGCTGTTTCAAATCCTGAAGATGATGCTGTGAAAGTGCTGCACTCAATTTGCCAGCAAATCTGGAAAACTCAGCAGTGGCCACAGGACTGGAAAAGGTCCGTTTTCATTCCAGTCCCAAAGAAAGGCAATGCCAAAGAATGCTCAAACTACCACACAATTGCAGTCATCTCACATGCTAGTAAAGTAATGCTCAAAATTCTCCAAGCCAGACTTCAGCAATACATGAACCGTGAACTCCCTGATGTTCAAGCTGGTTTTAGAAAAGGCAGAGGAACCAGAGATCAAATTGCCAACATCCGCTGGATCATGGAAAAAGCAAGAGAGTTCCAGAAAAACATCTATTTCTGCTTTCTTGACTATGCCAAAGCCTTTGACTGTGTGGATCACAATCAACTGTGGAAAATTCTGAAAGAGATGGGAATCCCAGACCACCTGACCTGTCTCTTGAGAAATCTGTATGCAGGTCAGGAAGCAACAGTTAGAACTGGACATGGAACCACAGACTGGTTCCAAATAGGAAAAGGAGTACGTCAAGGCTGTATATTGTCACCCTGCTTATTTAACTTATATGCAGAGCACATCATGATCCACCAGGGAAGCCCATAAAAGATTATATGCGCTAGATAACGAGAGAGGAAGACAGGAAGCATTCTGATGCTTCATCCTCTGATGAACTTGAAAGGCAGGAAAAAGGCACAGGCTTGGAGGAAGAGCTCATGGGCTGCCTGGGGAAAGGAGGGGTAGTCCTAGCAGCATCCTTCTTCATGGGGCTTGAAGTGTGTTACATACCGTAAAGGTTTTCAATTTCAATCTGCATCCTCAACTGTAATGGAACCCTACGTCTTCCTCTGAGAAGCAAAGTTCACGATGCTTTAAAAAAGAAGAAAATGAGAAGGAAGAACTGAAGCCACAATCCTCTCTACTATTTATTTAGTATTAGAAACTGTGGTCGATGCCTCGCGTACTCTTGGGTTTTCTTCTTCGGCTGGAGCAATCCAACAGGAAAAGTGTTGTTCCTATTTTCAGATGAGGCCTCTGAGTTCGGGGTGGCCAGGATTTGCCACAGGTCATAGTGTTAGGAGGTGCTAGTCAGGATCGGACTGCAGTTTGACTCCAGAATTGCTCCTTTCCCTTCATTACGCCACACTAAGAATTTTCAGTTCTCTACCATTTCCAGACTCCATGACTCTATCCCAGGAGAGAGAACCCGGCGATACAGCCATCATTATGCACTTATGAGGATATAACCGGGCCCATTATGAGGATGATGTCTTTTGGGGTCACGGCCAAATGTGGGAAAAGTTGTAATAAGGGTGGAGACTACCTGTGTTCTCTCCTCTTCATATGCCCCCTTTCCTTCCTCTCCGAGGCACCCTCTCTGTAATTGAAGACATTCAGTACTTCCTGTTTCCTAAGATTGCACCTAACCCAGGCTCCTGGGAGCATAGGGGCTCCAGGACTGCCCTGCTCCCAGAGCCTCTATTCCCTCTGTGTTCGTAAATTTTATCGCCAGATGATCTGTTTCAAACAACGAAACACAGCAATTACAACAACTTTCGGATTAGCATATCAGCTGGAAGAGATTTCAATGAAAAAAAAACTATTTCTCAGGGCAGACTGTCAGGCAGCAGCAGCAGAAGATGTGTTATTACTGGCCTAGGGGTCCCCAGCTTCCATAAAGGCTTTGCAGAAGCTAACCAATCCTATCATCTCACTAAAAAGAAACACCAACTAGCAAAGAGAGGAAAAGTCTAAGCTTTAAGTTTGATTGACTCCATGATCTGAAAGCTTGAACAAGTTCCTGTACGATGGATATGACAATACCAAGAGCTTTCTGGCATCTCATAGCAATCTTCTGCAAATTAAATTAAAAACAGAAAAGACTACTTAACACCGTGCCTGGCACACAGAGGCACTCTTTCTATTCTTATGCAAAGCACCTTGTCTGGTCATCTAGATGGAGTTAGTTGCCAAGTATGTTCTATCTTACAGAGAGAAGACAGAGGTGTCTTATGAAAATAAGATGTGCTCCCAAGGTTCCTTTCAATGTGCCAAGTAGGAGCCTCCTATTCCACTGCAGGAAAAAACCAGCTGGTACATCAGCTGGTTCTGACTGGATCAGTCACAACTCCTTCTAGTGATGACCTCTGGGACCCCACAGGAGGTGGGCAGGACGGGAACCAGCGTGCAGTGGAGCGAGTGGAACCCCGCTGCCCAGAGAAGGTAACTGACGGATGATATTTCACAGTGACCATTATGTAACTGATCAATTTCCAAGCAGTTTCCAGTTACTGCCATTCTGAAGAGTCATTAACATTAGGGTACTCGCATGACTAAGAGGTCAGTAAGCACAAAAATACTCTGCAATCTGAAGACTCCGTGACGGGCACTGGCAGACATCCCCCCCTCAAGAGACCCTGACCACAGAAGGTAGGAACATTTTCACCTTCTTTCCCTATCTGTATCCATCTCTCTCACAGCTTTCTCCTCTAGATCGACCTGCCCTTCAACAAAAACACAAATTTTGGTGGAGATAACTAGCGTGTAATGAGATGGCTGGATGGCACCACTGACTCGATGGACGTGAGTCTGAGTGAACTCTGGGAGTTGGTGATGGACAGGGAGGCCTGGCGTGCTGCGATTCATGCGGTCGCAAAGAGTCGGACACGACTAAGCGACTGAGCTGAACTGAACTGAAGCTATTCTGAAACTAAAGAGCTGTAAATATCAGTGCACAGACATAGGTAGTATCTATCTCATAAATAAGTGAAATTTCAAAGTAACACATGTGTTTGGAACCCAGATGCTTTCCCACCTTAAGAAGATGCTATAAAAGCTTGTTAAGGCCCCACACCAGCCATTAACCCACAGTGCAGCTGAAACATTCTCCATATTCATCCATAATACAAAAGGTAGGAAACAAAGCTTCCCCTCTTCAGCTCAGAATTTCTGTTTTAAACCATCCTACAGTCACAGCTGTTCCTTGAAAAGGCCCTCTTTCAGGCAGCCTGGCTCTGAAATTCATTTCTAATGATGTCTATGTGCTTAAAAATAAAAGATTATTAATGTGTCAAGGGGGAGTGGAAGTGGACTGAGTTTAAGAGTGGCCCCCTTCCCAAATTTCAAGCCCACACATAACCCGTGCATGTGACCTTATTTGGAAATAGGGTCATTGCAGAGGTACTATGACCAAGAAGATTAACACAAGGCATTACTGGATTGAGGTTAACCCTCAACCAATGATTCATGTTCTTGTAAGAGCCAAAATTCAGACATATCGAGATAGACAGACTTCCCTGGTGATCCCGTGGCTAAGACTCCATGCTCCCAACGCAGGGGGTCCGGGTGTAAGCCTCAGTGTTGAACTAGATTCCACATGCCCAGCTAAGGGTTTGCATGACACTGAAGATCCCAAAAGATCTCCCATACCACCACCAAGATCAGAGGTCCTGATGCTGCATCGAAGACACTGCACAGTCAAATAAATAAATATTTTAAAAGAAAAGTGATAATAAAAGATACAGAGAATAATACCCATATGAAGATGGAGGCAGAGTCTGTAGTGATGTATCTACACCCTAAGGGCAGCAAGGATTTTCAGAAACCACCAGAATCTAAGAGACAAGCTCATTTGCCAGAGCCTCCAGGAAAACTAACCCTGCCTGCGCCCTACTTCAGACTTCTAGCCTCCAGAACTGTGAGAGAATTAAGTTTGATGGTTTTAAGTCCCAGTATGTAGTCATTTGTCACAGCAGCCCCAGGAAACTAATCCAGGAAGTAAATACCTACCAGTGTAGAAATCTGGCAAGAGGGGAGGCACCAGAAAAGAAAATATACTTTCGTACTGAGAAGTCTGTATTTATTGTGCTCCTTCTTCCTCTGGCCAAGAACTCTCCCAAATACTGTTTTCACTGCCATCAGAGTGTGTGACTACTGGAAGTTTTTCACATAGGGTTCTTTTCCTGTAGTTACAGCTGAAAATCACATCAGAATGTGGTGGGGAGTGATGGGAGAGGAAGGAGGCCCAAGAGAAAGGGGGTATATATAAATATATATACATATACACACACACACACACACACACACACGTGTGTGCTTAGTTGCCCGTTGCGTCCAACTCTTTGTGACCCCACGGACTGTAGCCTGCCAGGCTCCTCTGTTTGTGGGAATTCTCTAGGCAAGAATATTAGAGTGGGTTGCCATGCCCTTCTCCAGGGGATCTTTCCAACCCAGGGATCAAACCCAGGCTTCTTGCACTGCAGGCAGATTCTTTACCATCTGAGCTACCAAACAGCTCAACAGGTATTTGTGATATAGCAGAAAGTAATACAACATCATAAAGTCACTACGCATGCACACTCAGTCGTGTCCTGCTCTTCGCAACCCCGTGGACGACAGCCCACCAGGCTCCTCTGTCCGTGGGATTCTCCAGACAAGAATACTGGAGTGGGTTGCCATGCCCTTTTTCAGGGGATCTTCCCGGCCCAGGGATCAAACCCGCATCTCCTGTGTCTCCTGCATCGGCAGGCAGAATCTTTACCAGCGCCTCCTGGGAAGCCTTATACTCCAATAACAAATAAACAAAAGAAATGTAAAGACGGAAAAAAGAACTGAGCCAATAGGGGCAACTCATTTCCTTTCAAGGACAGTGCTGGGGCAAGAAAGGTGGAGGGATGTTTCAAGAGCTGCTTCCAAATTCAACCCAAGTTCAGCCTTTCCCAAGCATTGAGTTGGCCAAAAGATTCATTTGGGTTTTTCCATACAATGGTATGGACAATCTGAACGAACCTTTTGGCCAACCCAAAAGTTGACCAGCTAGGAATGCTGCTTGCTTCCTGGAGGCTAATTCTTTCTCCAACAGGGATCTTCCCTTCCAACCAGGGCCCCCAAGAGCCTTGGAGTCCTTATAATTCCTAAATCCCTGAGCTCTCCGGGAAGACACGTCAATGTGTGTGTGCACGTGTACAAACTCATGGACATGTTTATATATCAAGGCACATTTTCCCTTTTGGCTCTTACCATTCCAGGTTACACATTGCTTATCTTTCTCTTCTTTGTTCTTTATTGTCACTGTGTCTTCAAAGACCAAGTGAAGAAGGACGTATACCCATTTTCTAACACTCAGGAGAAAGACAAAAATAAGAGTCTAGTGGATTTCACAGTTTTGTCTGGGCTGAGTCCCAGTACTACCTCCAATATTCAGGAATAAAGGCAGGGAACTACTTTTCATATTCAATAGATATTTATTGGACACCTGGATGTGAGAAGCACTCTTTTCTGTTCTGCGGATAAAGCGATTAAAAAAATAAACATGGGACTTCCATGGAGGTCCAGTGATTTTAAGACTCTGTGCTACCACGGTCAGATAACTAAGATCCCTCATTCTGTGTAGCATGGCCAAACAAACAAAATTCTCCTTGTGGACCTTAAATTCTAATTGAAAATAAGTTGAACAAATACAGTATGGTTGTGCTAAGAGCTAAGGAGTTAATAAATGCAGAGAAAGGGGCTTGAAAGTATACATGTAGGGTAAGGAACCGACATTATCATCAGAGTGCCCTGAACAGGCCTCATTGAGCAGAAGGTATCTGAGCAAGCCCTGAAGGGAAGAAACAATGGAGTAACTGGGGAAGAGTGTTCCAGCAGAGGGGTCAGCATGTGCAAAGGTCCTGAGGCAGGTGCATGGCTGGTGCAGCTGTTGAAGAGTGAGGAGGCTAATGTGGCTACAGCAGGGCCGGAAACTGAACGACAGATGAGGTCAGAGGTAAGAGCAGGCCTGATTATCCTGGACCACATAAGGCATGAGAGTGGACTTTTCTCTGAGTGTTCTGAGGAACTTTGGGAAGACTGAACAGCGTTATGACAAATGGGTATAAGACCTTTGGTGGGTCATTGATCTGAGTATCAGTTTTCTTGCCCCTAAAATGGAAAGGCCGTGCCAAGTAAATATCTAAGCTCTCTTCTAGGTGTAAAAATTGATTTTTAGACATCTAGAGAATGTTCGGTTCCCACAGAACAGATAATAAAACCATGACCTTCTGCCCATCTTCACTGCTCTCTGGTGCTTCAGAGTTGACACAGTGACCCAGCCCAGGCTTGGCAGAGAGCCTGGTTATGAGAGATGGTGTGATTATAGCCAACGGCTGGTACTGAGTGAGTCCCCCAGGAACACGTTGGGTGTCCTCAATGATACCGACATTCACCTAGCCCCATATCAGCCAGCCACCTGTTCCCCACCTCGGAAATCCAGGGCACTCTCTGTACAGAACAAGGCAGCGGCCAAAGGAGATCAAATATCTGTTTGCTTCACATTAAATACAAATCTAAAAATAAGCATTTTCCTTTCTCATCATTTCGCATCACGCATGGAGAGTTCACTTCAATTTTCAAGTCCGTTTACTTCATTTCAGGGAAGTTTGGGAGCTTTGAATAGAATCTACCCTGCAGGCTTCTTGTCTGGATCAGCAAGTCTGTCTGTTTTCGGTTCCCCTTGGATGGCATCATGGACTCAATGGACGTGAGTCTGAGTGAACTCCTGGAGTTGGTGATGGACAGGGAGGCCTGGTGTGCTGCGATTCATGGGGTCGCAAAGAGTCGGACACGACTGAGCGACTGAACTGACTGACTGACTGACTGACTGGTACCTTTGACTCCTCTGTCCTTCCAAATGCAAAATCCCACAGCAATGCGCAACAAAGTTTCCTGCTGTTTTAATATCTCTACTTCTTAGTGAGGAAACCATGACTCTCAGGACCTTCCCCTAGCTGCTCAGAGAAGAGTCGCAGCTGGCCTCTTTACTGTTGGACTCAGACCTAAGTTCGCATATGTATTGGGTTGGCTAAAACATTTGTTCAGGCTTTTCCATCAGCTTATACAGGAAAATCCGAATGAAGTTTTTGGCCAACCCCAAAACAGGACTTTACCAAGCAATCTTTGTACTTCTGAATAGACTCCACAATATTATCTTAATACCCATATTACTATCAGAACCTCTTTTAATAGTGACTGAAAGAACACCATACCCACCAGCACAGTGTGTTATTAATGACAATTATAGTCTAACTGTATGATAGAAGCTTCTGGAAAACCAGCAAGGAGCAAAAACTATGACTATTCTGGATTCCTACCACCTCACTGCAAACAACAGATAACTGATCAGAGATTTGTGACCTCAACACTTTGTGTGTCCCCCACGCCAGCGCAGCGCCTAAATCATAACAAACACTCCAGGGATGTCTGTTTCATAAGCAAATGAAGGATAAGTGCAAACACCCATGAAATGGCACTGGAGCCCGACTGCCTTTTTTCTACACTGTTTTCATGTGACTCTGCCTGTTAGATGGATCTAGAAACCAATGTACAAAGCAGAGTGCCCAGGGTGACGGACGAGGCCACAGAGCAGGCACCGGCAACACCGAGGTCCCCAGGAGGAAGGGCACACAACAGTTTCCATCCAAACTGGCTGGCAAGAGCTTAAGAAATTAGAGGAGAGACAATTTCCTCTTCCAGCTTATTCCCCTCAGCTGCTTCACCATTTTTAGCGGTTGGGTCCAGGCAGCAAGAAGGCCTGGCCAGGCTGGCTTATGTCTCCTGTGAGCACACAGGACTCAGTCCCCCATCTTGGGAACTGGCCTGGTCTTACCTCGGCAGCAGGAACTCCCTCGGGCGGCCGGCAGTGTAGCACAATCATGCCTTCGATGGGTACCTCCCTTCCCTGCGGGTCTTGCTCAAAGTTTTTCCGTAAATCTGCAAAGAATGGGAAAGAGATGACACTTTGCTCTGGGGCCAGGAAGATCCACATTTGCTCCAAAGAGGATAAAACCGTGAGCTTAATGTCACAATCTAGACACACACACACACACACACACCCCTGGTTTCAGGAGTTCCAGAATCTAAGAATCCTTTTCCTGAATATTCAAACACATTTCAAATAAGCCTTAACCAAACTGTCCCTAATATTCTCTACTGATATGATGGATAGAAGATTTACTAGGAGAGCAGGAAAGAAAAACTCATTACTTCATGAGTCTTTGCTAGCATTATCTACTTAGCATCTGATAAAACACTTGGTCTAATAAATTGCTGTCCACAGCTATTATGCATCTGAGGTGCACGTGATTTTATTAACTAAAGAATGCATTATTAATCTGTAACCTCTGCATTCCTTTCGCCCTCTAGGGAGCTCTAGAAGATGTAATAGAGTGTGATTACCTATTAGTCTTTTATTTGTAACCAGGGAGAAGAGGCAACATTCAACCACAACAAAATCTATAACCTATCCAATCAAACATATAATTAAAAAATCACAACGCCCTCCAGTCCAACGACAATGGTGGGCATCCATGTAGTGCCTTTCATGGAAGACTCCAGGCTCTTTGCAAACAAGCTGCACCATTATTAACCTTTTACACGTAGAAGGGTGACACTTGGAGGGGTTAATTGGCTTGCCAGTGGTCACAGAGAATATCAACGCCAGGGGTGAGGAAGAATTTACCACGTGTCCAGACATTAGTCTCTGAGTACTCATCAGCAAATCTTTTTCAGGGGAAAGGACACACACGGGGACAGTTGAGAAAGAGAGAAAGAGTATCATTGGCATGGCTTTCCACTTAAGCATATGCTTCTTTAACAAGAGTGGGGGTTGGCCTCTACTTCTTTCGGAGGTGTCATAACAACACTTTGATAACTGAACCTCACAAGCCTATTTCTGCTGTCATTTGAAAGCCGGGGACAGTGGAGTGAAGACAGTTTGACAAGCCTTCCTCAAGCCCTGCCCCTCCCTCCCAGATACTGTATTTTTCTTCAACTGAGGATCTCAAATTACAGGCTGTGGATTTATTGATTTAATTTTCTTTAGTGCTTACAATAACATGAAATATGTTCTCTGTAAAGAGCAGAGCTTCAGAATCAGTTACATCTGTATAGATGGTATAAATACATTAAACTTGCTTTTAGCAAGTCAGAAACACGCCATGAATAACAAGCCCAGCAATCCATGTATTCACTTTCTTTGGAATTTCACTCTTAATGTTTTCCTTCCCAGAGGCGACTGATGTCTGTTTTCAGCAGGGCTGTCTATTTGGAGATCATCGTGAGTGTATGTGAAGCCAAGGACCTTACAAGGACCCACGCTATAGGCAGGTGGCAGGATCCATTTTCCCATTTCTCTGCTGTCCTCCCAAATTGTAAAGCCAAGCTTCCTTCTATTAGAGATCTTAAATTGCCACGGCAGATCTGCAAATTGCCACAGCTTTTATGATTCAGAATTTCTGATTCCAAGTTTGAGGAAGTTCACATAATTGATAACAAAACTCTGAGTGATGGGGATGTGAAAAAACCCCGGAATGAAAAATCTCATGTTTCCTGCACAACTGGACCACAAATTCTCCTTTGCTCAAAAATCCCCTTTCCAGGGACATCCCTGGTGGTCCAGTGGTTTAGAATCTGTGCTGCAAAGCAGAGGATGCGGGTTCACTCCCTGGTTGAGGAACTAAGATCCCACATGCCATGGGATAACTAAGCAGGCGGGCTACAACTACTGAGCCTGCACACCAAAACAAAAGATCTCAGAGAATGCAAAGAAGATCCTGTGTGCCACAACTCAGGCCTGATGCAGCCAAAGAAATCAATAAATAAATTAAAAAAAAATCCTCTTCCCTTATGACTAATTTACTCATCAGGACTACAGTAAGCCCCCTCATTCATGGGGGATACATTTCAAGAACCCAGTGGGTGCCTGAAACCACACACAAAACACACAGAAGTCGCTCAGTTGTGTCCAACTCTTTGTGACCCTAATGGATTGTAGCCTACCAGGCTCCTCGGTCCATGGGATTTTCCAGGCATGTATACTGGAGTGGGTTGCCATTTCCTTCTCCTGCCTGAAACCATAGATAGTAGCAAATCCTATATATCTTTTTTTTCCCTATGTATACATCCCTATGATAAAGTTCAATTTATAGAGTAGGCACAGTAAGAGATCAACATACTAAGACTAAAATAGAACAATTATAACAATATACTGTAATAAATGTTCCATGAATATAGTCTCTCTCAAAATATCTTCAGTTCATATCTTACTGGACAAATTGAGCACTTTTCTACTTAAACTAAGCACTTCAGTGAGGTGGCTGTAATGTTTTTAGTTTGAGGGGCAACAGTGAAACTAACAAGGATTTCTTTTTCCTTCTTCATCATTTCATGGAGAGAAGATTCATGCTTACCATAGATCTTAAGCTAGCATATAATTTTTCTTCCCTTACTAAGTCCTTATTAAGAACTTTCACTTTTTCACTTAAAGAAAGCATTTTTCAGCATTTCTTTGGTGTACCTGAATTTCCAGCATCACCATCCTTATGCTTTGGGTCCATTATTAATTAAACGAGGGTTACTTGTTTTAAAACACAAGTACTGTCATACCAGGACAGCTGATCCTATAACCAAGACGGCTACGAAGATTAACGCGCAGGACACACTGGGCGAAGAGATGATTCACTTCCTGTGCAGGATGCAGCTGGATGGCAGGAGAGTTCATCATGCTACTAGGAAGAGCACGTGACTTAAAACTTACGAATTGTTTATTTCTGAAATGTTCCATTTAATATTTTCAGACGAAGGTTGACTGTGGGTAACTGAAACCACAGATAAGAGAGATGACTTTGTATTGAAATGAGCCTGCTGCAGAGCATGGGGGACGCTTACATGACACATCAGTTTGCTAATGGAAAGAAACGGTGGTATTTTTGTGCCTAATTCTGTTCGGTTTGTTTGGTACTTTTTCCTTTTCTTTGATTGCTTTGTTTTCGAAAAGGAAGTCTTACCCAGTGCTGCTACACAATGATTGCAGTTTTGACAACACCAAATAATCTGCATTGAACCCAATGAAGCACAGAAAACAGATAGTGGAAATTTCTGTTTCATCTTATACTATTTCTATTTTGTCTATTTCCTTTCTTTGCTCACTAGAAATGGAAATGGGAACAAAATGCAGAGTTTTGGGGTATTTCCACACATCAGCGAATGAGAAAAAACTAGAAGCTGTTTTTCCTCCACACTCCCACCTGCTTAAGGAACTAGCTAAGCAAATATAAAGAAAGGAAAATCCTGAGCATTTCTCTGGTGGTCCAGTGGCTAAGACTCGGTGCTCCCAAAGCAGGGGGCGGGGGTGGGGTGGTCCCAGGTTCAATCCCTGGTCAGGGAAATAGATTCCATGTCCCGCAACTGAAAGATTCCACGTGCTGCAAAGGAGACCTGGAGCAGCACTTAAATAGATCTTTAAAAAAAAAAAAAAAAGAAGGAAAATCCTGTATTGACACTGGCATATAGGAAAGGGTATTGTCTATAAGCAAGAAGCTAGGAGAAATTTCTTTTTATCTTCTACAGTCAGGATAAGATTGAAGAAAGAATCCATGCGACGTCCTGATCTTTCCAATTGACACTGGCAATCACTGTTAAAGTTTTCCAAAAAGAAGTATATATCCACTTCTAAATGCAGAGACAGGACGATTCAAGGCAGAAGACAGAGGGTCAGGCAACAACTGTGGTGTCATAAACATGGATCCAAAGGCAGCCCATCACGCACCAGTCACACCAAGTAAGAAACCCAAGTGTCAGAGTTCCAGCTTGTGCCTAATACTGGTGGCAGGGACCTCTGGTATTTTTGATTCCCAAGGAGGACAACCATACCAGACAAATTCCAGAGAGCTACCAAATACACCAAAAATTATAGAAATACATTCTTAGACATAGACGTAAATGATTTCAGCTCCACCTATGATTCTCATCATAGGTCACTCAGTCTAGTTTTGCTGTTTGTTTGTTTGCTTAGGGTTTTTGCTTGTTTTTGATTTTGTATTTTTCTTGACCCTGCCAGGCAGCTTGCAGGATCTTAGTTCCCGATCAGGCATTGAACCCAGGCTCCTGGCAGTGAAAGAAGTAGAGTCCTAACCACTGGACTACCAGGGAATTCCTGACAACTTCTGAATTGGCAAGCTAGATACTTTGATCACCTATGCTAGTTCCAAGGCTTGAAAGATTCACAGAGAAAACTGTGTCAGTTCTAACAGTAGGAAAAGCATCCCCAGTCTTGTAAAAAGAATTACACTACAAGTGAAAGAGACAAACCATACAACTGAAATGGTTTCCTCTAAGACTGGAAACGAGGCATTTCTGGAGAACTTCTAATTTAAGTTATTTAAAATCAAAAGGAAATAGTAACTGAGAATCTACAGTAGGGATTTATAAATAGGATAACATCTGAGATCAAGAAAACTGCCACTATGCTGAAAAAACAACAACAACAACAAAAAACAAACAAAAAACCTGCTGAATTAGAAATATATGTCATGGAGACAGTAAACAGCATGCTGAAGATGGCTGAAAATCAAACTAGTAAAACAGAAGACAGATTTGTCAGGATCCAGGCAAGAAATAGAAGCACACAGTTGTTTTAACAGAAAATATTAATGTAAAAATTGAAGGGCTAAATAGGCAAAAGGGGAACTCCTAGGAGCTGTTCCCATGCCAGGGATGGGGGTGAGGGAACCAAAGGAAGACACTGAGGTTAGAGAACTGTGAAGCTTAGAGAAGGCTCTGCTCTCCAAGGAGAGGGCACAGCATGCTGGTACCTCAGGAACTTGCAAGAGGGGCCCAGGACTTAAGACCTAGACCTCTGAAGAAGGGCTGGTGGTGCTGGCATCCCTTGGAGGAGAGGGAGGGATGGGTGCAGCAGATTAAAAAGCTGGATCTGGAATTACTTTAAAAAAATAAGTGGGAAGCAAGAAGCTGCTGCCACTTCTATATAGAAACTCTGCTGGGACGATGTTGAGAGAGACAGAAAATGAACAGAGAGAAGTAGCCGTCCATTCCCCTTTCACGCTGCGGTCTTCTCTGGCGCCCCCTATTGGTGGAACCTTACAGGGAGCTACGGTCTGGCAAGGGAGTTCTAGCCCTAGCTTCACAAAATACAAACCATTCGTTTTAGAGAGGGCAGTCAGTAGCTTAGTATCCAGCAGATCCTAGTTTAAAAAATGTTCTCCAGGAGAACTCTAATAATTACATATTCTATCTCTGTTTTCCTCACTCGATCATCAGTTCAATGACTATGGGCTTTATGTCTGAGATATTCATTCTTACAGTCCCAGTGCCTTCTGATATAGGAAAGGTTCTTAGTATCAATAAATATAAGTTGAACACATGAGTTAGGAGGAAATGACAAAATGATAAATGAGTTTGCCAGAAAAAGGATGAAATAAATAAAAGAAAATGTTGAGTTAGAGAAATAAAATTTAAATACAATAGTTAGTTAGAAGGAGACAGTAAGTGTAAAGAAAATGCTGCTAAATCACGTCAGTCGTGTCCGACTCTGTGTGACCCCATAGACGGCAGCCCACCAGGCTCCAGTCCCTGGGATTCTCCAGGCAAGCACACCGGAGTGGGTTGCCATTTCCTTCTCCAGTGCAGGAAAGTGAAAAGTGAAAGTGAAGTCGCTCAGTCGTGTCCAACTCTTCGCGACCCCATGGACTGTAGCCTACCAGGCTTCTCCATCCATGGGATTTCCCAGGCAAGAGTACTGGAGTGGGTTGCCATTGCCTTCTCCGGTAAAGAAAATAAATGATAATTAAATTAATAATGATAAAATTCAGTCTGAGTTGAGAAAAATCTTGAGTTTGCAAAAGAGCTCACTGGATACAAGGAAAAATAATTTGGAAAAGAAAAACTGTTCTAGGTATATTATAGTTGAAATTTTAAACAAAATTTCTAAAACTGTAGAAAATAATTTTACAAGAATTTTACAATAAATAAATGAAGTAACTAAAATTTTCATAAAGAGTTAACATTTGTTAAAATGTCTTTTATCCAAAGCCATCTTAGATTCAATGCAATCCCTATCAAAATCCCACTGTCATTTTCATGGGAAAAGAGAAGAAATTCTAAATTTAGCATGGAACCACAAGAGACACTTAAGAGCCAAAAACAATCTTGAGAAAAAAGAACAAAGCTGGAGGCATGACATTTCCTGATTTCATACTACACCACAAAGCAACAGTAATCAAAACAGTATGGTATGGGTATAAAAGCAGGGAAATGGATGAATGAAATAGAATCGAGAGCCCAGAAATAAACCTTCGTATATATGGCTAACTAATATTTGGAACGAGATACAAATGTACCAAATGGGAAAAAGACACTCTCTTCCCTTGTGGTGCTAGAAAATTTGGATATATGCAAATATAAAAGAATGAAATGTGCAAGAGAACCCTTCCCTTATATCACACACACAAGCTAACTTGAAATGGATCAAAGACTTATACATAAAAACCTGAAATGTGAGACTCCTATAGGAAAACAAAGGGGAAAAAAACTCCTGAAAAACATTTTTGTATGTGACAACAAAATCACAAGCAACAACAATGACTCTATGAAATCAACAGACTTATGTGCAGCAAAAGAAACGATCAACATGAAAGGCACCCTGAGGAATGAGAGAAAATATTTTCAAACCATATATTTGATAAGGCATTATATCCAAAATATATAAGGAACTCATTCAACTCAATAGTAAAAACAAAATAATCCAATCCAAATAAAAAATGAGCAAAGGACCCAAACAGACATTTTTCCAAAGAAGATGTACAAATGGCCAGTGGGTACATGACAAGGTGTTCAACAACACTAACCAGAGAAATGCAAAAATCAAATCCACCTCACTTCTATCAGAATGGCCAGTGTCAACCCTTGTTAGGGGCTAACGCAGCTGATGACTTTCAGTTGAAGCCAGCATTTATTTACCATTCTGAAAATCCAATGGCCCTTAAGAAGGATGCTAAATTTACTCTGCCTGAGTTCTATACCAGAACAACAAAGCCTGGATAATAACTCATGTGTCTACAACCTGATGTGCTGACTATTTGAAGCTCATTGTTGAGATTTCACTGACAACGTACTTGGTCATCCAAGAGTTCTAATGGAGATGCACAATATTAATACTGTTTTCATGCCTTCAATAAAGCAAAACACATTGAAATGAGCTATGCCTGTATCTGCTTGAATTGTTGGTCTGCACTTACTAGCACCTTGACTTGATAAGTATCTTTATTTCTCTTTGCCTCAGATTCCTCACCTGGAAAATGAACATACTAACTTCTATTACATATAGCTGGGTCTGAATTAAATGCGAATATGTGCAAAATCCTTCTAAGTGCACTGGGTGCATCAGTTTAGTTCAGTTCAGTCGCTCAGTCGTGTCCGACTCTTTGCAACCCCATGAATCACAGCACGCCAGGCCTCCCTGTCCATCACCAACAGAACTTAATTAAGGTCACATCTATTATTATATCCTATTATAAACCATGATTATTAAAAGATCTTGTCATTAATCAATATACGAATTGTTTATAAACTACAACACTTATCAAAGGCACACAAATAAAAAAATAAGTTAGCATATGATATATACTAAATATTATATACTTATATGAGTGAGTGAGTGAAGTCGCTCAGTCGTGTCCGAATCTTTGTGACCCCATGGACTGTAGCCTAACCAGGTTCCTCCGTCCATGGGATTTTCCAGGCAAGAATACTGGAGTGGGTTGCCATTTCATTCTCCAGGAGATCTTCCCCACCCAGGGACTGAACCCAGGTCTCCCGCACTGTAGGCAGACGCTTTACCGTCTGAGCCACCAGGGAAGATCCTTATACTGATATACAATGTACAAATTAGGATGGCTGTTTGGATAAAAAGATAAAGTGAGATCTATGTCTTATTTCATACCAAAATAAATCCCATCTTAATAAAAATATTATCTACAAAGCCACAGCAGTAATAAAATACTTATTGGATCTTAAGTTAGGAAAGCCTTTTCTAAACTCAAAATTGGAGGAAGAATACCTTAGGAAATGATCAGCAGATACTGTTTTGTCAAAACTGAAAGCTGTTTTTACCTAAAACACTACAAGAAAAATTATAGGCAGAGGTTTAACAGTCTTAATATATTATAAAGGGCACTTTTGGAACACAGTGAGAAGGATAAATACCCTAAAATAAAATGTCAAAGGGGCATGAAAACATAACTTACAAAAGAAGGACACAAATGACTAATAAAAGATATTTACAAATGTCAATATCACTAATTGTTACTGAAATACTAATTTTAAAAGTGTCAGTATGTCTCTTTACTCTTCCAAACAGCCTCTGTTTTGTCTCTTTGTGTTCAAGGATAGTTTCCAGTTTTAGAAAGAGTATAGAGAATTGAATGAAGAGCCTCTTGAAAGTGAAAGAGGAAAGTGAAAAAGTTGGCTTAAAACTCAACATTCAGAAAACGAAGATCATGGCATCTAGTCCCATCACTTCATGGTAAACAGATGGGGAACAATGGAAACAATGACAGATTTTATATTTTGGGGCTCCAAAATCACTGCAGATGGTGACTGTGGCCATGAAATTAAAAGACGCTTACTTCTTGGAAGTAAAGTTATGATCAACCTAGACAGCATATTAAACAGCAGAGACATTACTTTGTCAACAAAGGTCTGTCTAGTCAAGGCTATGGTTTTTCCAGCAGTCATATATGGATGTGAGAGTTGGACACTAAAGAAAGCTGAGCACTGAAGATTTGATGCTTTTGAACTGTGGTGTTGGAGAAGACTCTTGAGAGTCCCTTGGTCTGCAAGGAGATCCAACCAGTCCATCCTAAAGGAGATCAGTCCTGAATGCTCATTGGAAGGACTGATGCGGAAGCTGAAACTCCAACACTTTGGCCACCTGATGCGAAGAACTGACTCACAGGAAATAGACCCTGATGCTGGGAAAGATTGAAGGCAGGAGGAGAAGTGGATAACAGAGGATGAGATGGGTGGATAGCATCACCAACTTGATGGACATGAGTTTGAGCAAGCTCCGGGAGTTGGTGACGGACAGGGAAGCCTGGCGTGCTGCAGTCCATGGGGTTACAAAGAGTAGGACACGACTGAGCGACTGAACTGACTGATTGGCTGAGAGAACTGAATAGGCTTAAACATTTCTGCTGCTGCTGCTGCTGCTAAGTCGCTTCAGTCGTGTCAGACTCTGTGCGACCCCACAGACGGCAACCCACCAGGATTCCCCATCCCTGGGATTCTCCAGGCAAGAACACTGGAGTGGGTTGCCATTTCCTTCTCCAATGCATGAAAGTGAAAAGTGAAAGTGAAGGCTCTCAGTTG
This sequence comes from Aepyceros melampus, assembly GCA_006408695.1. NCBI lineage: Eukaryota > Metazoa > Chordata > Mammalia > Artiodactyla > Bovidae > Aepyceros > Aepyceros melampus. The sequence goes on from SJXQ01012915.1 coordinate 26,710, forward strand.
TGTCCGACTCTTCGCGACCCCCTGGACTGCAGCCTACAAGGCTCCTCCATCCATGGGATTTTCCAGGCAAGAGTACTGGAGTGGGGTGTCACTGCCTTCTCCGTAAACATTGCTAAGAGAAATGAAAATGGTTAAACACGAGTAACAAATGTCCTTACAAGTTAATTCAGGAGTTTACTATCTAATAAATTAAACTGGTATATTCATAAAACCAAATATTATTTGGCAATAAAAATAAACAAAGGATGGGTACCTGCTACAATGTAGAGGAATCTTGAAAACACAATGCTAAGTGAAAAAAGTGTTAGTAAAGACCATATATTGTATGATTCCATTTATTAAATGAAAAAATGTCCAAAATAGGTAAATACATATAGTGAGAAAGTTGATAAGCATTTAATTAGGGCTGTAGGTGGGGTGGGGGGAAAGGCTGGGAATGCTTCTATTTTATGACGTGATAAGTATTCTCAATTGGACTCTGGTAATAATTGCACAGGGCATCCTTGGTGGCTCAGTGGTAAAGAATCCGCCTGCCAATGCAGGAGATGTGGGTTCAATCCCTGGTCTAGGAAGATCCCTTGGAGATAAAAATGGCAACCCACTCCAGTATTCTTGCCTAGAAAACTCACTGATAGAGGAGCCTAGTGGGCTATAGTCCACGGGGTGACAAAAATTGGACACCACTTAGCAACTGAACAACAATGATGATCACACAATTCTGAGGGCAAACTAAACACTATCAAATTGAATGCTTTAAATAGATGAATTAATTGCCAAGTCATACGGATTAAATCTCAGTAGAGCTATTATTAAAAAGAGTTCATTTATATGATTCAGTAATTCTACTACTAAAATTTTCTAAGAAAACTATTAAAGAGCTATATAGAAAAATGTAGCATAGTGATATTCTTCAAATCATCATTTCCAATGCTGAATGACTGCTAATAATCTAAATATTTAATCATATGGGAATGGTTAATATCTTTTTGCGCATTCATATAATGTAATACTATGCCAACTTAAAAAAAAAGCTCAAAGGATATTTTAAATTACAAGTAAACGTTTGAATAAATTACTAAGTAAGATAAAATGGTATTCAGTGAATGATCTCTTTTATCTATTTTTTAATATATAAGGATGGTACTCCTCCAAATGTAAAAATTATCTTTTTATAGAATGCGTTTATATTCAAATGAAAGTAGGTACATTTGCTTTGAAACTTGTTTCGGTGGGTAGCCCTTCTCTTAATTTGCCTACAGGTTTTCCATAAATGTGTAACAGCCTCATTCAGAATTCATTCCCACTGTTAGTCATGGCCAGACACTGTGCCAGGCAGTAGGGGTACATTACTGAACTTGACGCAGACCATTCCAGCCTTCCTACAGCATACACTCCAGCAGGGAGGATAGATACTAAACAAGCCTGATGCCTCTGTAATAAAGATTCCGCCTGCAATGCAGGAGCTGCAGGTTCGATCCCTAGGTCGGGAAGATCCCCTGGAGAAGAAAATGGCAACCCACTCCAGTGTTCTTGCTTGGAGATTCCCAGGGGCGAGGAAGCCTGGTGGGTTGTCATCTATGGGGTCGCACAGAGTCAGATACCTGGTTTCTTGCTTGCAAGTCTCTGCAAAATGCCTGCATAGCTACCTCTCTCCTCAGAAGTTAGCACATCCCATAAGGACACTGTTCTATTAGACTTGGTTTTCAATCTATAATATATTGAGAGGGTAGAATATAAATAGATTTACACCTTCTGATTTCACTGATACATCGTCTATGGAAAGAAAAAATAATAATTTTCACATTATTTTGTAGAAGGGAACTGAACCAAGCTGCAGACACACACACACACACACACACACACACACACACACACACACACATCAAGATTAAAGATTTAAAAATGTCTAAATAGAAACTGGTATGGGATGACTATATATGTCATAGGAAAAGCCCTAAAGAGAAATCACTCAGCATTTCAAAGATTTGCTACTGGATAATTATGGGAATATTCATTATACTCTTCATCTGTTTCTGCATTTTCTAAAATTTTCTGTGATGAATGTGGATTTCTTTTACAGCCAGAAAAAAAAAATAATGTCCAAAAAAAGCCCCTCTTTCCTACAAGTTGTCAAAAGATTCTTTAAACTAGACCAAACTGAATCAGAAGCCAGGGAAGAAGTACATTTTGTTTCATTTTATTGTACCAAGTTTCACTCCTACGACATCTATTAAAGAGGAAGCAAGAAGGACTATATTTTTCAGTCTTGAGTACATGCTGAGATAGTCATCCTAATGTGATTTTACTTATGGAAATCTCTGCAGATAAAAAGATCTTTCATCTGTCTGGTTCATTGCCTCCCTTCAGTACCTGGGAGGGTATACAGTGGTCACTAAATAAATATTTGCTGAATGGATAAATCGATCAGTGAGCTTCCATGTCAACTCATTTAATGATTACTATATACTAATATACCACAGACGTCTCCAGTAGATAAATGTACTACCATGCTGTTGAAGCAATGCTTGTTCATTCTCATCTTCATAGCTCGTGCGAAGGATACTAGCAAGCATCAGTGCTGATCAGTCTGGGGCATCACTGCTGCTGCTGCCAGTTCACCCTGTCCCCTGTTCAGTCCCTCAGCAGACTGCCAACAAGCCACACGGCGACTGGAACCAGAGCAGGGAAGAGGAGCGAGAGGTGATGAAGCAGGTATTTGGCTAACCTGTAAATCATACAGTCAGCCACGAGATCAACCAGGCAGCAGTCCTTGCCAATAAGTGGTGCATTTGGGGCCAGGCCACGGGAAGCAGCCGCCTCCCTTTCCTCACCTTCTGCCCTGTTTGGCCTTTTTCTCATTTTCCTTTCATGCTACTATGTTAGAAAAGTCACTGTAGCACGGAAAAATCAATAAAAATTCAATTCCGAATAATAGTTCTTTGCAGCTCAGAAACACCAGGGAGTTATCGGCTCATTCAATGTTCTGGCAGTTAATGCAATGAAATAAAAATAATTTACTCATTCAAACCAAATCAGCCAGTGAAAAATCATAGTCTTTTTTTTTTAATAGTCATAGTCATTTGTTAAGATTGCAGGAGGATGGTACAAAGTCCCATTAGTGCCCGAATACACTGGCATTCAAATCAGCGTCACATCTTTCCCACCCATATTTTACTAAAGGAACAACAAACTACATTTGTCATACATAAAAGGAATTTGTAACTTAGCCAAATACAGATCATTTGTTGTAATAAAAGGGCGGTTCACATGCAGAACAGATGGATGCCAGCAAAAGGAAAGTCAAGGCTTGGTGCCCTCAATACTCCAGCCCATGACGGTTATGAGCTAAGTCAGTTCCTAACTCCAGGTCCCAGAAGAAGCACAGAAAAGGCTTCCTGTCAGGTCAATTCTTTCTTTGGTGATAATCTCCTTGTATTTTGGTACTTTTACAGATGCTTCTCTTGCCAGCCTGGCTTAAAATCTCTGGCTTACTTACATCTATGAATTCCGCCCATCCTTGACACATTAATCCATGTTGATGCCAAGCGGCTTCTTGCTGTCATTTCACGCCCTGGCTGTGTATTGTCTGGTTCTGACGTTGCGGTCTTTCTGAAGGACAGCCAGCCCTAAAGGACAATTCCACATGTAGATTTCTCTGTCCCAAGATTTCTGAAAAGTGTTGCCTTAACTTATTCTTTGGTCGCTAAGTCACATACAACACATTTGGAACCCATGGGCTATAGCTCCTCCAGGCTCCTCTGTCCATGGGATTTCCCAGGCGAGAACGCTTGAGTCGGTTGCCATTTTCCTCTCCAGGGTATCTTCCTGACTCAGGGACCGAACCTGCGTCTCCAGCATTGGCAGGCAGGATTCTTTACCACTGAGCCACCACGAAAGCCCACAACCTTAACTACTACTGAGTAAATCTGGCAGCAAGAGGGAAGGAGGGACAGCTTAGATGAAAGCTGGATTGTGTGAACCTTTCCATGTTCCCTCTGATCCCACCTTGGTGCTTTGCAATGCACAGGGTGTGTTTATTGGGACATCAAGGGGTTTGGATGATGCCAGGGGTCCTGTTGCACAGAGGCTACTCAAGACTGCTTTTCTGAGCCACAGAATAACATTGGGGCTCCGTTAGCTCCCCTGTGCTCTGCAATTCCTCTGCTGTTAAATTGCCGTTGTCAATAAATCGTTTTATAACTAGCATGGTGTGTCATTATCCCTTTCACAACAAGTAGCATAGTTTGTCAGGCAACAGTGGTGTTGGAAGGCAGCATCCTGAGCAGGGACACATTATGGTGAGAAGAAACAGCTGCAGTTTCACAAAACGCTTTGAGTACTAATTTAACCTGCTCTCTATTGAGCCATTCCCAACTCAACGCATTCCATTGTATTCGGCTTCTTTTGTTTACAAGGACACACAAACATCCATTCAGATTCCATCACAATTTGAGGATTAACTGAATATGAGGAAGACTCAGTGTTGAGTCCAAGACTCCCTGGAAACCAAGAAAGATCGCACACCAGGCTTGGAGAACAGAATACGGATCACAAAATAAGCAGATAAACCGACTGGAATATGGCCAAGCAAGGGGGTAAAGGGAGTCAATGCAATTCTGTTAACAGGATTATTTCATACTCCTTTTAGCACAGATGTGGTCTCCCTCCTAACTAACTGTTTTTCATTCTTTTTTTTTTTTAATATTAATTTGTTTTTAGCTGCATCCAGTCTTGGTTGAATCATCCAGGTTCTGTTGCAGTGCATGGGCTCAGCAGTTTTGGCACGCGGGCGGGCAGAGTTGCCCTGCAGCATATGGGATCTTAGTTCCCTGACTAGGCATTGAACCCAAGTCCCCTGCATTGTCAGGCAGATTCTTAATCACTGGACCACCAGGGAAGTCCATCTGTTCTATCTTAATGGCCTCTGCTTATCTGTCAATTATATTTACTCATGTCTTAGCTTCCCAGGTGGCTCAGATGGTAAAGAATTCACTTGCAATGCAGAAGGCTTGGGTTCGACCCATGAGTCAGAAGATCCCCTGGAGAAGGGAAGGCAACCCATTCTGGTATTCTTGCCTTTGGAAAAGAACCCCATGGACAGAGGAGTCTGGTGGGCTACAGTCCATAGGGTCACAGAGAGTCAGACACGACTGAACGACTCATACACTTTCACTTCACTTTCTGGTATCTCAGGATCACTATTGCTGCTTCTTTAACTGTTATCGTTCCCTTTCTGGTGCCTCTATCAACTCCCGATTCTCTATGAGGATCAAGTCAAGTTCAGAAGAGCCAGAATCCACAAGACACAATCACTTGACCCTTCTTGAGTAACTCTCTCATTCTGAGTCTACTCATAGCAGCTAATCTGCCCAGGTGTGCATTCCTGGTCCAGGGGACACGGCAGTGGACTTAAGTGCTACACAGCATAGCCATCTACGCTTAAGAAGGCTTCAGTACCACCTCTCTTAGCAGGACTATAGGTGGGGACTCCAGAAGGCAATTATCCCTGTGGAAAACGTCAGAGGTTTGCTTTATCTCCAGGTTCCATAAAAGGTGATTTCTGTGTATTGATTATATTGATTTGGGCTATGTCAATATCCAAAGGACAGCTGAAGCAAGACCTAAATAGCACATCTGAACAAAAGTTATCAGGTGAAAACATAGGAATTCTCTGCTGCTTTGTTTTCAAGGTATTAAATCAAATTAAAACAAAGTTAATACCTCACATTCTGTATCTTTACATCACGTTCTGCTGATAGCTATGGGGACAAAATACTGATAAGTTCCACCTTCTTTCTGTTGGAGAATACTATTGTTCTCCTGATGGTTCTAATGGGAAAAGTGAGCTTTAGGTGAATGCAGGAATAGCCACTGAAACAAGTGCTTTTTAAAAAAATTGAAGCATGGTTGATATACAATGTTATGTTAATTTCTGCTAGATAGCAAGGTGATTCAGTTATATATACATACATATATATGTGTGTGTGTATATATATATTTATATATATACACTTAAGGAAATTATTTTCCATTATGGTATATCACAGGATATTGAATATAGCTGCCTGTGCTATATAGTAAGACCTTGTTGTTTATCCTATATATAATGGTTTGAATCTGCTAACCCCAATCTTTCAAACCATATTTCCCCCACCCGCTTCCCCTTGGTAACCACAAGTCTTGAACAAAAGTGCTTTTGAAGGAGAAAAAAAACAATGGGGGCCATTGACTAGACTCGTCTGCTCAGTTCTCAAGAAGTAGATAGCAAAGTGGCACTCCTTATCCTCCTACAGACAGGATTCTCCATCTGTAGTGCTGCCTGAACTCTCGTCCCCTACAAGCAGCACTAGAGCTTATCTTCAGCCCAGCATCCTGATGGGCACGTGAACACCAAACAAACTCCAAGGTCGATGGGATAGAGTTTTAAGAACACCACACACAGAAGAATTTTTCCTGACTTTCCCGGGTGCCCTCCTAGCCCTCCCCCAGAAATGAGAGGGATATGAACTAGCAGAGTTTAAGATGACATGACTTAAAAAGAACCTAATGCTTTCAATACTCACCATCTCATTGTAATTCAGTACTAGTACTACAGAGAGATGGAGAGGCGGGGGGGCGGGGGGCAAAAAAGAAGGGAGAAATAAAAAAGAAAACACTAACCTAGCAGCAAGAAGAAACACATTTTTTATCCTGCATTTTTAGCGTTTTGATTCTCCCTTTTTCCTAGTTCTCCCTGAGGGCTGGAAGGTCGATCAGGACAAGATGTGGCCATGTGTCTTAAGCCTGTAAATGCTGCAATAAGCCACTAACCAGCTAGCACTATGCTTTCTGCTCGGCCCAAGTGAGTGGAAGAAATGAGAGTGGCCTTTTGCCTGACCTTAAATAAATCGTGTCCAAACAGGAAGGATCTAAGAGATCACTCCAGCCAATGTTGTTCACTTTGTTGGTAGCAAGCTCTATATTTCACATTAACTCTTACAAAGAGAGTAACCAATAATACAGATAAAACTGAAGCTCACAAGTAAGAACTAACTACTCAGAGGTCTGGAGCACTCTTGCCAGGAAAAAGGAATGAGGGTGAATCTGAAGTAGTGACATCTAGGGGTACATGAGTAATAAAAGACGCAGGGAAGAAGAGCATTTGGGGGCAAGGCAAGATAAGAGAGGGCTAGCTATTCCCATGAGGCCAGTATCATGAAACTTGGAAATCCAATGGGAGAAGTTCCGCCAAGGGAAGAACATGATATGCCTTGTATGTTTTGTTGTTTAAGTAATTTTTCTGGCTGCCGTGTGGAGAATGGCTTTTAGTATGGCAAGAAAGTGAGCAGCGAGATTATCGCAGTCAAGTAGTATCATGAAACTTGGAAATCCAATGGGAGAAGTTCAGCCAAGGGAAGAACATGATATGACTTGTATGTTTTGTTGTTTAAGTAATTTTTCTGGCTGCCGTGTGGAGAATGGTTTTAGTATGGCAAGAAAGTGAGCAGCGAGATTATCACAGTCAAGAAATAACCTGATGGGGGGGAAGTGGGCAAATTCAGGATGTGCTGTGGACACAGATGGGGCGGGACTTGTTGCTGGATGGGATGTGACTGAAGGAAACGGAAGAGTCAAGGATGACACCCAGGTCTTGCCATGAGCCCTGAGGCACCATTACTGAACTGGAAAATTTGGGGAGAAACACAGGCTTGCAGCAGCGCTGATGGGATGAAAACCAAGAGAGTTTTCTCTGGGACATATTATGTTGAGATGCTGACTAGATATCTGAGTGAATGTATCAGGGAGGCACTGAACAAAGTCACCAGGAGATGGGTGCAAGGTCAGGGCCGAAGAAAACCAATTTATCAACAGACACTCAACTGTGTGGTGGCTCAGCTGGTAAAGAATCTCCCTGCAATGCAGGAGATGTGAGTTTGATCCCTGAGTGGGGAAGATCTCCTGGAGTAGGAAATGGTGGCCCATTCCATTATTCTCGTCTGGGAAACCCCATGGATAGAGGAGCCTGGTGGGCTACCGTCCATGGGGTTGCATGAGAATCAGATGCAACTAAGTGTAAACAACAGACAGAGAGTACTGGTGCTATGGAGTGAGAGATTTCACCTAGGGAAAGCCTGGGGGTGAAGGAGAGACTGAAGGGTATTATCATACTTAGAAATGGGAAGAGAAGGAGGAATCTGCAAAGAAAACTTGACTTGTGGACAGTGGGAGGACAGCAGAATCATAAAAGCATTCCTGGACCCTACTCCTAGATGTTATGATTCAACAGATCTTGAACAAAGCCCAGTAATTTTAATTTAAGAGCTCCCTGTATGCTTCTCCTTGTAGGCTGCAAGTTTTAGGAGACACTCGACTAGAGGACAAACGTGGGTAGTTGATGCCAGAACTCAAACTCAGCTCTTGTGACCTTTTAAAATGAGCTTGTCTAACTGTCAGGCTTGTGTTAGGATCCATCTATTCCTCAAATGGTTAACCCCAGCTAGTGCTCTAGGTTTTTCATCTGCAGTCAAAATTTTGGACAGGGCCATCCATACCATCTGCATTTTCTCATCTTCCACTGATTCCTGGACCTATGAGCATCTCCAGTCACCCTCATAACAATGGAAGCAAATAAACTGACCCCTCCTATGTCTTTCTTTAATCTGGTGATCACATTGACACCATGAGCCATTTCTTCCTTCATCAACATCTCCTCTCTTCCTCTGATACTGAAACTCCAACTAAAATTTTTAATTTACCTACTTAAAAATAACTGTAATATGTAATGGAACTATGTGCAGTTTCGTTCTGTAATTTTCCAAGTCTCCTGTAAATGTGCTATCATACTTTCATAATTAAAAAAAGAAAAAAAGAAAAATCTCCACTCTTGGATTTCTCAGTGCCTTGTCATTTTTTTTTTCCTTTTCTGTTTCCTCTGTGGCTCCCCTCTGTCCACTCCTTAACCACGTACAGAATTCTACCAATGGTCCACTATTCTTTCTCTTCCCCAGCACTTGGGGATTTGGGGAGGAGGATGGAAAATGTGTAGTGTGGGAAACCACTGGGAACTAAAATACCGCCTGCCTATCAGTAAACAAAGGATGTTGCAGCCATCAAACCATCACATTACAGCTGCCTGAATGGTGAGCCCTGAGGGCATTCAGGATGGAAAGGAAGGGCTGCCACTGCCAAGCCCATCTAGCAGCAACCACAGCAGCCCCTCCTGGCAGTGCACCTGAGGAATCTCTCGATGAGAAAGCACAGGACACTGGTCCCAGAGAGCTGAGGAGCATGTCAAAGGGATGGTTTCAATGACTCCAGACTCATATCTTCCCATACACAGAAATGGCTTCCCTCCTGGCTCAAATGGAAGAAAATCCGTCTGCAACACAGGAGACCTGGGTTTGATCCCTGGATCAGGAAGATCCCCTGGAGAGGGGAATGGCTACCCACTCCAGTATTTTTGTCTGGAGAATCCCATGCACAGAGGAGCCTGGTGGGCTACAGTCTGTGGGGTGGCAAACAGTTGGACACAACTGGGAAACTAACATTTTCACTTTTCATACAAAGAAAAGCACTAAATTCCTTAACTTGAAATACTGGGATTTCTTTTTTTTTTTTTTTAATTAAGGGGATAATTACTTACAATATTGCATTGGTTTCTGCCATATATCAACATGAGTCAGCCATAATACACCCCTTCCTTTAGAACCTTCCTCCTACCTCCCTAAAGTTTTCCTTTGGTTAACAATAATCCTAAGATCATGGCATCTGGTCCCATCACTTCATGGCAAATAGATGGGGAAACAATGGCTGACTTCATTTTTGGTGGGCTCCAAAATCACTGCAGATGGTGACTGCGGCCATGAAATTAAAAGAGCTTACTCCTTGGAAGGAAAGTTATGACCAACCTAGACAGCATTTTAAAAAGCAGAGACATTACTTTGTCAACAAAGGTCTGTCTAGTCAAGGCTATGGTTTTTCCAGTAGTTATGCATGGATGTGAGAGTTGGACTATGAAGAAAGCTGGGCACTGAAGAACTGATGCTTTTGAACTGTGGTGTTGGAGAAGACCCTTGAGAGTCCCTTGGACTGCAAGGAGATCCAACCAGTCCATTCTAAAGGAGATCAGTCCTGGGTGTTCATGGGAAGGACTGATGCTGAAGCTGAAACTCCAGTACCTTGGCCACCTCATGGGAAGAGTTGACTCATTGGAAAAGACCCTGATGCTGGGAGGGATTGGGGGCAGGAGGAAAAGGGGACGACAGAGGATGAGATGGCTGGATGGCATCACTGACTCGACAGACATGAGTTTGAGTGAACTCCGGGAGTTGGTGATGGACAGGGAGGCCTGGTGTGCTGCAGTCTATGGGGTCACAATGATTCAGACACGACTGAGCAGCTGAATTGAACTGAATCCTCTGCTATTCTGATTACCTGGTATTTTGTGGCAAAAATTTTATATATCCTGGCTTCTCCCCTTGTCTCTTCAGAATAGTTTTCTGAGCATTATCTGTGATGCTGTGCCCTGGGCTTAAAGTCCTAAAAAGTTCCTGCCAAATAAAACATAACTCTCAACTTTTAGGTTGTGCACATTTCTTAGTCAACATCATTTAAGATTTTCTTATTTTGATGAGGGCTATTTTTTAAAGTCTCTAATGAAGTTGTTACAATATTACTTCTGTTTTATGTTTTGGCTCTTTGGCTGCAAGGCACATGGCATTTTAGGTCCCAGACCAGGGATCAAACCCACACCCTCTTCACTGAAAGGCAAAGACTTTACCACTGGGCTACTAGAGAAGTCCAAGTCACACCATCTTAAGTATTTCAGATAAAAACCTGCTCCTCCTATCTTTCTGATGGACAAGGTCATTACTACCCTAAAGACCAACTACTTGCCAATTCTAATGTTTGAGGCTGATCCCTGGGCTTCAGGCTCATAACCCAAACTGCTTGATAAACACAGTTCATTGAACATTCCATGGGTTCAGTTCCATTCAGTCGCTCCTACTCTTTGCAACCTCACAGACCACAGCACGCCAGGCTTCCCTGTCCATCACCACTTCCTGGAGCCTACTGAAACTCATGTCCATCGCGTTGGTGATGCCATTCAACCATCTCATCTTATGTCATCCCTTTCTCCTCAATCTTTCTGCCTTCAGTCTTTCCCAGCATCAAGGTATTTTTGAATGAGTCATTTCTTCACATCAGGTGGCCAAAGAATTGGAGTTTCAGCTTCAGCATCAGTCCTTCCAATGAATATTCAGTACTGATTTCCTTTAGAATGGACTGGTTCATCCTATATATACCATGGGTATATTTGGTGCGTATATATTCCATGGGTTCAGTTCAGTTGCTCAGCCATGTCCGACTCTTTGCGACCCCATGAATCCCAGCACGCCAGGCCTCCCTGTCCATCACCAACTCCCGGAGTTCACCCAAACTCATGTGCATCGAGTCAGTGATGCCATCCAGCCATCTCATCCTCTGTCATCCCCTTCTCCTCCTGCCCCCAATCCCTCCCAGCATCAGTGTCTTTTCCAATGAGTCAACTCTTCGCATGAGGTGGCCAAAGTATTGGAGTTTCACCTTTAGCATCATTCCTTCCAAAGAACACTCAGGACTGATCTCCTTTAGGATGGACTGGTTGGATCTCCTTGCAGTCCAAGGGACTCTCAAGGGTCTTCTCCAACACCACAGTTCAAAAGCATCAATTCTTTGGCACTCAGCTTTCTTCACAGTCCAACTCTCACATCCATACATGACCACTGGAAAAACCATAGCCTTGGCTAGACAGATATTACTTTGTTGGCAAAGTAATATCTCTGTAGTTCCCACATAACTTGATCAAAAACCAAACTCAGCATCTTGTTTTCCACATTAGTTTCTTCTACTCTGTTCATGATCTCACTTCAGGAAATTACATTCATTCAGTCATTTTAACCCCAAATCTAGAAAGCCCCAAACCTGGGGTTAATTCCTGAAGGTCCACTTCACTTCTCCTCACCACTGCATGCAAGCAGCAACATGGTCTTGGTCATTTCATGTTTCTGGAATCTCCAATTTTCCCCTCCCCCTTTAAAGTATACCATCCAGCAAAGTTCAAGCCCCATCAGCAGTCCCTAGCTTAGCACAAGCTAAGTCATGAGCTTTGCTCCCTTTAAATCTCTGTGGCTGAACAGCAAGGTGGGGCAGGGGTTCGAAGGTATGACCATATCACTGCCTGATTATGACACTGCAGTGGCCCTGGACCACATGGATGAGTAAACTCTTAGCAGAGAATCCAAACACCCTCCACAAGCCGACCTGCCTACCTCTCCTGGGAGCCCCAACTCCTTGTTTTCCCACATAGTTCCATGCAGTTTCCACACTGGTCCATTTTTCTGGGCTTACAACTCAAGCTCTCTCCTCAATCTGAACATGGGATCTTCAACTCAACCCTCCTCCTTTCTAAGGAATCAGCCCAGAAAATGTATCACAGGACTTGAGGATTAGTAAATTATCCTTTGGGTGAGCTCCAAAATCACACTGTACTTAACTCTAGCCACACTCCCTTGAAAAAGATTTGAGTATAAGTCTATGCTATTCACTATACTAGAGTATAAACTCTTCAAAGGAATGGAATTTTATTTACTGTGGTGTTATCTAGCAAAAGTGACAATTATTCATGGCTACCCAGCATTTTCACACCTTGATTAGCTTTTTTTTTGACACTCAACAAATCTCTAGAATGCACTTCCTTGTCCTTACATATCCTGGTAGAAGGATACTAAACTCAGTTAACAATCATATCACGAGGCTCCGAAGGTCCTCAGAGATGGACAAAGATAAGTCATGTTTTTGTTTTGTGGGTTTTTTGGTTTTCTTTGTGTTGTTGGAAGAGGGTGTTTGCTATGACCAGTGCATTTTCTTGGCAAAACTCTGTCTTTGCCCTGCTTCATTCCGTGAGCTTCTCCATCTTTGGCTGCAAAGAATATAATCAATCTGATTTTGGTGTTGACCATCTGGTGATGTCCATGTGTAGAGTCTTCTCTTGTGTTGTTGGAAGAGGGTGTTTCCTATGACCAGTGCATTTTCTTGGCAAAACTCTATTGGTCTTTGACCTGCTTCATTCCGCATTCCAAGGCCAAATTTGCCTGTTATTCTAGGTGTTTCTTGATTTCTTACTTTTGCATTCAGTCCCCTATAATGAAAAGGACATCTTTTTTGGGTGTTAGTTCTAAAACGTCTTGGAAGTCTTCATAAAATCGTTCAACTTCAGCTTCTTCAGCATTACTGGTTGGGGCATAGATTTGGATAATTGTGATATTGAGTGGTTTGCCTTGGAGACGAACAGAGATCCTTCTGTCATTTTTGAGATTGCATCCAAGTACTGCATTTCGGACTCTTTTGTTGACCATGATGGCTACTCCATTTCTTCTGAGGGATTCCTGCCCGCAGTAGTAGATATAATAGTCATCTGAGTTAAATTCACCATTCCAGTCCATTTTAGTTCACTGATTCCTAGAATGTCGACGTTCACCCTTGCCATCTCTTGTTTGATCACTTCCAATTTGCCTTGATTCATGGACCTGACATTCCAGGTTCCTATGTAATACTGCTCTTTATAGCATCGGATCTTGCTTCTATCACCAGTCACATCCATAACTGGGTATTGTTTTTGCTTTGGCTCTATCCCTTCATTCTGTCTAGAGTTATTTTGCCACTGATCTCCAGTAGCATATTGGGTACCTACCAACCTGGGGAGTTTCTCTTTTGGTATCCTATCATTTTGCCTTCATACTCTTCATGGGGTTCTCAAGGCAAGAATACTGAAGGTGCTTGCCATTCCCTTCTTCAGTGTGCTTAAAAACATACAACTGTATTTTCAATTATACTTCAATAAAGTTGGAAAAAATAAATACCACAAGCTAAATGGTCTATTAAAAACAGTTCTAAAGTCTGGAAGACCAGTTCAGGATACCAGTGTGTTTTGGCTCTGGTGAAAACCTTCTTCGAGGTTGCAAATTGCCAATTCCTTTCTGTGTTCTCAAAAGCAGAAGCATTAGGGAGCTCTGTGGGGTCACTTTTACTGGTGTATGAATTCTGTTCATTATTACTCTATCCCTATGACCTAACTAACTCTCTGAGTTCCACTGTCTAATACAGTTACCTAGAGCATTAGGATGTCAACCTACAAATTTTGGGCAAAGACATTCAGACAGCAATAATGACATGCATTCTGAATTTTCTAATTAGCACACCATTGTAAATTTCCATTCTGAAGGCGATCAGCCCTGGGATTTCTTTGGAAGGAATGATGCTAAAGCTGAAACTCCAGTACTTTGGCCACCTCATGCGTAGAGTTTACTCATTGGAAAAGACTCTGATGCTGGGAGGGACTGGGGGCAGGAGGAGAAGGGGACGACCGAGGATGAGATGGCTGGATGGCATCACGGACTCGATGGACGTGAGTCTGAGTGAACTCCGGGAGTTGGTGATGCATGGAGGCCTGGCGTGCTGCAATTCATGGGGCCACAAAGAGTAAGACACTACTGAGTGACTGAACTGAATTGAACTGATGCTTGAATAAACAATTTTTTTAATTAAAGATTTGCTGTTACACAATAGAAGACTGTAACTTTAACATATTAATGTTTATGTAAAATAAACCTGTTAAATAAATGATAAAAATGCCATTGAGATATATATATTTAAATAATTTTGCATTATTGAATATATAATAAAATTCAACAAAGCTCCATCATTTATCATAAAATTATTTATCTTCCATGAATATAAGAAATCTATATTGTCCACCTTCTTAAGCTTTCTTTACATATCAACCTGATCACTGTCCTGTCTGTTTTCATTGGAGAGCAACAGTGTTATAATTTTAAAAAAGTAATTACTTCTTTTCTTTTAGAGTTTTACTATTTATGGTCGTACTTCTTATTTGCATTTCAAAACGTAGTTTCCATTTTTTATATTTTTTCTGTTTTTGAACTCTAAGTAAAGGAATCATGGAATAGATACCATTATATTTACAAATATATATTAATATATGTTGTTTTGTTTGGTATAATTTGTGTATTGTGTCCCAGTGTTTCATATGAAAAATTTACTTATTTGTTTGCCTGTCTATGAATATTTGAGTTACTTCCTTTTTGTAGCTATTGTGAGTAATATAATTCCACAACCTCTCCCAGTGAGCTCAAATAGATACTTCTATAAGGAAAATAACAAGTGGATGTCATGGGATACAATTGTCTAAATTTCATTAGATTATTTTAAATTATTTTGGAGAGAGTTGAATGCCTTTTTATATTTTTCAAGGTCACTTAGAGTTTTGCATTTTAAGAGCCTTTTCAAATCTTTTTTGCATATTTCCATTGCATTTTATGCATTTTACTTAAGGAGTTATAGTTGTTGTTTTTAAGTCCATTCAAATTAAGAACATTAGTCGATTTCTTGTGTTATAAATACTTTCTCCCACTCTATAGTTTGCTGGTTTTCTCCATTAATAGAGTTTATGATCATTGTTGTTGTTCATTCGCAAAGTTGTGTCCAAGTATTTGCAACTCCATGGATTATAGCACGCCAGACTTTCCTATCCTTCACTGTCTCCTGGAGTTTGCTCAAAGTCATGTTCATCAAGTCATTGACATCATCCAATCATCTCACCCTCTGTTGCCCTGTTCTCCTCCTCCCCTTAATCTTTTCCAGCATCATGGTCTTTTCCAATGAGCTGGCTTTTCACATCCTGTGGCCAAAGTATTTGAACTTTAACATCAGTCCTTTCAATGAATATTCAGGGTTGATTTCCTTAAGAATTGACTGGCTTTATCTCCTTGCTGTCCAAGGGGCTCTTAAGAGTCTTCTCCAGAATCATAATTCAAAAGCATCAGTTCTTCAGTGCTCAGCCTTCTTTACAGTCCAACTCTCACATCCATACGTGACCACTGGAAAAAACGTAACTTTGACTACGATCATTAGTAGTTGTTAATTTTAATATTATTTAATTTACCTGAAAGTTTGCTGCTACGAGCCATGAACAATTCCAGAATTCTTGGCCTCCAGAGGAGAGGAATTCTATCCAGGCAAATAATGAGGCTTGATCACTCAGAGTTGTGTGTGTGTGTGTGTGTGTAATAAAGTTTTATTAAGATATAAAAGAGATAGAGAAAGTTTCTGACATAGACATCAGAAGGGGACAAAAGGAGTGCCCCCTTGCTAGTTTTTAGTTAGGAGTTATATACCTATTAGAAAGAAAGAAAAAAAGTTAAGTTGCTCGTTTGTGTACAACTCTTTGTGACCTCATGGGCTGTAGCCTACCAGGTCCTTCCATCCATGGGATTTTCCAGGCAAGACTACTGGAGTGGGTTGCCATTTCCTTCTCTGATAATTACAGAAAGGAAGTGCCTCCAAATTGAGAGAGTTGCACTAGGCCCTTCACCCATAACATGAATTTTGTGATAGCACTGGCACAAGGTGAGTCATCCTGGGCCATAAAAACAGTTCACATGAATCCTGAAGAAAGGCAGATTTCCAAGCAAATATACAGTTCATTAACACAGCTTAAGGAAGTCATTTCCATGAGAAAAATGCATTGGTTAACTCAACGTTTGAGATAAAGTCAGGTTCAGCTGGAACCAGGTGTCCCCATGAAAACTCGGGATTAGAAAAGGGGAAAAAAAAAAAATCTGCCACTTGCAGTTTTACTTCCTCCTGCCACTTGGGGTGGAGAAGCCACTGGCACCCCACTCCAGTACTCTTGCTTGGAAAATCCCATGGACAGAGGAGCCTGGTAGGCTGCAGTCCACGGGGTCGCTACAAGTCAGACATGACTGAGTGACTTCACTTTCACTTTTCACTTTCATGCATTGAAGAAGGAAATGGCAACTCACTCCAGAGTTCTTACCTGGAAAATCCCAGGGAAGCGGAGCCTGATGGGCTGCTTTGTGGTCGCACAGAGTCGGACACCATTGAAGTGACTTAGCAGCAGCAGCAGCAGCAGCCACTTGGGGACTTCTGGCTTCCCTACCGAGCTTATTAACACCCTCATACCAATATTTACCAATATTTTCCTATAAGAATCTATATTTCTTATGTTTCAATATTTTCTGCACCCCAATTTCAAGAAGATATTTTTGTATTAATGGCTGTAATTCAACTGGAATAGATTTGATATAGTATACTCTCAATTTTATTCTTTTCCATGGATACACCAATTGTCCAAATGTGATCTGTTGAAAACTCATCCTTTAGCTGCTGATTCAGTGCCATCTTTTAAATTAATGAATATTTCTATATGTGTTGATCTGTTTCTAGTCTACACTGCTCATCTAGTTTTAATCTAAGTTTTCAAACTTATCACAATATTTCAATAAACTTACCTTAAGAAATCATCTCTAAAAATCTATTTCTTAATATTCAAGAATATATTGGATATTCCCTTCATGTTCCTGGGTAAGAAGAATCAATATTGTGAAAATGACTATACTACCAAACACAGTCCACAGATTCAATGTGATCCCTTTTAAATTACCAGTGGCATTTTTCACTGAACTAGAACAAAAAAATTCACAGTTCATGTGGAAACACTAAAGACCCAGAATAGCCAAAGGAGTCTTGAGAAAGAATGGATCTGGAAGAATCAACCTTCCTGACTTCAGATTATACTACAAAGCTACATCATCAATACAATATGGTACTGGCACAAAAACAGAAATATAGACCAATGGAACAAGATAGAAAGGACAGGAATAAACTCATGCACCTATGAGTACCTTATTTTTAACAAAGGAAGCAAGAATATACAATGAGGCAAAGACAGCCTCTTCAATAAATGGTGCTGGGAAAACTGAACAGCTATATACATATAAAATAATGAAATTAGAACACTTCCTAACACCATACACAAAGATAAACTAAAAATGGATTAAAGACCTAAAGGTAAGACCAGAAACTATAAAACTCTTAGAGGAAAACATAGGCAGAACACTCAATGACATAAATAAAACCAAGATCCTCTATGACACACCTCCTAGAGTAATGGAAATAAAAACAAGATTAAACAAGTGGGGCCTGATTAAACTTAAAAATTTTGCACAGCAAAGGAAACTATAAGCCAAGTGAAGAGACACCCTAAGAATGGGAGAAAACAATAGCAAATGAAACAATTAACAAAGGATTACTTTATATACAAGCAGCTCATACACTCAATACCAGAAAAGCAAACAACCCAATCAAAAAGTAGGGAAAAGACTTAAACAGACATTTCTCCAAAAAAGACACAGAGATGGCTAACAAGTACATGAAAAGGTGCTCAACATCACTCATTATTAGAGAAATGCAAATTATAACTACAATGAGATATCACTTCACATCATCGAAAAGTCTACAAACAATAAATGCTGCGGAAGGTGTGGAGAAAAGAGAATGCTTTTGCACTGTTGGTGGGAATGTAAATTGATACAGCCACTATGGAAGATGGTATGGGGATTTCTTAAAAAAACTAGGAATAAAACAACTGTATGACCCAGCAATCCCACTCTTAGGTATATACCCTGAGGAAGCCAAAATTGAAAAAGACACATTTATACCATTGTTCATTGCATCGCTATTTACAATAGCAACATGGAAGCAACCTAGATGTTCATTGACAGATGAATGGATAAAGAACTTGTGGTAAATATACACAATTTAATGTTATTCAACACATTTGAGTCAGTTCTAATGAGGTGGATGAAGCTAGAACCTATCATAAAGATTGATATAAGTCAGAAAGAAAAAGATAAATATTGTATTCTAAGGCATATATACAGAATCTAGAAAAATGGTACTGAAGAATTTATTTACAAGGCAGCAAATGTGGAAAACTCAACAGTGGCCACAGGACTGGAAAAGGTCAGTTTCCATTCCAATCCCAAAGAAGGGTAATGCCAAAGAATGCTCAAAGTACCACACAATTGCACTCATCTCACATGCTAGTAAAGTAATGCTCAAAATTCTCCAAGCCAGGCTTCAGCAATACGTGAACTGTGAACTTCCAGATGTTCAAACTGCTTTTAGAAAAGGCAGAGGAACCAGAGATCAAATTGTCAACATCTGCTGAATCATTGAAAAAGCAAGAGAGTTCCAGAAAAACATCTATTTCTGCTTTATGACTATGCCAAAGCCTTTGACTGTGTGGATCACAATAAACTGTGGAAGATTCTGAAAGTGATGGGAATACCAGACCATCTGATCTGCCTCTTGGGAAACCTATATGGAGGTCAGGAAGCAACAGTTAGAACTGGACATGGAACAACAGACTGGTTCCAAATAGGAAAAGGAGTACATCAAGGCTGTATATTGTCACCCTGCTTATTTAACTTATATGCAGAGTACATCATGAGAAATGCTGGACTGGAATAATCACAAGCTGGAATCAAGATTGCTGGGAGAAATATCAATAATCTCAAATATGCAGATGGCACCAGCTTTATGGCAGAAAGTGAAGAGGAACTTAAAAGCCTCTTGATGAAAGTGAAAGAGAAAAGTGAAAAAGTTGGCTTAAAGCTCAACATTCAGGAAATGAAGATCATGGCATGTGGTCCCATCACTTCATGGGAAATAGATGGGGAAACAGTGGAAACAGTGTCAGACTTTAATGTTTTGGGCTCCCAAATCACTGCAGATATTGATTGCAGCCATGAAATTAAAAAAACACTCCTTGGAAGGAAGGTTATGACCAACCTAGATAGCATATTCAAAAGCAGAGATATTACTTTGCCAACAAAGGTCCATCTACGCAAGGCTATGGTTTTTCCAGTAGTCATGTGTGACTGTGAGAGTTGGACTGTGAAGAAAGCTGAGCGCCAATGAATTGATGCTTTTGAACTGTGATGTTGGAGAAGACCCTTGAGAGTCCCTTGGACTGCAAACAGATCCAACCAATCTATCCTAAAGGAGATCAGTCCTGGGTGTTCTTTGGAAGGATTGATGCTAAAACTGAAACTCCTATACTTTGGCCATCTCATGTGAAGAGTTGAATCATTGGAAAAGACTCTGAGGCTGGGAGAGATTGGGGGCAGGAAGAGAAGGGGACAACAGAGAATGAGATGGCTGGATAGCATCACAGACTCAATGGACACGAGTTTAGGTGAACTCCGCGAGTTGATGATGGACAGGGAGGCCTGGCATGCGTCATACACGGGATCACAAAGAGTTGGACATGACTGAGCGACTGACCTGAACTGAACTGAATGGAGAAACAGACATAGAGATTAGACTTATGGACACGGGGAGAGAAGAGGAAAGAATGAGATTTATGGAAAGATTAACATGGAAACTCACATTACCATATATAAAATAGATAGCCAATGGGAATTTTCTGTATGGCTCAGAAAACTCAAACAGGTTCTCTGTATCAACCTAGAGGGGAGAGATGGAGAGGAAGATGGGAGAGAGTTTCAAAAGGGAAGTAATATATGTATCAGTTCAGTTCAGTCAGTCATTTGTGTTCGACTCTTTGTGACCCCATGAATCTCAGCACGCCAGGCCTCCCTGCCCATCACCAACTCCCGGAGTTCACTCAGACTCACGTCCATCAAGTCCATGATGCCATCCAGCCATCTCATCCTTTGTCGTCCCCTTCTCCTCCTGCCCCCAATACCTCCCAGCATCAGAATCTTTTCCAATGACTCAACTCTTCGCATGAGGTGGCCAAAGTACTGGAGTTTCAGCTTTAGCGTCATTCCTTCCAAAGGACAACCAGGACTGATCTCCTTTAGAATTTTATTTTGTTATTTTTAAATGCAAGTAAGTAGTTAAAACTAAATATTTATAATATAGATTTTATAAGCCAAATCTTTTTACATGCCTGTTTGTCTTATCTTTTCATCCACCATCCATACATGTACATAAATATGCATACATTTATATGCCTTGTGTAAGTATATAACATATTTAACTATAATTATATCACATGTGTTTATACCCAGTTATAGCTTAGAGCTGCTGATGGATTTTTTTGAGGAAGGATATGCCCTATAAATTCTTTAACAGCTCCAAAGTGTACTCACATGTCAATTTATCTGAACACTGTACACCCTTTTTGTATCATTCTTTCTATTCTTTCTTTCTCTTTCCTCTGTATTTGTTCTCAGCATCTTGTAGGATAAGAGTAAAGTTTCTCCTCTATCATGTGCTTAGCATATTTCTTCCTTATTCTGAAGCCAGGCATTAAGTGAAAGAGTTGTGTGAATTTTAAATACAGGCACACTTTTTAACCCCCAATATTTTTGTGGCAGTTTTTCAAACAAAAGCAGTGCTGAGTTATCTGATAAATATAGTTGTTTCCACATAGTTATCATAGGGAAAATATTCTAATTCAACTATTAGCAAATGCCATCAGCTGTATAGGGAAAGAATTTGTAATATCATAAGGATGTTAAAGAAATGTTAAGACATTCAAAATATAAGTACATGTAATACTGTAATTTTTAAAATAGTATAACATTTTAAATACTCCAAGTTAAAAATTTTAAATACTAAAAGATAAAGGAAAAAACATAATTTTAACTGAACTGAAACAAATTTCATTAAATTTAAATATATTTAGTAGATAAGACAGATAGGGGTTCATATCCTATTAATTTGATTTTTAAAACTCTATCAAATTCAGTAGCCAGCATTTTGCTTTATGTGCAGCATTTTGCTTTATGTCCCATTAAATTGGAGCAAAACTGAAGTAACTGCTTTCATTGATATTATTTTAACTTTTCAAGGAATTCTAGTCAATTTATTATGACAGTTTAGCAATATAAAGTCATAGATATTTGAATGGAGGTGTGAACTTATTGTTTTGAAATAATTTATCTGTTAAATTCAAGAAAAACAGATAAACAACTAGCCTATTATCCAGTTCTAAAGAAACAGCAGTGTTTTTTTGGATATTAAATCATATTTTCCAGAATTCAAGGCTAGTGTTTATTTTTTTATAATTTGCACAAGTCTTTATCCCTTTTAGAGCAATGTAATACTTAACATTATTAAATATTTAGTATGTTAGGGATTATGCTAAATATTTCACAAATTATTTCATAAGTAGATACTGTTATCCACATTTTATGTATTAATTATTTTTCATAAAGTTTAAGAAAATTATATGTCACACACACAATTTTCTATTCATATTACAAGGATTCCAAGTTCAAAATATTTTTTCTTGATTAATTCTGTTTTTATATCATGTCTAAATGGATAAATAAAATTATTTCTACTATAAGTCAAATTTAGAGCCCTCAATTGATTAAATGACAGTGAAACTAAAGATAAATATGGAATTATTCTTAGCTTTATTAAAATATGACTGGCTTAACAATTCTTCACATTTACCTCAGTTCTATTTCTTAGCATGGGCTTAACCAGAAAACTAAAGCTTTCAAGTTTTAGTTTTGATAATAGTCCAAACCATTTATTCAAGAAATAATAGATTTGGCCTTAATTGTTTTAATCAAATGGATGGTAGTACCCTTGAGGCTAACTCCAACCTTTTGCATAGATCAGTGTGACATTATAATAAGATGATAATCTGATACTAATCCTCAAAGCTTCTGGCCACTTGTTGCATCCAGGATAGGTCCAAAGCCTTTAATAGCAGAATACAAAGACAATTACAGCTTGGAAGAAAAGAGGAATGAGCTTCATATGCAAGCTGAATTTTGATGGTGTTTGCTGAATCTGTTATGCAAGAGCATTATTTTTTAATTCCAAAGTTATTCTCCACTTCAGAGCACTGTTTTAGTTGAGTGTGAATTTTCTCTTCTTATTTCTATTTACTTTTTTCTTTGTAAATGGTGACACATGTGTGTGTCTGTGTGGGTGTGTGTGTGTGTGAGAGAGAGTCACTCAGTTGTGTCCTACTCTTTGCAACCCTATGGACTGTTGCCTGACAGGCTCCTCTGTCCATGGAATTCTTCAGGCAAGAATACTGGAGTGGGTTGCCATTTCTGTCTCCAGGGTATCTTCCCAACCCAGGGATTGAACCCAAGTCTCCTACACTGCACGCAAATGCTTTACCATCTGAGTTACAGGTAAACCCTAAATTAAAGTTGCTCAGTCATGTCCGACTCTTTGCAACATCATGGACTATATACAGTCCATGTAATTCTCCAGGTGAAAATACTGGAGTGGGTATCCTATCCCTTCTCCAGGGTATCGTCTCAATCTAGAAATCAAACCCAGGTCTTCCACATTTCAGGTGGATTTTCTCCAGCTGAGCTATAAGGGAAGCCCAAATTTGTTGAAGTTCAGTGCGTGAAAGTCGTTCAGTGGTTTCTCTTAGCAACCACATGGACTATACAGTTGATGGAATTCTCTAGGCCCGAATACTGGAGTGGATAGCCTTTCCCTTCTCCAGGGGATCTTCCCAACCCAGGAATTGAACGGGGGTCTCTTGCATTGCAGGTGGATTCTTTACCAACTGAGCTATCAGGAAAGCCTATATTTTCTTAATTCAGAAATTCCTACATTGATAATAGTAGTTCTATTGTAGACCAATAGTTCTATGTAGATGAATAGTTCTATTGTAAACCAAAGGTCTCTGATGAGTTTTTCTGTATAGTGCAGAGTAATTTACATACAGTCTTCAAAGTACAGTTGGACCTTGAACAATAAATATAGACTTTCCCTTTAGGGAGAAATCTGCATACAACTTATAGTTAGCTCTCCCTACACACAGTTTCTCCACAGTTCAGCATCTGCAGAAAAAACCAAAGGAGAATTGAGTTGTGCTGTAATATTTACTATTGAAAAAAATCTGTGTATAAGTGGACAAAAGAGGATGATTCAAGGGTCAGTTCTATTGTGTTCTTTGAATTCAGTTCAAGTCACTCTGTGACATGCTGAATAAGGCCTGCTATTGAGGAAAATAATGTCATAATACTAATGACATCAGTATTATACATACTACACAATACATACATGATACATAATATAGTACAGTATAGTACCATATGATACTGTCAGTGGAAATAATCAATAAACTAATGTAAAATAGAAATATAACAGAGTTTTTCTATGATCCAAGCTGAGGGTTTTAGCCTGGGAGACACAAATTGAAGAATCAGTTGAATTGTGTCCCACTGAACTATGAAATGGGGGAAGCTTATGAAGGCAAATTCTGTGATTTGTCTGTTAATTATAATTGGAGTTAGCAAGAACCAAGGGTGCTTGTTAAGCAAGGATTGGTTGGATTCTGAAATGGTTGCATAGTTACAAGGGGAGACATGAGACCGTAAGTTTGTTGCTGACAGCTATTAACATATAGTTTTGAGAAAGGCTGGTGGTGTCCTTGCATCTTAAATATAGTTCACTAAATTCAGTTTTCCGAAATTCAGAAACATGTCTGAAACCATATCCACACTGGCCACCTAGCTCCATCCTGGAAGCCTGAATCAGTTATTCCATTTTAACTTTTAAATCCATTCTTTTCTTTAAAGCTTAATGTGGATGCATAATACATATTTGACAGTGCACAAAATGGACTGTTCTAGTCAGCATAGATTAAAATCATGTGTAAGCCAGAATGACGACCCTATATTTCAATATTTGAAAGTTTCTTCCATCAAGGTGGGGTTATGTTAGTAACTCGCTATTTACAGAAATCAACACAAGTAATTGTTCTAAACATTTTAAGATCTCTGACTTCCACATGTCATAATAGTAATTTTTTAATGCTTTTGATACTTTTTTCAAGTGGCAATATTTACTTTAGCTGGAGCTCTTCTAGTTTTTCTCAAATTGTTTGATGTTTCCAATTCAAATACTTTTCATTTTTTTCCTCCTCTTTTTGAGTTTAAGTAATTTAAAGCACCAAGTGAACAAATACTTTGTTTGTTTTATCAACAGGTGCCATTTCTCTGCATTGCTAACAGAAATTATTTTTTGGAATATGTACTCATGTATGTTATGGTAATTTCAATAATGCTTAATGAAAATCTCCATCTATAATCCATAAATGATGAAATGCCTGGCACAGTATCAAGCTTATCTACTTCATGCATAGAGACTCAATGTTGTGGGGTTTTTTTTATGTTATAATTGGCATCTTGGAATAAATTGTCAAACACAGGTGAAATATCTTCACTTGTATATTAAATCTGAGTTAAGGCAGTACAAATAAAAGACAATGAAAATACCTCAAGACATATATATAGAGTTTGAGCCAACAGGGTTTTAGCTGACCTAGTTACAAACAGTAAATTATTATTTTCAAGATTTATGTCAAAAATGGGAAGAATTTTCAACTTCGTTTATCATGTCTCCTGAGTGTTGAGTTATCTGTTGTTACATTAATATTTCTAAAACATTATCATGTGGCCTAATTCCAACATTTTTTGAAGATGTTAACATAAATTTGTTTATATATGTATATATTTTTAGCCATAAGGTATACAAGATCTTAGTTTGCCAACCGGGGATTGAACACCTGGTCAGCAAATTAAGATTGTGCCCACAGCAATGGAAGCAAGGATTCTTAACCACTGGATCACCAGGAAATCTCTCTAGTTGCAACAATTTTAAGCAATTTTTAAAACTTGAACTCCTTGTCCTATTTCTAACAATTTATTAGTAACTGCTATTTTGGGAAGATCCCCTGGAGAAGGGAAAGGCAACCTACTCCAGTATACTTGCCTGGAGAATCCCATGGACAGAAGAGCCTGGCTGGCTAAAGTCCATGGGATCTCAAAGAGTTGGACACAACTGAGCAACTAACACACACATACTCACAATTATGTCTTGCTATCTTGGGTTAGCTGGGCCATTATTATATACTTTTTAGTAACAATTATACATAGTAAATAAAATTTTACTGATCGCCAAATTACTGATTATCAATATACTTGTCTGTGTGTGCATGTTAAGTTGCTTCATTCCTGTCTGACTCTTTGTATCCCTATAGACGGTAGCCCGCCAGGCTCCTCTGTCCATGGGGATTTTCCAAGCAAGAACACTGGAGTGGGTTGCCATATGCTCCTCCAGGGGAATCTTCCTGACCCAGGGATTGAACCCACATTTCTTACATCTCCTGCATTGGCAAGTGGGTTATTTCCTACTAGCATCACCTGATCAGCAAATTGCTGATTAACAACATACTTGCCTAATTAGTTTCAAATCATACAATGTTTTTAAAGGAGTCTTTGACAGTAAGGAATCTGCCTGCAATTTGGAGACCTGGGTTCTATCCCTGGGTTGGGAAGATCTCCTGGAGGAGGACATGGCAACCCATTCCAGTATTCTTGCCTGGAGAATCCTCATGGCCAGAGGAGCCTGTGGGCTACAGTCCATGAGGTCCCCAGAGTCAGACATGACTGAGAAAATAACATTACATTACTATTCCCAATTAGTGTAAAATCACCCAAAGTTTTTAAAGGAATCTTTGCAAAATTTGAGTTTCAAAGATCTCATAGCTTCTGACAACCTGTGAGGACATGAGGGAATGAGAGTGATATTGGTCACCTGCAGATATAAAAACCTGAAGACTAGATATTTTGACAAGCCAGAATCAAGACTTTAGGTCCACACTAAGACAAGGAGGACAGGCCATCTTAACCTGATACTGAACCTTTGTTGGCTTGGGCTTAATTCTCTTCATACCTCACTTCCATTTTCCTGATTATTTACCCCAGCTTTCCTACTCTCCCTGTTTTCAAACTGCCTCTGCAAAATATCTTGTAATGTTTTGAGGTTTAAAGTTCCATCTAAGTATCAATTTCCCCCTACATTTGTTCTGCTTATGCTTCAGTAAAACTCTTTCAATCTAATAATTTGTGTTCTTTCTCTCTGAGAAATTCTCATATTATTTATTTAATAACTTTTTTCTTTTGATTTTCCCCCTTCTCTTTTTCTGGATCATTGTTTTATTTCATTTGAGCTTTTATAACAAAATGTCATAGAATCAGTAGCTTATAAGCAACAAAAACTTATTTATCATAGTTCTGGAGCATAGGAATTCCAAGATCAAGGTGCTGACATGGGTGGTTTCCAGTGAGAGACCCTCCTGCTTCACAGACAGCATCTTCTTGCTGTGTCTTCACATGGCAGATGGGGAAGCTCACTCTCTTTGCTCTTCTCTAAGGACACTAACCTTATTCATAAGGACTCCACCTTCAAAAGCTAAGTACCTCACAATAGCTCCACCTCATAATGTTACCACTTTAAGGGCTAGATTCAATGTACGATTCTGGAGGACACAGACATTAAAACCATAGCAATTACCTATAATTCCATGGAATAATCTTTATGTCTTATTTTTCCTCATATAAATTTTGGCTCTAAATTCTTCAAAGTATTCCAAAAGAATCATCTGGCTCTTGTTATTGACATTTTTAAAATTTTAAAAGTATGTCTTTTCTCTCATGCCATTTTTCATTGTTTCATACAAGCCACAATGTCAAGTATCTTAGAATGCATTAGTTGTTAAAATCAGTGTCTTCTGTCATTCTTACATGTCTGTCGGTTCAGTTCACTTCAGTTCAGTTCATTCGCTCAGTAGTGTCCCACTATTTGCAACCCCATGAATCACAGCATGTCAGGCTTCCCTGACCATCACCTACACCCGGAATTCACTCAAACTCATGTCCATTGAGTCGGGGATGCCATCCTGATATCTCATCCTCTGTTGTCCCCTTCTCCTCCTGCCCCCAATACCTCCCAGCATCAGGGTCTTTTCCAATGAGTCAACTCTTTGTATAAGGTGACCAAAGTATTAGAGTTTCAGCTTCAGCATTAGTCCTTCCAATGAACACCCAGGATTGATCTCCTTTAGAATGTACTAGTTGGATCACCTTGCAGTCCAAGGGACTCTCAAGAGTCTTCTCCAACACCACAGTTCAAAAGCATCAATTCTTTAGCGCTCAGCTTTCTTCACAGTCCAACTCTCACATCCATACATGACCACTGGAAAAACCATAGCCTTGACTAGACAGACCTTTGTTGGCAAAGTAATATCTCTGCTTTTGAATATGCTACCTAAGTTGGTCATAAATTTCTTTCCAAGGAGTGTCTTTTAATTTCATGGCTCCAGTCACCATCGGCAGTGATTTCCCATGAAATGATGGGACCAAATGCCATGATATTCGTCTTCTGAATGTTGAGCTTTAAGCCAACTTTTTCACTCTCTTCTTTCACTTTCATCAAGAGGCTTCTTAGTTCCCTCTTCACTTTCTGCCACAAGGGTTGTGTCATCTGCATATCTGAGGTTATTGATATTTCTCCCACCAATCTTGATTCCAGCTTGTGCTTCCTCCAGCCCCGCATTT
Organism: Aepyceros melampus; assembly: GCA_006408695.1. Classification (NCBI taxonomy): domain Eukaryota; kingdom Metazoa; phylum Chordata; class Mammalia; order Artiodactyla; family Bovidae; genus Aepyceros; species Aepyceros melampus. The sequence goes on from SJXQ01012915.1 coordinate 54,975, forward strand.
CTAATAATGTACTCTGCATGTAAGTTAAATAAGCAGGGTGACAATATACAGCCTTGATGTACTCCTTTTCCTATTTGGAACCAGTCTGTTGTTCCATGTCCAGTTCTAACTGTTGCTTCCTGACGTGCATATAGTTTCTCAAGAGGCAGGTTAGGTGGTCTGGTATTCCCATCTCTTTCAGAATCTTCCACAGTGTATTGTGATCCACACAGTCAAAGGCTTTTGCATAGTCAATAAAACAGAAATAGATGTCTTTCCGGAACTCTCTTGCTTTTTGGTTGATCCAGAGAATGTTGGCAATTTGATCTATGGTTCCTCTGCCTTTTCTAAAACCAGCTTGAACATATGGAAGTTCACGGTTTATGTACTGCTGAAGCTTGCCTTGGAGAATTTTGAGCATCACTTATTAGTGTGTGAGATGAGTGCAATTGTGTGGTCGTTTGGGCATTATTTGGCATTGCCTTTCTTTGAGATTGGAATGAACACTGACCTTCTCCAGTCCTGTTGCCACTGCTGAGTTTTCCAAATTTACTGGCATATTGAGTGCAGCAATTTCACAGCATCATCTTTCAGGATTTGAAATAGCTCAACTGGAATTCCATCACCTCCACTAGCTTTGTTCATAGTGACTCTTTCTAAGGCTCACTTCACTTCACATTCCAGGATGTCTGGCCCTAGGTGAGTGATCACACCATCGTGATTATCTGGGTCGTGAAGATCTTTTTTGTACAGTTCTTCCGTGTATTCTTGCCACCTCTTCTTAATATTTTCTGCTTCTGTTAGGTCCATACCATTTCTGTCCTTTATTGAGCCCATCTTTGCATGAAATATTCCCTTGGTAACTCGAATTTTCTTGAAGAGATCTTTAGTCTTTCCCATTCTGTTGTTTTCCTCTATTTCTTTGCATTGATCACTGAGGAAGGTTTCCTTATCTCTTTTTGCTATTCTTTGGAACTCTGCATTCAGATGCTTATATCTTTCCTTTTCTCCTTTGCTTTTCACTTCTCTTCTTTTTACAGCTATTTGTATTCATGTCCAAGGTAAGAGAAACCCAAGTAAGATGGTAGGTGTTGTGAGAGAGCATCAGAAGGCAGACACACTGAAAGCATAATCACAGAAAACTAGCCAATCTGACCACACAGATCACAGCTTTGTCTAACTAAGTGAAACTAAGCCATGCCTTGTGGGGCCACTTAGGACAGGCAAGTCATGGTGGAGAGTTCTGACAGAATGTGGTCCTTTGGAGAAGGGAATGGCAAACCGCTTCAGTATTGTTGCCTTGAGAACCCCATGAACAGTATGAAAAGGCAAAATGATAGGATACTGAAAGAGGAACTCCCTGTGTTGGTAGGTGCCCAATATACTACTGGAGATCAGTGGAGAAATAACTCCAGAAAGAATGAAGGGATGGAGACAAAGCAAAAACAATACCCAGTTATGGATGTGACTGGTGATAGAAGCAAGGTCCGATGCTGTAAAGAGCAATATTGCATAGGAACCTGGAATGTCAGGTCCATGAATAAGGCAAATTGGAAGTGGTCAAACAGGAGTTGGCAAGAGTGAACGTCGACATTCTAGGAATCAGCGAACTAAAATGGACTGGAATGGGTGAATTTAACTCAGATTACTATTATATCTACTACTGTGGGCAGGCATCCCTTAGAAGAAATGGAGTAGCCATCATGGTCAACAAAAGAGTCCAAAATGCAGTACTTGGATGCAATCTCAAAAACTACAGAATGATCTCTGTTTCCAAGGTAAACCATTCAATATCACAGTAATCCAAGTCTATGCCCCAACCAGTAACGCTGAAGAAGCTGAATGGTTCTTTGAAGACCTACAGGACCTTCTAGAACTAACACCCAAAAAAGATGTCCTTTTCATTATAGGGGACTGGAATGCAAAAGTAGGAAGTCAAGAAACACCTGGAGTAACAGGGTAATCTGGCCTTGGAGTATGGAATGAAGCAGGGCAAAGGCTAATAGAGTTTTGCCAAGAGAACTCACTGGTCTTAGCAAACAGCCTCTTCAAACATCACAAAAGAAGATTCTACATATGGACATCACCAGATGGTCCACACCAAAATCAGATTGATTCTATTCTTTGAACCAAACATGGAGAAGCTCAAAACAAGGCCAGGAACTGGCTGTGGCTCAGATCATGAACTCCTTATTGCTAAATTCAGACTTGAATTGAAGAAAGTAGGGAAAACCACTAGCCCATTCAGGTATGACCTAAATCAAATCCCTTATGATTATACAGTGGAAGTGAAGGGACTAGATCTGATAGACAGAGTGCCTGATGAACTATGGATGGAGGTTCATGACATTATACAGGAGACAGGGATCAAGACCATCCCCATAGAAAAGAAATGCAAAAAAGTAAAATGGCTATCTGAAGAGGCCTTATATGTCTGTACTTGAGTTCAATTTTTTAAATTCTACAAAAGTTTTAGATTTATACTCATGAAACTAAGCCATGCATTGTGGGGCCACTTAGGACAGGCAAGTCATGGTGGAGAGTTCTGACAGAATGTGGTCCATTGGAGAAGGGAATGGCAAACCGCTTCAGTATTGTTGCCTTGAGAACCCCATGAACAGTATGAAAAGGTAAAATGATAGGATACTGAAAGAGGAACTCCCTGTGTTGGTAGGTGCCCAATATACTACTGGAGATCAGTGGAGAAATAACTCCAGAAAGAATAAAGGGATGGAGACAAAGCAAAAACAATACCCAGTTATGGATGTGACTGGTGATAGAAGCAAGGTCCGATGCTGTAAAGAGCAGTATTGCATAGGAACCTGGAATGTCAGGTCCATGAATCAAGGCAAATTGGAAGTGGTCAAACAAGAGATGGCAAGGGTGAACGTCGACATTCTAGGAATCAGCGAACTAAAATGGACTGGAATGGGTGAATTTAACTCAGATGACTATTATATCTACTACTGTGGGCAGGAATCCCTCAGAAGAAATGGAGTAGCCATCATGGTCAACAAAAGAGTCCGAAATGCAGTACTTGGATGCAATCTCAAAAATGACAGAATGATCTCTGTTCGTCTCCAAGGCAAACCATTCAATATCACAATTATCCAAATCTATGCCCCAACCAGTAATGCTGAAGAAGCTGAAGTTGAACGGTTTTATGAAGACCTACAAGATCTTTTAGAACTAATACCCAAAAAAGATGTCCTTTTCATTATAGGGGACTGGAATGCAAAAGTAGGAAGTCAGGAAACACCTGGAGTAACAGGGTAATTTGGCCTTGGAGTAGGGAATGAAGCAGGGCAAAGGCTAATAGAGTTTTGCCAAGAGAACTCACTGGTCTTAGCAAACAGCCTCTTCGAACAACACAAAAGAAGACTCTACATATGGACATCACCAGATGGTCCACACCAAAATCAGATTGATTCTATTCTTTGCATCCAAACATGGAGAAGCTTTATACAGTCAGCAAAAACAAGGCCAGGAACTGGCTGTGGCTCAATCATGAGCTCCTTATTGCTAAATTCAGACTTGAATTGAAGAAAGTAGGGAAAACCACTAGCCCATTCAGGTATGACCTAAATCAAATCCCTTATGATTATACAGTGGAAGTGAAGGGACTAGATCTGATAGACAGAGTGCCTGATGAACTATGGATGGAGGTTCATGACATTATACAGGAGACAGGGATCAAGACCATTCCCATGGAAAAGAAATGCAAAAAAGTAAAATGGCTATCTGAAGAGGCCTTACATGTCTGTACTTGAGTTCAATTTTTTAAATTCTACAAAAGTTTTAGATTTACAGAATTATAATGATAGAGATTTCTGTTATATCCATAGCCTATTTCCCTATTTTTGATATTTTACATTAATATGCATTTATCACAGTGAATACATTATTATTTATGCAAGTATTTACATTATTTTTATATCCTCTATACTTTAATAATGTTCTTTTTCCTTTCTCAAATCCCACTCAGGATATCAAATTACACTTAGTCCTTCTCTGTTTCCTAGGATTGCTAAAACAAATTAACACGAACTTGCTGGCTTAAAAACAACCAAGACATTCTATCACCGTTCTAGAGGCTAGAAGTCAGAAATCAAGGTTTTGGCAGTGCCAAGATCTCTCTAAAATCTCTAAAGAAGAATCTGTTTCTTGTCTTCCTGTTTGCCTTGGGTGTTGCCAACAATTCTTGATATTCCTTGGCTGGTGAACACTCCAGTTTCTGCCTCCATTGTAATTTTCTTCCTTGTGTGTCTGTATCTGTCTTTTCTCTTAAAAGGACACTGTGCATGTGTGCTAAGTTGCTTCAGTTGTTTCCAAATCTTTGCAACCCTGTGGAGTGTAGCACATCAGTCTCCTTTGTCCATGGGTTTCTCCAGGCAAGAATTCTGGAGTGGGTACCATTTCCTTCTCCAGGGGGTCTTCCGGACTCTTGTGTGTCTGTATCTGTCTTTTCTCTTAAAAGGACACTGTGCATGTGTGCTAAGTTGCTTCAGTTGTTTCCAAATCTTTGCAACCCTGTGGAGTGTAGCACATCAGTCTCCTTTGTCCATGGGTTTCTCCAGGCAAGAATTCTGGAGTGGGTACCATTTCCTTCTCCAGGGGGTCTTCCCGACCCAAGGATCTAACCCATATCACTTACATTTCCTGCATTGTCAGGAGGGTTCTTTACCACTAGTGTCACCTGAGAAGCCCATATAAAAACACAGATCTTATTGATTTTTCCCTAGTATAGTAAGTTGGAAACTTAGACTCTTTCACAACTTTGTTCTTTTTAAAGATATGACTTTAATGCTATAATAATAACTCTAAGTACTGTGTTCTCTGCACCTCACCAATTCTGATGTTTTATTTTATTTTGTTCATTTCAGACAATTTCAAATTTCTCTTGGGACTTTTCCTTGATCCATGTGCTATTTATGTTGAATCTACAAATATTTGGGTATTTTATAGTTATCTATTATTGATAACTAGTTTAACTCTATTGTGGTCTGAGAACATACCTTGCATGATATCTATCCTTTTAAATTTGTTCAGATGTGTATTATGACCTGAGGCTTCCCAGATGGCACTACTGGGAAAGAACTTACTTGCCAATGCAGGAAACTTAAGAGATGTGAGTTTGATCCCTGAGTTGGAAGATCCCCTGGAGGAGGGCATGGCAGCCTACTGCAGTATTCATGCCTGAAGAATACCATGGACCAGAGGAGCCTGGCAGGCTATAGACAAACAGCTGGACACAACTGAGATGATTTTGCATGCATGCATGTATTATGACTGGAAACTGATCTTCATTTCGGAATATGAATAATAAGCTTTATATGGTTGCATGCAGTAGTCTATAGGTGTCAATTACATCCAACAGATTAATAGTTTTTTTTTTTCATGTCAACTATATGCTGCAGATTTTACTTGACTGTGTATTATGACCTGAGGCTTCCCAGATGGCACTACTGGGAAAGAACTTACTTGCCAATGCGGGAAACTTAAGAGATGTGAGTTTCATCCCTGAGTTGGAAGATCCCCTGGAGGAGGGCATGGCAGCCTACTGCAGCATTCATGCCTGAAGAATACCATGGACCAGAGGAGCCTGGCAGGCTATAGACAAACAGCTGGACACAACTGATGTGATTTAGCATGCATGCATGTATTATGACTGGAAACTGATCTTCATTTCGGAATGTGAATAATAAGCTTTATATGGTTGCATGCAGTAGTCTATAGGTGTCAATTACATCCAACAGATTAATAATTTTTTTTTCATGTCAACTATATGCTGCAGATTTTACTTGATTTAGTTTGTCAATTACTGAAAGAGGAGTATTGAAGTTTCAGCTATAACCATAGATTTTACTATTTATTCATTCAATTTTATATCATTTATTTGAGTCTCTTTTTAGATTCCTGAAGTGAAGTGAAGTCAAAGTTCTGTCTGACTCAGTCAGATACAGTAGTGTCTGACTCTTTGTGATCCCTTGGACTATATGTTCAATGGAATTCTCTATGACAGAATACTGGAGGGGTTAGCCTTTCTCGTCTCCAGGGGATTTTCCCAACCCAGGGATTTTCAGATGTGTACACATTGGTGCTGGGCTTCCCTGGTGGCTCAGGAGTAAAAAATCCACCTGCCAATGCAGGGGATGAGGGTTTGATTCCTGGTTCAAGAAGATCCCTTGGAGAAGGAAATGGAAACCCACTCTAGTATTCTTTCCTGGGAAATCCCAAGGACAGGAGAGCCTGTTGGACTACAGTCCACGGGGTCACAAAAAGTTGGACATGACTTAGGAACTAAACAACAACACTTCTGTTCAGTTTAGCCACTCAGTCGTGTCCAACTCTTTGCGACCCCATGGACTGCAGCACACCAGACCTCCCTGTTCTTCACTATCTCCCTTCACTATACTCAAACTCATGTCCATTGAGTCATTGATGCCATCCAACCATCTCATCCTGTTTTCCCCTTCTCCTCTAGCCTTCAGTCTTTTCCAGCATCAGGGTCTTTTCAAATGAGTCAGCTCTTTGCATCAGGTAGCCAAAGTATTGGAGTTTCAGCTTCAACATCAATCTTTTCAATGAACATTGAGGACTGATTTCCTTTAGCATGGAGTGGTTGGATCTCCTTGCAGTCCAAGGGACTCCCAAGAGTCTTCTCCAACACCATAGTCGTTCAAAAGCATCAATTTTTCAGCACTCAGCTTTTTTTTTATAGTCTAACTCTCATATCCATACATGACTGCTGGAAAAACCATAGCCTTGACTAGACAGACATTTGTTGGCAAAGTAATGTCTCTACTTTTTAATATGCTATCTAGGTTGGTCATAAATTTTCTTCCAAGGAATAAGTGTCTTAATTTCATGGCTACCGTCACCATCTGCTGTGATTTTGGAGACCTGAAAAATAAAGTCCACCACTGTTTCTCCATCTATTTGCCATGAAGTGATGGAAACGAATGCCATGATCTTTGTTTTCTTAATGTTGAGCTTTAAGCCAACTGTGTCACTCTCTACTTTCACTTTCATCAAGAGGCTCTTCTTCTTCAATCTCTGCCATAAGGGTGATGTGACCTGTTTATCTGAGGTTATTGATGTATCTCCCAGCAATCTTGATTCCAGCTTGTGCTTCTTCCATCCCAGGGTTTCTCATGATGTACTCTCCGTTGCTGTCTAGGTTGGTCATAAATTTTCTTCCAAGGAATAAGTGTCTTGATTTCATGGCTACAGTCACCATCTGCTGTGAATTTGGAGACCCGAAAAATAAAGTCCACCACTGTTTCTCCATCTATTTGCCATGAAGTGATGGAAACGAATGCCATGATCTTTGTTTTCTTAATGTTGAGCTTTAAGCCAACTGTGCCACTCTCCACTTTCACTTTCATCAAGAGGCTCTTCTTCTTCAATCTCTGCCATAAGGGTGATGTGATCTGTTTATCTGAGGTTGTTGATATATCTCCCAGCAATCTTGATTCCAGCTTGTGCTTCTTCCATCCAGGGTTTCTCATGATGTACTCTGCATATAAGTTAAATAAGCAGGGTGACAATATACAACCTTGATGTACTCTTTTTCCTATTTGGAACCAGTCTGTTGTTCCATGTCTAGTTCTAACTGTTGCTCCCTGATCTGCAAATAGGTTTCTCAAGAAGCAGGTGAGGTGGTCTGATATCCCTATCTTTCAGAATTTTCCAGTTTATTGTGATCCATACATTCAAAGGCTTTGGCATAGTCAAGAAAGCAGAAATAGATGTCTTTCTGGAACTGTCTTGTTGTTTTGATGGTCCAGTGGATGTTGAAACAAGATGAAACAACAACAGCGTTATAATTATTCCATCTTATTGGAAAGTTGATCCTTTATTATTATAATACTAGTGTCCCTGATGATTTTTGTTGATAAGAATCTGCCTTGTCAAAATTTATCACAGATAACAGAACGTTTTTGATTAGTGGTCACATCATACATTTCTCTCCATCCTTTACATTTGCACTGTTATTATGTGTTAACATTTAAAGTGGGTTTGGTAGAAAACATAGTTTTTAAATTTTTTTTAAGTTCTTGTTTTTTTAATGTTTTTCTACTCTGTCAATCTCTATCTTTTAATTAATACATTTAGATTATTTACATTTAAAATAATTCTTTAAATAGATTCATATATGCATGTTTTAATATCCTATTAGTTGACTGTGCTATTTTTCTCCATTGTCAAGCATTTCATGCTTTTAATTGAGCATTTTATATGATTCTATTCTCTTTCTCATATCAATTATACTTTTAAGATAATTGTTAGTGATTATTCTTTACAAGGTTTTCCCAGGCAGCTCAGCAGTAAAGAATCTGCTTGACAATGCAGGAGACTCAAGAGATACACGTTTGGTCTCTGGGTCAGGAAGATCTTCTGGGGAAAACATGACAACCCACTCCAATATTCTTGTCTGAAAAATTCCATGGACAGAGGAGACTGTCATGCTACAGTCCATGGTGTCAGAAAACTGACACGACTGTGCAGTGCAGGAGTCTGTGTGTAGGCATGTGCGTGTGCACGTGAGTGTATGCACATTCACATGCTTTTTGCAATAAATACCACCACCTCCAGTTCTATTGGAATATTATGAACATACATCACCATATAAGTTTAAGCTGCACAGCATAATGGTTTGAATTACATATATCATGAAATTATTATTGCCATTAAGTTTAGTTACTAAGTTCATCTTCAAATAACTCTATAGCAGTTAGCAAAGTATAGTTACCTTATGTAGATACTTTCCAATTTTTGCCAGTTGCCTCATAATTCACTATTAATCATTTCATGTATCCATTTTTTACTTATCTTAATACATCAATGGTATTATTACCTTAATAAATAATACTCTGTTTCCTTCACAACTTCCTAACTTAATAAACAGTTATCTTTATTAAATGTTAATAAAATGTTATTAAATGTTTATTAAAACAATTTTACTTTACTTTTCAATTTATTTTACTTTACTCCATTTTATTATTTCTATTTTGTTCTAGTTATTTAATATTACTCTTTCCCCTGTGTTCTTCCTTCTTTTATATAAATCTAAGTTTCTTATCTATGTCTGTTTCCTTCTATTAGAAAACATTGTCCTTTAACATTTCTCACAAGACAGACAGGATCAGGGTACATTTTTGCTTGTTGCAAGCTTTTTCCACATTGAAGCTGAAATAGAAATGAGTATATTAATTTTTAAGCAGATTATTTCAGGCATTTCTTTTGTTTCCTTCAGAGGCTATTTTTCTAGCTTGCTTTAGTGCTTCTCTGTCTTGGCATATGTGTTTCCTATGTGATCCTTTAATATTTATATATCTGCTTTTATTTAAGAAGCTATAACTCTACTGGTTATTTTATCTATTAATGTGCATTTTTTTCTACCATTGTATATGTAGTTTGTTTCCTGAGAAAGTTTTCTCCTTAAATTAAAATACTTCACTGGGACTCCATGGCAGGGGTCAGTGTCACAGTGCCTCACATGCTTTCATTTAATGAGAAGGCTGGCCCTTACAGGAATTACTTTCAAGAGCTGGAATAAAAAGATAAATATTCTAGAGGTTCCAATACCATATCAACAGTATTATTTTTGAAGGTGGTTATCTTTATTTAAAGAAATGCTTTTTGATATTTCTCTAGTGATAAATGATATGTGGTAAAAATCTTTTGACAGGCTTTCAATTAGTGGAACAATTTTCACAACCTCTTTTCACTCTATACTTTTATATATCCAGTCAAAGTTTCCCTGAGGTTTCCCTTTCTCCAATATTATATCTTGGCTTTGAATAAAACACACACACTATTTTCTTACTTACTCAAAATAGCTTATCTTAGCTAAAACATTTTCTATGAATGAAAGAGTATAAATATATGTTTATATGATTATAGTTCTCCTCTTGGGCTTCCCAGGCAGTGATAGTGATAAAGAATTTGACTAGCAATGCAGGAGGTGCAAGAGACATGGGTTAGCTCCTTAGGTTGGGAAGATCCCCTGGAGGAGGAAATGGCAACTCATTCCAATATTCTTATGAACAAAATCCCATAGATAGAGGAACCTTGTGGGTTACAGTCCATGGAATTGCAGAGTTGTACATGACTGAGCACAGACACAATTATTCAATTTCCTCTTGACAGTTATCAGAGACAATATTAATTAAAATGTCTCATATTCTTTCAGGTGAACAGTGAAGGGACTCAGCCATACATATACATGCATCCATTCTCCCCCAAACTCATCTCCCATCCAGGCTTCACATAACATTGAGCAGAGTTCCATGTGTTATACAGTAGGATTTTGTTGGTTATCCATTTTAAATATAATGGTGTGTACATGATCTTTTCAAAGTCAACTATCACAGCATTGTTAATTGGCTATACCCCAATGTAAAATGTTTTTGGTTATTAAAAAATAAAATAAAAATAAAATTTTAAAAATAAATAAGTAAAAAGGCACACAACATAACATGTAAAAAAGAAAAGGTCTCATATTCTTACAGTCACTAACAAAAGTTAATAAATCAGAAATGATTTTTAAATACTTTTGTGTACACACACCAGCCTCTAAGAAAAGCCTGATTACACACACACACAAACTCATACCTTTCAAAACAAGCCAAGGACAGAAAATTGAGTCATGGCACTCAGGAGCTAATAAAAGATAAAAATGATGAGCATTGTTGATGCATAAGGAAGATTTTTATGTTTTTTCTTCTTTCCCTTTTTGGGTATAGTGATTTCAATCTCTTGGAAATATTTGTATGACTGGAATGATTGTAAAAACATTGACGTATCCTTTGGATGAAGTCAATGCCACTGTGGACTATAGTTATGATGAAAGGAGCCTTCCAGAGCCTGTATATCCCAGTCCAGTTCTCCAGAGGGAGGCCATCAGAGAATTAAAGCCAGATAAGGAAGTCTGTAATGATCTCTCAGCAACATTATACTCTCAGGAATATGTAGCAAAGAGATTTTTTTTCTATTGCTGTGTAACAAATTACTACAAATGAATTAGTGTAAGATATTATCCATTTATTGTTTCACAGTTTCTATGATTGATGTGTCTGGGCACAACTTATCTGCATCCTCAGCTCAGATGTCTGTCATAGGACTGAAGTCAAGGTTATGTTTGGGCAGTTTTCTCATCTGGAGACTTGATTAGGGAAGAATCCTATCCCAAGTTTATGTAGGTTGTTGGTAGCATGCTCTTAACAGCCACATAACTGAGGTAGCCAGTGTTTTTCTGACTTGCTGAAGAGTTCATGGAAGTCCTAGAAGCCACCCCCGGTTCCTAGAGGCTTCCTTCAGTTCCTTGTCATGAGAGCTTCCTTAACATAATACATATTTTGTCAAGCCAACAAGGAGATTCTTCTCTTTAGTCAGCTTTAGAGTCTTATAAACATAATACAATCAAATGACCTCTAAGGACCTTTGCCATACAAGCTAATCATGAAGATGACATTCCATCACCTGTGCAATATTCAGTAGATTGGAAGCAAAATACAGGTCCCACCTGCACTCAAAGGGAAGGGTTATACACAGGGGAACAGTGATTTGCCAAAACATCTGCCCATCACAACGTGGTTGGGTTGTAGTCATTAATCTTTCATTCTGACCATCTCCATCTTTCCATCAGAGGTATAGCTAGCTTTGTTTGTATGCTATCAATTTGTGAAAAATATACACACAAATCATTATAATTTATGGGTTTGAGATCACCAAAAGCAAGAAAAATTACTCTGGCAAAGTCAAACTTGGAATTTTCAAACTGATTTGCTTTTAAAAATATTCAAAATTTTCAGATTTTAAAACTAGGGCAAGACCAGTGATTGGGATCAATCATTGGGAGGGAATTCACACTGAACACTAGTAAGAATCCTGTTTTGGAAGAGAACTGAACTGATTTAATGACTAGAGCATGAAAACTTTATATGCACAAGCATATAAATGATGGGTGATATATCATTTATCAGTCAGGCTATATTTGATTTCTTATTCTTTTACATAGTGACAGCAAGGAAGCTGGAATGACACCAAATCTTCACTATGTTCATGAAAATTAGAATTCAAAATATGATTTTGAACATAATGTATTTTAGAAGGAATATATTTAATAAATAAACAAGTAAAATAAGTGTGAAAAAATAATGTGCATTCCCCTGATATTGAGAAGAAGATAAAAACTGGAATTATCACAAAGAAAATCATCAAGGAAGAAGTTTGAAAATCTGTTTTTGGAACCCTTTTCCTCAAAGAATTAGATTTGTCAGAGGCAAAAGGAAAACCACAGTTAGCAAGTTAAAAAAAGTCAGAATTTGGTACGTGAACAAAAAGTAAAACTCAGACTTTGAAATAAGAACATCAGAAACTCAGGAAGATATAGGATCAACTTAAAAACAAATTTTGATCTTGTGGTCAAGAAAAAAATTCTGGGCTAGACAGAGAAAAGAGGATCCAACAAATTCTTTTAACCTACATGTGGTAAAAGAAGAAAGGGACCAAGTTAAGCAAGAGGTAAAAATTTTAAAACAGATAAACTTTCATAAAGAAGGTAGATACACACCATGCAGAAATAAAATGTAAGAGAAAGCTTTTGCTTTTATTTGAAAAGAGAGTGTGCCAAGGAGTGTTTATGCAGTTTTCATTGTGAAAAAATTTTAACAAGGTCTTGGATATTCATGTTCAGAATTGTGTATCGAAGCATAGGGTAAGCATGCTATGCCTTACAGCTTTAGGTTGCATATCCTCAATTCAATAATTTATTATTGTGAATTCTAGACAGGAAGAGTTGGAGATTAAAAGTTGAGGATCTGTCTCTCATAGATCAAATTTAAAGGATGAAGGAACTTAGAACCAAAGAAGGAAGGTTTGCAAAAGTGTTAGTGGATGAAATAAATTCAGATTTAAAGAAAACTTATATAAAAATTGTTGGTAAAATAAGTTGCAGATCACTACTATGGGAAAATTCAAGACAGTGACAGACAAAGACAATCTCTGGGCAGAAACTATATCCTTTTATTATTGTGAATTCTAGACAGGAAGAGTTGGAGATTAAAAGTTGAGGATCTGTCTCTCATAGATCAAATTTAAAGGATGAAGGAACTTAGAACCAAAGAAGGAAGGTTTGCAAAAGTGTTAGTGGATGAAATAAATTCAGATTTAAAGAAAACTTATACAAAAATTGTTGGTAAAATAAGTTGCAGATCACTACTATGGGAAAATTCAAGACAGTGACAGACAAAGACAATCTCTGGGCAGAAACTATATCCAAAATTCAGTCTTGAGAGTTGAAAATGTAAAAAAGAAAATAGGCAAATAAAGGGAAATAAGTTTTTATATTTAGGATAATACTGAATAAAATGTTAGGAAATAACCTCAACATCAAATGCAGTTACATTCTGTCAAAGAAACAATCTATATCGATGGTAAATTTCATCTTTGGATATGGAAAACATAGTGTCACATTTTTAAGTATTTGATGATAAATTGCTCCAAATGAAAATTGGGTAAATAAAGAAGCTAAACCTCTGACCTCTTTCTTGGTCTGCTCTTTCTCTATATATTTCTCATCACTTACCTTCTTTTTCTTTTGTTTTTCTTCTCTTCATTGCGTATCACATTTATCTGAAAAAACATTTATGGTATGTGATTGACAGATACAATACAAGTTTAATGGCAACATGTACTAAATTATAATTAAAATATTCTGCCTGGAAATTATATTTTGCATATACTATCAGGTCAGTTCAGTTCAGTCACTCAGTCGTGTTCAATTCTTTGTGACCCCAAGAACCGCAGCACGCCAGGCCTCCATGTCCATCACCAACTCCCAGAGTTTATCCAGACTCATGTCCATTGAGTTGGTGATGCCATCAGCCATCTCATCCTCTGTCATCCCCTTCTCCTCCTGCCCACAATCCCTCCCTGCATCAGGGTCTTTTCCAAAGAGTCAACTCTTCACATGAGGTGGCCAAACTATTGTAGTTTCAGCTTCAGCATCAGTCCTTCCAATGAACACCCAGGACTGATCTCCTTTAGGATGGACTGGTTGGATCTCCTTGCAATCCAAGGGACTCTCAAGAGTCTTCTCCAACACCAGAGTTCAAAAGCATCAATTCTTTGGTTCTCAGCTTTCTTCATAAGCATATGAAATTGTTTGATGGGTTCTTGGATATTTTCAGTATAATATTGTTGATGTGTTAGTCACTCAGTCATGTCATACTCTTTGGGACTGCATGGACTGTAGCTCACCATGTTCCTCTGGAATGTAATTCTCAAGGCAAGAAAACTGGAATAGGTAGCTATTCCCTCCTCAAGGGATATTTCTAATCCAGGGATTGACATGGGTCTCCTTTATTACAGATGAACTCTTTACTGTTGAAGCCACCAGGAAAGCCCACATTTTTAAACAGATTAATTAATTAATTTCAAAAGTTATTTTTTGTCATCTACAATGGGACTTTCATATAGACACTGATATGATTAAATTCCATACAAACATTGATTTTGTCACTCCTTCACTAGGAAGAAATCTGGTTAAATTATTAATCCAAATCTGTGGTGATTTTTTTAATAGTATGGTAGAGGACTATGAATGGTAGTATATTATATTATTTGGATTCCCTTATAAATTTCAATGAATATGTTTTAAAAGTGCAGATTTACATTGTGGTTCCTGTTGCAAGAAAACTATCAAAAGTAGAAAAAAAAAGTAAAAAGACAATTAAGCATTAGCAAAATAAGATGTCATTTCCATTATAAGGGACTGGAATACCAAGGGAACATTTCATGCAAAGATGGGCACAATAAAGGACAGAAATGGTATGAACCTAACAGAAGCAGAAGATATTAAGAAGAGGTGGCAAGAATACACAAAAGGACTGTACAAAAAAGATCTCATGACCCAGATAATTTCGATGGTGTGATCACTCAAGAGCCAGCTATTCTTGAATGTGAAGTCATGTGGCTTTAAGAAGCATCACTACGAACAAAGCTAGTGGAGGTGATGGAATTCCAAATGAGCTATTTCAAATCCTAAAAGATGATGCTGTGAAAGTGCTGCACTCAATATGCCAGCAAATTTGGAAAACTTAGCAGTGGCCATAGGACTGGAAAAGGTCAGTTTTCATTCCAATCCCAAAGAAAGGCAACGCCAAAGAATGCTCAGACTATCACACAATTGCACTCATCTCACACTCTAGTAAAGTAATGCTCAAAATTCTCCAAGCCAGGCTTCAACAGTACATGAACAGTGAACTTCCAGATGTCAAGCTGGATTTAGAAAAGTCAAGTAACCAGCGATC
The DNA here is from genome assembly GCA_006408695.1 of Aepyceros melampus. Lineage (NCBI taxonomy): Eukaryota > Metazoa > Chordata > Mammalia > Artiodactyla > Bovidae > Aepyceros > Aepyceros melampus. The sequence continues at coordinate 70,274 of SJXQ01012915.1, forward strand.
CAATTGCCAACATCTTTTGAATCATCAAAAAACCAAGAGTTCCAGATAAACGTCTACTTCTGTTTTATTCACTATGCCAAAGTCTTTGTGTGGATCACAAAAACTTGTGGAAGATTTTTAATAAGATGGGAATACCAGACCACCTGACCCGTCTCCTGAGAAATCTGTATGCAAAAGTCAGGAAGCACCAGTTAGAACTGGACATGGAACAACAGACTGGTTCCAAATCAGGAAAGGAGTACGTCAAGATTGTTTATTGTCACCCTGCTTATTTAATTCATATGTAGAGTACATCATGAGAAATGCTGTGCTGGATAAAGCACAAGCCAGCTGGCATTAAGGTTGCTGGGAGAAATAATAACCTCAGATATGCGGATGACAAAACTCTTATGGCAGAAAATGAAGAACTAAAGAGCTGCTTGATGAAAGTGAAAGAGGAGACTGAAAAAATTGGCTTAAAGCTCAACATTCAGAAAACTAAGGTCATGGCATTTGGTCCCATTACTTCACGGCAAATAGATGGGGAAACAATGGAAACTGTGACAGACTTGATTTTGTTTTGCTGCAAAGTCACTGCAGATGGTGCCTGCAGCCATGAAATTAAAAGATGCTTACCCTTGGAAGAAAAGCTATGACCAACATAGCATATTAAAAAACAGAGACATTACTTTTCCAAGGAAGGCCCATCTTGTCAAAGCTATGATTATTACAGTAGTCATGTATGGATTTCAGAGTTAGACTGTAAAAAAGGTTGAGTGCCAAAGAATTGATGTTTTGAACTGTGGTGTTGGAGAAGACTCTTGAGAGTCCCTTGGACTGAGGGAGGTCCAACTAGTCTATCCTAGAGCAATTCAGTCCTAAATATTCATTGGACGGATGGATTCTGAAGCTGAAACTCCAATACTTTGGCCACCTGATATGAAGAGCTGACTCAGTAGAAAAGACCCTGATGCTGACAAATATTGAAGGTGTAGGAGAAAGTGACAACAGAGGGTGAGATGGTTGGATGGCATCACCAACTTGGACTTGAGGTTGAGGAAGCTCCAGGAATTAGTGAAGGATAGGGAAGCCTTAGTCTGATACGACTAAGCAACTGAACTGAACTGAATCAACCAACTTTTCCTTTAGTCCTTAGTAGATCTTATCATCATGTATTTGAGTGAATTTCAGGGGCTAATTATTTCTCAGTTAATTTTTACATAAAACATTGACCATGTTTTATTTTACCAGTGCTACTTCACATGCATAATGATCTATGGAAAATATTTGTGTCCCTTGTTCTATGCCAAGAATAATAAGTAAAAGTATCATACTGGAATTTTATTTCCTGTTAATATTTGGAGAAAAAAAAACAGTAGCTGATTATAATTAAGTACAAGTATAATTAAGCCCATTATATACTGTGTGTATTCATTTTTTAAGAGGATGTCTCAACCTCTACCCTATTGACATTTTGGATTAAGTAATTCTTTTTATGGAGGACTGCCCTGTGCATTGAGAAAGATCATCTCCATACTGGACTCTGTTATTGATGCAAATAGCACATCAATTTATGACAACAACAACAATAATAAATAATGTATCTAGAGGTTTAAATGTTCCCTTGGAGACAGAATAATCCCTTTGCATTGATAACTCTGCTTTAAATTGACTGTGCAAATATCAGTTTTAAGTTTATAGCATATTTGAAATAATAATGTGACAGTTTCATTAAAAATACTTATTTGATTTAGAATAAATATGTCTAAAGTCTATAAATCTAAATTATTTTTCTAAAATTCTAATGAAAGAAGAAATAAAAAATAAAATTAATGTCAGCTCTTAAAAAATAGAGAATATCATTATCTATTAGAATCTTTGGTGGTTGTTTTGTTTGCTAGTTTTTGCTTTCATTTAGTAGAGGTTACGGGGCTGTCCCAGTACTCTTGCCTGGAAAATCCCATGGACGGAGGAGCCTAGTAGGTTGCAGTCCATGGGGTCGTGAAAAGTCAGACACAACTGAGACTTCACTGTCACTTTTCACTTTCATGCCCTGGAGAAGGAAATGGCAACCCACTCCATTGTTCTTGCCTGGAGAATCCCAGGGACAGCGGAACCTGGTGGGCTGCCGTCTATGGCTTTGCACAGAGTCAGACATGACTGAAGTTACTCTGCAGCAGCAGTAGCATGGGGCTCTCAGTGGTGCTAGTGATAAAGAATCCACCTGCCAATGCAGGAGATTCAAGAGACATGGGTTCGATTTCTGAGTTGGAAATATCCCCTGCAGTAGAAAGTGGCAATCCACTCTAAGATTATGGCCTGGAAAATTCCAAGGACAGAGGAGCCTCGTGGGCTAAAGTCCATGGAGCCACAAATAGTCAGGCATGACTGAGTGACAGAGGACACACACACACACACACACACACGCACACACTGGGTTCTTGTCTATTCTGAAAGTAGATTAAAGAAATGTTTTTTTTTCTTTCCTTCATCTTTTTTTTTTAGTCTTTATTATTTTTTAATTGATTTTTATTTTTTAGTTTGTTTTGTTTTACAATACTGTATTCATTTTGCTATATATTGACATGAATCAGCCACGAGTGTACATGAACTCCCAATCCCGACCCCCACCTCCCCTCTCCCGCCCCACACCTTCTCTCTGGATTATCCCCATGCATCATCCCAAGCATCCTGCATCCTGCATTGAACCTAGACTGGCGATTCATTTCACTTATGATATCATACATGTTGCACTGCCATTCTCCCAAATCATCCCTCCCTCTCCCTCTCCCACAGAGTCCAAAAGGCCATTCTATACATCTGTGTCTCTTTTGCTGTCTCACGTACAGGTTTATCATTACCATCTTTCTAAATTCCATATATATGTGTAAGTATACTGTATTGGTGTTTTTCTTTCTAGGTTACTTCACTCTGTATAATCGGCTCCAGCTTCATCCACCTCATTAGAACTGATTCAAATGTGTTCTTTTTAATGGCTGAGTAATACTCCACTGTGTATATGTACCACAGCTTTATAAAGAAATTTTTTATGTGATATCTATTTGAGGTAAAAGTGAAAGTGATACCTAGCAGAATTTCACCAATACTATTTAGAATAGAGGACCAGGAAATAAAAGCTGTCATAAACTAGCTGGTGATCATAAAAAAAGACAAATATTGATATATGAGGGATTTCAAATTACATGACAAGATTCACCCTGCAGGAGTTTATTCTTAGTTTGTGTTCCACAAAAAGAGCAAGAAAAATAAGCAGATAACTTTATTATATGGCATATATCAAATTGAGCAGGGTGCCAAATAGGGAGATAATGTGTATCATCACACACACACACACACACACACACACACACACAAGTCAAACTTAGACAAAGATGAACTTACCTGAGTAATGGACTTTTGTCCTGCTCTTCCATTAGCCATTTGACCTCTTTTCTTGGAATGAATTATGCTAATTCCATACTTCTCTTAATCCTTATATGAGATTGGTGTGTGTTTAAATAGAGAATGAACAATATCACACAATCTGTACATTAGTTCTTGACATTGTACAAGCTTAGATCCTCATTGTAGGAAATTCAAAAAGAGAAAAATGACCATAAAAGAAAAGATGAAGTTATTTAAATTAATATGAGGAATTGGAGAAAAGACTCCTTGCAAAACAGACATACTGGAATAAAGAGTCCAAAATCTAGATAATAATTTTAAAACTTCCAATCTTCATCTGCTAATGAGATTTGAATGATATATTATTTATGAAATGAGAAAAATCTGGAATCAGAAAATATATCTTTGCTAAAACTCATGACTTCAATATCAGAAAGCATAATAGAGAAAATAGCACACTATGCTTCAGAAATTCACATTCTATAAATCCAGTGGAATTGTAGCATATTAAAGGATAGTCTAGCCTAATGATTCTCACTTGTCTCCATTTTCATATGCCTTCCTTCCAGGGTAAGATCACCTTGTAGGTGAGCAGTGTGTATTGATAGACCACAATCCATCTTTATCTCTTAAAGATGGTTATTTACTTAAGTTGTTTAAAAGGGACTGGTACTAAGAGCTCACTTTCAGGATTAAAGTTTTCACAAACTGTTTGATTTTACTTCTTTTATATTGAGAAACTACTATATTTCATATATATTACTAGGAAGTGAGGATAGAAGAGCAAACAGCATATAAAATCTCTGTTCTTTTGCATTAATGTGTCATTGGGGGAAACAGAAAATAAAGCAATTAATATAGACTACAGTAAGTCCCCTACATATGGACAAGTTCCATTCCAAGAGTGCATTTGTTAAGTCCACTTGGTTCAAAAATCCAACAGAGTTAGCCTAGGTATCTGACTAACACATTTGGCTATGTAGTACAGTACTCTATTGTAACAGGTATATTATTTTTCACATACATAAAAACAGAAAAATAAAGATAACATTTTTAATCTTATAGTACAACAGCTGGCATTAAGTGAACAGGAAAGAAGAGTTTTTGACTGGAGGGAGGAGAGGAGATGGGAGATGGTAGAGCTGAAGGATTGTCAGCAATAGGTGCAAGGCAAGTGCAATTTCACTCACACCTGACATTGATGGCACAGGTTCTTTTCCTTGCTGGATTCAATTCTATCTTTCCTCTTGATAAAACAATCCAAAGATGTCTGGGTAGTGGCTCTCTTTTGCTCATCATAGATGACACAGTGGCACTGGTTGCACTTGGAATGGCTGTTGTAACCTTCACGTACCATTCTAAGCTTTGGGTCTTGTGCCTCAAAAACGAACAGTGCCTCCTCAAATAAAGAAAATTCCCTTGCCATTTCATGCATTGTGAAACTCCTTGTTTCTTCAGTTACTTCTTCTTCCCTTTTTCTCCCTTGGTCTTTTCCCTGGGTATGTTCACATATTTGAAAGTTGGAAACTTAAAAGGTTTTTATGTAGGGGACTTACTGTATATTTATACCAACGTGGAAGGCTGAATAACATTTCCCCTCCCATCAAAAAAGATGTCCTCATGCTAATCCCTGGAACTTGTGAATATGCTATCTTAAATCATAAAAGGAAACCTTCATGTATGACCAAATAAAGGATTTGAGATGGTGATATTATCCTTGATTATACAGACAGTCCCAGTTAAACCACGGAGATCATTAGAGAAGGAAGCAGGAAGGTCAGATGTATAGAAACAGAAGCTAGCAGTTTGAAATAAAGAAGATGCTATATAAGTGGCTTTGGAGACAGAAGAAAACAAGGCCATGAGACAAGAACTGTCTTGTCAACCTCTATTAGCTGGGGTGAAAGGTGTGGAATGGCTTCTCGCCTAGAGTCGCAGAAGGAATACAGACCTGGCCATGATTAGCTTTCAACCCAGGAATACTAGTTTAGGTATCTGCCTTCTGGAACTGTAAGATAATAAATTTATGTTGTTTTAATCCACTAAGTTTTTGGTGATCCATTATAGCAATAACAGGAAAGAGCAAAATTGCTTTAAATGTTGTTAAGAAAAAGTAAACATAAAAAGGGAATAGTGATAACTATTTAAATAAAATGAGTAAGAAAAAAATAATTTCCTGATGAGGTATTATTTGTAAACAGGCAAGAATGTAGTGAAATAAATACACAAATAGCTAAGACAGTACAAGGCCAAGTGTAAAGTCTGTGACCAGAGTACATATTGGTTGAATTCAAAGAAACAGTAGTGTGAACATCAAGGAATCTAGAAGAGGTACAATGGAAAGATGAGTGATCTGGATTGCTCAGGAAATCTGTGGGCAGAGCAAACTTATGGCTTTTATTTTATGGATGATAAGAAAAGTTGGGAAAATTTGAGAAGAGCAGTGACATATTACAAAAAGCCTACAGCAACTTCTCTGTAAAGAAGAAACAATTATGTCCAAGAAGCCTGTTATTCTTGTCTAGACCGAGATTATAGAACATGGTTGTAACATATGTAAAAGCACCTTTAGTATGCCTTTAACCATATCCTGATTTAACAGCAAACTGAAGTCTTACATTAATAAAGGAAATATTTAATTTAGTAAGTAGAGTACAAAGTAAAATTCTGCTCTGCATATTTTTGTTGAGTTGTGTTTGAAAATATATCTCCCACATAGAGCAGAAATTTCATCAGAACATTAGCTTTAAGAGTTGATACATAAACAGAAACAAAAGAGAATAAACAGATCTCACACAAAACACCCACCTCATGTACAGTAATTATATTCGTGTATAGTGAAGTAGTCCTACTTTTAAAAGACAGAAATAAAAAGAAACATTAAAAGATACTAAAATACTTACTTTTCTAAAATGCTGAAATGTTATAATCCTCTGAAAAATTATTTTACTCTGCATGCTTAACTTTTGAAATAATGTTCAAATATCTCTCATTCAAGATGAATATGCAAAATATTTTTTCCAAATCCCATGTATAATTCTTTTACATTCTTTTTAAAATATATGAATATGGAAATAACTATATAAATAGAGAAAAATATTTCTCCTCAAAAGAGGATAACAGATTAGAAATGAAAATACTTTGTACTCCAGGTAGGTAAGCATAAACTTTTACCCATTGCTGTGGAGAATGGGCTTCCCAGGTAGTGCTAGTGGTTAAGAACCCGCCTGCTGATGCAGGACCATAAGAGACACACATTTGATACCTAGGTCAGGAAGATCCCCTGGAGGAGGGCATGGCAACCCACTCTAATATTCTTGCCTGGAAAATTCCCATGGACTACAGTCCATAGGTCACAAAGAGTGGACAGGACTGAAGCAACTTAGTAAGCATGTACAGATAATGGAACGTCTAATGAGACTGATACAGTATAAAGGATTATATTTGGCAAAAAAAAGAAAAGAAAAGAAAAGAAAAGAAAAAGAAAAAAAGGTAGGGCTCACCTAGCTTGCACTGATTAGGATAACTATGCTAGTTAAAGAATAATATTTTGTTCCAATTGTGTTCTAGTTTCTAATATTAACCCAGAAATCAGAAAATATGCATTAGGGAGGTAAAACTCTCTGCAAAATCTATTTAGCCATTTCTCTAATGTATATGTCCTCCAAATTTATATAACACAACTGTTTCTGGATATCTCATAGGCTTCTAAAAACTTGGTATCAAAAGAGGTATCTTGAATTCCCTCACAGCCTAAATATGCTCCAGCACTCCACCCCTGGGAGTTGGTACCGGTATTCCTTTTAAGGGTTAGTTGCTCAATCGTGTCTGACTCTTTGAGACCCTGTGGACTGTAGCCTGACAGGCTCCTCAGTCCATGGAATTCTCCAGGCAAGAATACTTGAGTGGTTAGCCATCTCCTTCTCCAGGGGATCTTCCTGACCCAGGGATCAAACCCAGGTCTCTTGCATTGCAGGCAGAATTTTTTACTTTCTGAGTATTCTTTTTAAATACCCCCATTATTGTGTATGGGTGTGTGTGTGTGTGTGTGTGTGTGTGTGTGTGAGTGAATGTGTGTGTAAGTATGTGTGTGTATGTGAGTGTGAGAGAGAGAGATAGATTATTGTCCCCTTCTCCCAACAGAGCAGTGAGGCAATCTTTCAACTTGGAGCCCTAATGGGGTCCATAGAGGTAAAACTCACAAAAATGTGGGAGATTCTTATGACTATGACTCCCGAGATTTTCTCACTGCTGCGTAAGTTGTCATTCAGTCTGCAGCCATTCCTCAAAATTACCATTTGTTTTTTCCTACTCAGCTCTCAGCTGTGTCTCTCTTGGATATGCCTGCTTCTAAAAATTTCTGCAAACTTACTTCTCTGTGATGGTCCAAGAAAAATATATTAATTTCTATTATGTTTAGTATTTTCTTGCTGTAAAGACAGGAGTGACAATTTCACATTTCTTTAATATTTCCAGCTTTAAAATAGAAGTTTCTCATGTATTTTTTTAAACATCATTTCCCTGATGTTAATGATATAGAGTATATTTTGTATGGTTAGACAATTGGCAATGATTGTGTACATATTTGTGTGTGAAGAAAAAAAGGCCAAAGGAAGATAAATGATATTTATTATACATATTAATAATTTGTATACAGAAAAAAGAAACTTTATAACACCATGAGAATAAGAAAATTCAATAAAGAATATGCTCTGATGTCATTCCTCTATCAATATTATTGTCAATATATACAAAAGATCCCATAAATCTATCCAGTTATCTTATTCTATATCCTTACCATGATAATTCAAAATACCATCATCCTTTACCTGAATATGGTAATTACATTTGTATTTAGTGTTTCTTCCAAACTTTGATATCCAGTGATCATCCTCCAAAGTTAATCAAAGTGATTTTAAAGCATAAATATTTCACTTTCCAGCTTAGCACTTCCCAGTAGCTTCTAATTGCCCACAGGATAATATCCATGTCCCTATCATAGTCTCTGAAGTCCAGGATGTTGTCACTCATCACTTCAGCTTCTTATCTCATATCCTCATGTATTATGCTCAATCAGTTCTGACCTTCACTTTCTTTCTTACTGAGAGTGTGTCTGCCTTACATCATTTCCTTTGCCTGAAATTATCTCTGCATTGTGAGCACCTGCTTGTCTTTCAGATTTCAGTCTAAATGTCACCTACTAAAAGAAGTCTCTTTTTAACCATCAAATTTAATATAAGCTTCTATATCAATTTAAATGTTTATAGCTATAAGAGAAAGGCTTATCAATAGCTTAAATCATAAAAAGATGTGTAACTTCACTTGATAGCAAATTCTGAGTTAGGGTTAGACCTGGATGTGATTTCTGAAATGACTCTGTGCCCAGTTTTTCATAGTAAAATAAGAAGACTATAATAATACGTATATCAGGAAAATATTGTATTCATTGAATTAGTTATATTTAAAATACTCAGAAGAGTATAGGGAATATATTAAGTACTGTATCAGAATTTACAATATTTTTTAATTTAATTGAATGTTTCTTTTGCCTCATCCTCTGCACCCACACATATACGTACCAGAAAATAAATCCCAATAGAATAAGGATTTTACGTGACTTTGTGCGGAAAAAGCATAGCAGGCCTGGGACTACTATACCCGGAAAGTCTGTTTGCAATTAAGGTCTTCTCTGGTATTAGTAAACTTGGATATCAGGAGGGTTCTAATGATTTCCTAACTGATAAGAATAACTCAGGCATCCTAAACTGTGTGAACAATATGGTTTATACTGGACACCAGCTTTCTCACATGGAATCTGAAATTTTTGTGCAAGTTATATATTGCTTTAATGAGCAACACTCATTAATTAACATCTTTGTTATTGAATCTTAATGAGCTTCCCTGTTGGACAAAATTTCACACATACTGTCAAAACTGATCACATGGAAACTGTGTATTGTGTGACTCTGTTCTGAGAGTGTGACTCTCAGACTCACTCTGTGCATTATGCATAGACTTTGTTCTATGCAACTCTTCCCTTTGCTGAATTTGCTTTGCTTCTGTCTGCTGACAGAAGCAAATAAACCACAGTAATTACTACAACTATATAGTGAGTCTCCTAAGGGCTTCCCTGCTGGTGCAGAGGTTAAAGCGTCTGCCTGCAATGTGGGAGACCTGGATTTGATCCCTAGGTTGGGAAGATCCCCTGGAGAAGGAAGTGGCAACCCACTCCAGTATTCTTGCCTGGAGAATCCCATGGACGGAGGAGCTTAGTGGGCTACAGTCCATGGGTCACAAAAAGTCCGACACAACTGAGCGAGTCTCCTAGTGAATCACCAACCCTAAAGGTGGTCTTGGTGAGCCTGACACATGCATGTGTGCATGCCAAGTTGCTTTAAGAATGTCAAACTCTTTCTGACCCTATGGGCTTAACCTGCCAGACTCCTCTGTCTGAGATTTTCCAGGCAAGAATATTGGAGTGGGTTGCTATGCCCTCCTCCAGGGGATCTTCTCCATCCAGGGATCAAACCCATATTTCTTATGTCTCCTGTATTGGCAGGCATAATCTTTACCACTAGTGCCACAAAATCTAGACTGGTGTCATACTCAGTGGATTCCCAAAGAAAGTTGAATAAATAGATTTAGTAATAAATTAATAATTATAATTTTCTATACATTAAAGAAAAGAGAAACTTCAGCACAGAGAAGAGGCTCCTTTCCAACTGAAGAGACTATGTTCTTTGATGTCTTCGTACCAAACAATTTGTTGTAAATAACTCAAATGTCAGAATGATAGGTAATAAGGAAACTGTGGGAAGGCACGACCGGTAAACCTACAAAATGTGCCATTTTGCCCACCAGATGTGTGGCTTAGTACCGCAGGCATCAGCCTAAAATTGGAGCAGATATAAAGGCTGGAATGTTAGAAGGCTACTAATAAAAACATGAGACATTATGGTTAAATTTGAACCTTATTTCAACTCCAGGAAAGTGAGATGAGATAAGTAAGATAAGTGGGAAAGTTTAGATAGTTTTGAATGTACAGAGTGAAGGAACAGAAAAAGAAAAGCTGTGTATTTTTCAAACAGCAGGGATTCTAGGAAGACCCACTAGCATTGTCAGTTCTCCGTGCCTGAGGCCCGCACACTCTCTCCTTTCGTTTCCACTTTGGAAAAATCAGACTGTGTTAAATTCATACTTTATGTATTTTTTTTTTTGGGGGGGTGTCTGGACTTGTAAACTTTTGAGAACTACCCATGAAAATTTTTTTAAATAATTAATTTGTTTTTCATTTCCATTCTTATTCCCTAACATAATGCTTGACATCTAGTAAGTGTTTACTAGAAGAGCATTCAGAATTGTGTTGGCCATCTTGGAGGTTAGATCTCTTTACAGAAAATTTCCAGGGCAAAGAACACAAGCAGAAGAAATAGAAGTATTTCTGGAGACTTCCATCATCTTTCTATTACTTTGTATCTCAAGCACCTATTACAGTGTCTTGAACAAGTCAGGAAAGAAGAAGTATACCCTGTAAAAATTTTAGATTGCCTAGTTTGGAAAACATAGAGACAGTAATGCATTGCGTGCTAAAAAAACGTTATTAGGCTGGGGTCAGAAGATGTCATTTCAGGTCCTGACACATTTGTGTGGTATTAATGAATCATTTATTTTCTCTTTATCTGTAAATTAGAACAAATAGAGTATTAAAAGCGATTAAATGAAATAGTCTAACTTAGGAAAGCAATTTTGCAAGCATTTTAGAAATGCTAGGCATTATTATTATAATCTAAAAAAGTGATAAAAGTTGAAAAGTAATACTTTGTCAGATTTTGCAAGGCCTCAAATGTTTATATGGCAGTAATGAAATTTTTAGCAGAAGAGTGGGATAATTGTGATTGAAATGTAAAAGATTCTAGTTTCTGTGACTAAATATTATCTAAGCCACTATAGTCTAGAAAAAAGCTACAAGTTTATGGCAGAAATTTAAACAAAAAGAAATAAACATTGATGATTATGAGTGGAAACAGAGAGAAAATTATGAGCAGAGAGCTTTAATTGGTCTATGTTTCTTTATAATTCTTACCAAGTTAGCCTTTCATTTTCAACTAAATGGGGCTTCACAGATTTATCAATGGTAAATAACCCATCTGCAGTGCAGGACACACAAGAGACACAGGCTCAATCCCTGGGTCAGAAAGATCCCCTGGAGTAGGAAATGGCAACCTGCTCCAGTATTCTTGCCTCAAAATCCATGGACAGAGGGGTCTGGTGGGCTATAGTCCATGGGGCTGCAAAGAGTCGGACGTGAATGAGCAAATGCATTTCAACTAAATATTCTAATAATTAGTTGGTAACCTATATTGCCTAGCATAATTGTATGATTTTTAAAATATTTTTAAATTTTCAATTTGGGCAATTTCATCTACCATATTTCAAGAATCTCTGGTAAAGATAGCTATCAGGTTGTATACCATTTGCTTCTTTTTTTTTAATTAATTTTTATTTTTTTAGTTTGTTTTGCTTTACAATACTGTATTCGTTTTGCTATACATTGACATGAATCAGCCACGAGTGTACATGAACTCCCAAACCCGACCCCCACCTCCCCCCTGTTTCTAACTGTAACTGTACATTTGTTGTTTTTCATTTTTATCTTTCAGTGTATTTTAAAACTCTGCGGTTAGGTACAAACCACTTAAATCATCATGTCTTCTTGGAAAATTGGCCCCTTTTCATTATTCGGTAATTCTATTTATCCCTGACATTATGCTTTGTTCTAAAATCTATTTTATCTAATAGTAAATAGTACTCAACTTCTGTTTAAAGCTTACATGTATGCTATTTTGCTAGGCTCTCAACTTTTATCCTATCTATATCTTCACATTTGAAGATGATTTCTTATATAAATCAAAGTCTGATCTCCTCTTATTTTAAAACAATATGAAATGTCTTTAATAGGTATGTTTAGGCCNCTGATTCAAATGTATTCTTTTTAATAGCTGAGTAATACTCCATTGTGTATAGGTACCACAGCTTTCTTATCCATTCATCTGCTGATGGACATCTAGGTTGCTTCCATGTCCTTTGCTTCTTTAAATAATCTACAGTTTTCCAGACTTTTCAGAGAATTATATTCAACAAAGTATTATTAAAGGCAGCTAGAAAGTGAATAAATGAAAAACTGAATCACTGATGTTCTAACATTACCTCAGGGAGACAATCGATAACAATCACATTTTACCACTCCAGTAGATTTTTGTCTAAGTGATTTTTAACTCTTTTTTTTTTTTCTAGGGAAAAGCTATATTAAAAAGTCTTGAGAAAAAATGTGTGAATGATTTTTATAAAAGACTTTTATTTAAAACATTATTTGAACTTTGATTATGTGTCACTATTGTTGATTTTTCTGCACGTTTAACTACTTGAAAGAACATTTCTTTCACTTAATTCAAATGGCCTCTGAAAAGTAATGAGCTTTATTTGTGTATTAACTTTATAATTGTCTTTTAACTACATTATAATATTTGATAATGTCAGAATGATTTTGCTTTAGGGAAACTGGGGTTTTAGCACCTGAAGAAAATGTATTACCTTTTCCTAAACAGCATTTAATGTATTTTATATGAGCTAATAAAATATTTTTAAGGTTAAATAATTTGTATTCTGACAACTGCAGAGAAATTTTGAAGAAGAAAATTGCTTATGTATTCAGGACAGTTTGCTTATGCTAATATATACACACAAGGAAAATATCAGATTCTTTAAATCTACTTGAAGAAAAGACTTATGATTATTTTTGAATCTAAAATATAAGAATGGAGTGATATAAGCTCTATTTTGTGACCCAATATTTAATTTGCTTTCTTCAGAACCTTGTGCCAGGAATCGTGTTAGTCAATTTATCAGATGCTTAATTTACTCTCAAAAATAATAAACCTATTTCTTCCTATGTTTTTATTTTCTAATGATCTTTTTCACGTTAAACTCTCTAAGTTCTTGTAGATATATGCATTAATAGATTACTAGTCAGTAGGAAAAAGTTAAGAGGAGTGATACAAACTTGTTCATGGTGGTTTAGTTACCTTTTGGGGAAAGCAATGAAATGCAGGATGAGTAAGGTGAATATATATAAGCTTCTATTTTTTTACATTATTTTTACACTTAAATTACTTATCTCTCATTTCTCAGTAGTTCATGTTATTCTAAGTAATTTGAGGATTTGCAAAATAATTTTGCATTTGTGATTTATTTATAGTCTTAGAACAATGAAAATAAGAAAACTTCTTTTTTCCCAGGCCCTCTAAAAAAAGCTACCCATGGCAAACAAAAGTCATAATGTAAGTACATAAATAATTACAGAATAGTTAAATATATAATTCTAGATTCACAGTTGGAGAAGGAAATGGCAACCCACTCCAGTGTTCTTGCCTGGAGAATCCCAGGGACGGGGGAGCCTGGTGGGCTGTCATCTTTGGGGTCGCACAGAGTCGGACACGACTGAAGCGACTTAGCAGCAGCAGCAGCAGCAGATTCACAGTGCATTCATGACACTCATGAAACATTATGATTACTTACATAATTTAAGGTTTTGTATCTATATTTTCAACAAATAATTGTTGAGTGTATTTATGTGCCAAGCACCATGCTAGGTACCCAAGATGCCACAGTGAAGAGAACAGAACAGACACTTCAGGTTGGAGTTTCTTTTGTTAGTGGAGGAGGACCTTAAAGAAAAAAAAAATGTATGAACAAATCATTGAACAAGATAATTGCAGTCAGTGATGAATTTATGCAGAAAATAAAACAGGGATGAGAGGGATAGTGACAGATAGACAGCTTTAGATCATAGGATAAGGAGAGTCCTTTGAAGAAATAACTCATGTGAATCTTGAATGACAAGATGAAAATGCTAAAGAGCTAGAGGGCAATCATTTTGGCCTGAGGAAATAACCAAGTACATTTGTTGTGAGACATAGTTCTAGGACACACACACACACACACATATATATATATATATATATATATAAACTATAAATCAACGTGACTGTTCTGGAAATGGACTGAAGACCTCTGAATATGAGGAAGCAGAGGAAAAGTTGTAAGAGAAGAGATTGAAGTGAGAAAAGCTCATGCAAAAATCTGGAATCCATGATAAAACTTTGGACTTTATACTGCTCACTATTGGGGTGGGATGTGGAGACATTAGTGGTTTCTAAATTAAGACAGTGACATAAGAAGTTTACATTAAACAATTAATTTGAGATTCTCCAAAGAAGAGAGTAGAGCTGGGAAATCGTGGACACAGGGATGACAGTCATGAGGTCATTGTAATCATCCAGATAAAAGATAATGGTGGTCAGTTCAGTTCAGTTCAGTCGCTCAGTCGTGTCCGACTCTTTGCGACCCCATGAATCGCAGTGCCAGGCCTCCCTGTCCATCACCAACTCCCAGAGTTCACCCAGACTCACGTCCATTGAGTCCGTGATACCATCCAGCCATCTCTGGGAGGAGCTACCCCGCGTCTGAGGTCAGGGACGACAGCCGGGAGGAGACACCCTGCGTTCGAGATAATGGTGGTAGCTGAGAACAACAACAACAAAAAAAAACAAACAAACGATGGATTTGAAGTATTAGGTTTACTGAAATGAAATTGTCACTTTTCAACTTCAAAAACCGTTGACCATCAGTTGCTTTACTGTAGTTCAGTCTGATACATTTAATGATCTGCTGCTGCTGCTGCTGCTAAGTCACATCAGTCACATTCCAACCCCATAGACGGAAGCCCACCAGCCTCCCCTGTCCCTGAGATTCCCAGGCAAGAACACTGGAGTGGGTTGCCATTTCCTTCTCCAGTGCATGAAAGTGAAAAGTGAAAGTGAAGTCGCTCAGTCGAGTCTGACTCTTTGCCACCCCATGGACTGCACAGCCCACCAGGCTCCTCTGTCCATGGGATTTTCCAGGCTAGAGTACTGGAGTGGGGTGCCATTGCTTTCTCCGATTTAATGATCTAGCAAAGGTAATTATGGACAGACATGGTAGGTAAGACATATTAAAAGAGAGAGAGATGGTGCTAAACTAAAAAGAATTTGAGTTCAATGGATTGGAGTGTGAAAGACCAGGGGCTCTATTTGGACACAATAATTGGGAATTATTCATTCAACTGAGATGTCAGGGAGGCCATTAGAAAATGTTATGTAGTACAGTAAAGAATGGAAACTGCAGAATGATGTCATCTCAGGGCTTTTCACCTTGTATGATAATGGAAAATTCTTGTTTAATTTCAGTTTTTACCAGGTTATTCCCCCTTACTTCAGTAGTGGAAGTTGATCATAATTTATTTACATTTTATGTTCTTTTTCATTCCTTAAAAAATAAAGCCAAAATTTTATATTCTTATTTGCTTTAAAAACATGAAATATCAAAACCAGATTCACTATCAGGTTAATTCACTTGTGCTTCTTAACAGATGCCCATATTTATTTCTCACTGTTACTCTTCTAGGTAACAGAATTGTCTGTAGTGTTATTCGGCCAACTACAACATACTATAGTATTACAAATTAAATATCAAATATTTCAGATAGTCATAATTTTAAGTCACAAAATTATGTTTAAAATTCTGACCATGAAGTCTTCCACTGTAAAAAAGCAGGAAAAATACTGAATTTGGATAGTTTAAAAGACAATTTTTTTTGTTTATGTGTTTATTCTCTTTAAATGTAAGACAATCAGGATAAAATTCTAGTTGAATTGCTAGAATTTTTAAATTATTATTCATTGAAAATTTTAAAGTTCTTTTAGAAGCATTAAATATTTGAGATAGCCAGGAGATTTTTTGTTTTTTAATGAGAGAATACTAGCTCTTTTAGCAAGTTACATTTACAGTTTTTAGCATGCTTCAGTTATTAAAACAGAATGGTATTGCTATAGAAATAAAAACATTAATCAAAAAAGAAGTATGTAGATGAATTTTATGATAAAGCTGAGATTTCAAGTCATTAAAGGAAAAAGATGAATTGTTCATTAAATTGTTTTGGGAAACAAATGAATCTATCTCAACCTCATGCTTTATTTTAAATTAAATTACATGTAGAAGAAATCTTTAATATTTAAGAAAGTAATTATAGAATCTGTTGTCAGATTGTCTCACAGATTAAGCCTGATATTCTCCCAAATAATCACTCTACATTTATTCCAAACATATAGCCATCCTGGTTGGATTACAAAAAAACATCAAAAAGCAGATAACTCCATAGATCTATCTCGCCACTGGGGCAAGGGGGTGGGGTTGGAAATGTATACAACAATTAAATTTGAATCTGGGACAAATTGAATTAGAGTTACGTTGAGGCAGTCCTAAGTTATTTTTATTCGGGCCCTTTGTGGAGAGGACATGAGTCAGGTTCCATATAAACTTGGGACTTGAGTGAAGCTCTGTGTCCTGCGACAGAAAACAAGGGGGGGAAAACACACACACAGTACATTCTTTCTTTCAAATATCATAATTGGTGCTGTCACATCATTCTGAAGGCAGAAACTCTGAATCACTAATGCAAGATCTGTTTGTGAACTAGTAAGAACAAGAATTAGATGAGAAGAATTTAAAACCACAGCAGAAAAAAAAAAAAAATCCCTGTAGCATTGACAATTAGGTATGCATTTTAAAGTAAGGTCTTTTAAATATGTGGTCCTAACATTGGTGTGTATTCCCTTTTTGTTCTGTTTACTAAAATCTGTGTTGCCTTCTGCCAGTCTTTCATGCACCCTCATGCTTCAGTTTATTGATTCATCTGGGAAGAGTTTATGTGTGTTAAGTTGCTTCAGTGTGTCTGACTCTTTGGAACCCTATGGACCATACGCTCAAGGCCTTCTGTCCACGGGATTCTCCAGTCAAGAATACTGGAGTGGGTTGCCATTCCCTTCTACAGGGGATCTTCCTGATTCAGGGATAAATTCACATCTCATGTCTCCTGCATGGCAGTCGAGTTCTTTATCAATCATGCCACCTGGGAAGCGGAGACAAAACAGACTATTTTGAGGCAGAATAAAATAACAAACTATGGTTTTTTCACTAGTCATGTATGAGTGTGAGAGTTAGACTATAAAGAAGACTGAAGTCGTTCAGTCTTGTCTGACTCTTTACAACCCCATGGACACTAGGCTCCTCAGTCCATGGGATTTTCTAGGCAAGAATACTGGAGTGGGTTGGAATACTCCAACTGTGGTGTTGGAGAACATTCTTCAATAATATTAGTCCAAGGGACTAAAAAGAGATTAAACTAGTCAATTCTAAAGGAAATCAGTCCTGAATATTCATTGGAAGAAGAAGCGAAAAGCAAAGGAGAACAGGAAAGATATAAGCATCTGAATGCAGAGTTCCAAAGAATAGCAAGGAGGTATAAGAAAGCCTTCCTCAGTGATCAATGCAAAAAAAAAAAAAAAAGAAAGAAAGAAAGAAGAAAGAAATAGAGGAAAAAAACAGAATGGGAAAGACTAGAGATCTCTTCAAGAAAATTAGAGATTCCAAGGGAACATTTCATGCAAAGATGGGCACGATAAAGGACAGAAATGGTATGGACTTAATAAGAGCAGAAGATATTAAGAGGTGGCAAGAATACACAGAAGACCTGTACAAAAAAGATCTTCATGACCTAGATACTCATGATGGTGTGATGACTCACATAGAGCCAGACATCCTGGAATGTGAAGTCAAGTGGGCTGTAGAAAGCATCACTATGAACAAAGCTAGTGGAGGTGATGGAATTTCAGTTGAGCTTTTTCAAATCCTGAAAGATGATGCTGTGAAAGTGCTACACTCAATATGCCAGCAAATTTGGAAAACTCATCAGTGGCCACAGGACTGGAGAAGGTCAGTTTTATTCCATTTCCAAAGAAAGGCAATGTCAAAGCATACTCAAACTACTGCACAATTGCACTCATCTCACATGCTAGTAAAGTAAGGCTAAAAATTCTCCAAGCCAGGCTTCAGCAGTATATGAACTGTGAAATTCCAGATGTTCAAGCTGGTTTTAGAAAAGGCAGAGGAACCAGAGATCAAATTGCCAGCATCCGCTGGATCATGGAAAAAGGAAGAGAGTTCCAGAAAAACATCTATTTCTGCTTTATTGACTATGCCAAAGCCTTTGGCTGTGTAGATCACAATAAACTGTGAAGATTCTGAAAGAGATGGGAACACCAGACCACCTGACCTGCCTCTTGAGAAATCTGTATGCAGGTCAGGAAGCAACAGTTAGAACTGACCATGGAACCACAGACTGGTTCCAAATAGGAAAAGGAGGAAGTCAAGGCTGTATACTGTCACCCTGCTTATCTAACTTCTATGCAGAGTACATCATGAGAAATGCTGGGCTGGAGGAAGCACAAGCTGGAATCAAGATTGCCAGGAGAAATAGCATAACCTCAGATATGCAGATGACACCACCCTTATGGCAAAAATTAAAGAGGAACAAAAAAGCCTCTCGATGAAAGTGAAAGAGGAGAGTGAAAAAGTTGGCTTAAAGCTCAACATTCAGAAAACAAAGATCATGGCATCTGGTCCCATCACTTCATGGGAAAAAATGGGGAAAGAGTGGAAACCATGTCAGACTTTATTTTAGGGGGCTCTAAAATCACTGCAGATGGTGATTGCAGCCATAAAATTAAAAGATACTTACTCCTTGGAAGGAAAGTTATGACTAACCTAGACAGCATATTAAAAAGCAGAGATTTACCTTGCCAACAAAGGTCTGTCTAGTCAAGACTGGGGTTTTTCCTGTGGTCATGTATTGATGTGAGAGTTGAGACTGTTAAGAAAGCTGAATGCCGAAGAATTGATGCTTTTGAACTGTGGTGCTAGAGAACACTCTTGAGAGTCCCTTGGACTGCAAAAGATCCAACCCATTAGACTTTATTTTAGGGGGCTCTAAAATCACTGCAGATGGTGATTGCAGCCATAAAATTAAAAGATACTTACTCCTTGGAAGGAAAGTTATGACTAACCTAGACAGCATATTAAAAAGCAGAGATTTACCTTGCCAACAAAGGTCTGTCTAGTCAAGACTGGGGTTTTTCCTGTGGTCATGTATTGATGTGAGAGTTGAGACTGTTAAGAAAGCTGAATGCCGAAGAACTGATGCTTTTGAACTGTGGTGCTAGAGAACACTCTTGAGAGTCCCTTGGACTGCAAGAAGATCCAACCCATCCATCCTAAAGGAGATCAGTCCTGGGTGTTCATTGGAAGGACTGATGCTGAAGCTGAAACTCCAATACTTTGGCCACCTCATGCAAAGAGTTGACTCATTAGAAAAGACTCTGATGCTGAGAGAGATTGGGGGCAGGAGGAGAAGGGGACAACAGAGGATGAGATGGCTGGATAGCATCATCGACTTGATGGACATGAGTTTGAGTAAACTCTGGGAGTTGGTGATGGACAGGGAGGCCTGGCGTGCTACAATTCATGGGATCACAAAGAGTCGGACATGACTGAGTGACTGAACTGATCTGAAATGAAAGGAAATCAGTCCTGAATATTCACTGGAAGGACTGATGTTGAAGCTGAAACTCCAATACTTTGGCCACCTGATAGGAAGAACTGACTCATCTGAAAAGACTCTGATGCTGGGAAGAATTGAAGGCAGAAGAAGAAGGAGACACCAGAGGATGAGATTGTTGGATGGCATCACCAACTCAAAGGACATGAGTCTGAGCTAGTTCCAGAAGTTGGTGATAGACAGGGAAGCCAGTCTTGCTGCAGTCCATGGGGTCACAAAGAATTGGACATGACTGAGTGACTGAACTGAACTGAAAATAACAAGAATCTTTTACCATTTGGAAAAATTGTAATGAGTTTCTCAAAGCTTCCTACTTATATCATCGTTAGAAAGTAGAAATTAATTTTTAAAGTATATATCTTTTTATTACTTTTTAATTGAAGTTATTAATTATGCTCTGTTAGTTTCTGGTATACAGCAAAGTGATTCAGATCTATTTATCTATCTATATTAAAAAGCTAATACTTTTTAATGTATTTGCTAATACTTTTACTCTTTTTGTACTTGTTGACCCCAAACTCTTAATTTATCCTACCTCCCGTGAATAACTTTTAATGAATATTCCATTGTGTTTACTCAAATTACATAATCATGTACCTGGAAAAAAAAAGACACATCTCATTCAAGATAACTTATAAATACCTTCCAAAGCACAGGTGAAAAATAAGTCACAGGAAAATAGCACAAAATTTCAGTAAGTTAAAAACACTATGCCAATGCATAGATATAAAATAGAAATCTAAAACTGACTTTGTAATAATTATTTTTCAAATTCATCAGAGAGATAAATGACAGAATTGCAGTTAGAAAACAAGACCGATAGATTGTCATAAAAAAACAAAAGCAAATGGGAAGATAAAACAGTACAAACTATAAAGTACAAATAGAATAGTACAAGCTTCTTTCTCCATGCCCTGGTCCTGCTCTGGGAGAATGTACTCCAGCCACCACTTGGCCAGTTCCCACCTGAATAGGCTCATGTGCTCCAGCTGCAGTGTAGGTCGACTCTCACACAAAATGCTGCCTCAAAAGACCCTTGGAGCAGACGCCAGCGGAATGCCCACGTGCACAGGTAGGGCTGAAACCGCAACTGAGTCCCAGGGACTGCATGACTTAGAAAGCAGGGCTGAAATCTTTCTCTGCTGCTGCATGAGCCTTGGAGTTACACCTACAACACAGACTTTATAAATTCACTGCCTGTGGGACATCTGAATAGACAACAGCCTATTCAGGACAGGCTTACCTTAGCAGCTGTGGGCTTTGCAGGTGTGTGCATGCAGGGACTAAGCTGGGCCAGGGTCTGAGCTGCCTTCACAGCTCCCACAAAAATTCTGCAGGTGTGCTTACTGCAGTCCTGGGACCTGACTTCAGGGATCTGTGCTAGTAATCTTGTGAAAATAACACTTGAAGAGATGCCAGGGCCAATTGCTGCCATTCCCAAGGTTGAGAAAGAGGGTTGAGTCAATGCCAGCAAGAGTTTACTCCGTAAGCCCACACAGTGGATGAAAGGTGACACAGCAGAGCACTTTTATTGGTGAATAGCTCTGAAAGAGGAATACTCAGTGGCTCCTCTCCCAATGGGAGCACTCCAGTCCTGTCTACCTCTCACACCACAGCTCAGAAACACAGCTCAGAAACAAGTTTGGGGGCTTCTACTCCAAAAACTAGGGAGTAGACCCTGCCCCTGATAGGACAGTGATAACCACAGGGCATAGAGGAGGCACTGCACAGCATCCAGCGATGCCTTTGATAACCACAACATCAGTCACACCTCCTAATAAAGGAATAATGGTCAGCAAACATTGAGGAAAAAGGTGGCAGACATCCATACTAAAAACTTTCCTTTTACCAAAATAATTAAACCCACACATGCCACATAGGGATGCTATATAGGGATGAACCCACATAAAAATATCTCTCCAAGGCCAAAGTGGATAATTGCTTCTTATACTCATGGGGCAAGAGAAATATGTTAAATGAAGAAGAAGAGGAATTACTCTTAATTAAATGATCAAGAGAGTTCCCATAAATGAACAATGAAACAGACCTCTTTGGTGCTATAGAAAAGTTCAAAACAGGAGATAATGAAAAAAACTGAAAGATTAAGCAAACTATTGACAGAAGTGTGGATTACTGTGAAAAGGAACCAGAAAGTATATGGAGGAACCAAGAAAATTTTAAAAATTCATTTGCAGAAATAAAGTGGAAATAAAGGCAATGAATAGCAAAAATGAAGAAACTGGGAGAATAAATGACCTAGAATATAGAATAATGTAATTTATCCAAGCAGAACTCCAGACAGAAGTTCAGTTCAGTCACTCAGTCGTGTCTGACTCTTTGTGACCCCATGAACTGCAGCACAACAGGCCTCCCTGTCCATCACCAACTCCTGGGTCCACTCAAACCCATATCCATTTAGTCGGTGATGTTATCCAACTATTTATTCTCTGTTGTCCCCTTTTCCTCCTGCCCTCAATCTTTCCCATCATCAGTCTTTTCCAATGAGTCAGCTCTTTGGTGGCCAAAGTATTGGAGTGTCATCTTCAACACCAGACAGAAAGCCAATTAAAAAAAAAAATTGAAAACAATCACCTGTAGTGGATTCATGTCAATGTATGGCAAAACCAATACAGTATTGTAAAGTAAAATAAAAAATAATAATAATAAATTAAAAAAAAAAACAATATAAAAGACCTATTGGGTTACATAAACCATGACAATATACACACAATGGAGATCCTGAAAAGAGAAGAAAGAGAAAAGGGGACTTAAAAGGTATTTGAAGAAATTATGGCTGAAAACTTACCAAACCTAAAGAAGGAAACAGAGATCTAGGTAGAGGGAACACTGAGAGTCCCAAAGAATATAGACCCAAACAGAATTACAGATATAAAAAATGGCAGAAGTGAAAGACAAAGAGTGAATTCTAAAGGTAGCAAGAGAAAAACAAACAAAAAAAAAGTTATACAAGGGAACACTTTTCAGTTCAGTTCAGTCCAGACACTCGGTCATGTCCGACTCTTTGTGAACACATGGATGGCAGCACACCTGGCTTCCCTGTCCATCACAACTCCTGGCCTACTCAAACTCAAGTCAGTTGAGTCAATGATGCCATCCAACCATCTCATCCTCTGTCATCTCCTTCTCCTCCCACCTTCAGTCTTTCCCATCATCAGGGTCTTTATCAATGACTCAGTTCTTCACATCAGGTGGCCAAAGTATTGAAGCATCAGCTTCAGCATCAGTCCTTCAATGAATATTCAGGACTGATTTCTTTTAGTATTGACTGGTTTGATTTCTTTGCAGTCCAAGGGACTCTCAAGAGTCTTCTCCAGCAACACAATTCAAAAGCATCAATTCTTGGGCACTAAGTTTTCTTTATGGTACAGCTCTCACACCCATACATGACTACTGGAAAACCATAGCTTTAACTAGACAGATCTTTGTTGGCAAAGTAACGTCTCTTCTTTTTAATATGCTGTCAAGGTTGGTCATAGCTTTCCTTCCAAGGAGCAAGCCTCTTTTAATTTTGTGGCTGCAGTCAGCAGCTGCAGTGATTTTGGAGCACAAGAAAATAAAGTCTGTCACTGCTTCCATTGTTCCCCCATCTATTTGCCATGAAGTGATGGGACCAGATGCCATGATCTTCATTTTTTGAATATTGAGTCTTACCATTTTTTTCACTCTTCTCATTCACTTTCATCAAGAGTCTCTTCAGTTCCTCCTCACTTTCTGCCATTAGGGTGTTGTCATCTGTATATCTGAGGTTATTGATATTTCTCCCCGCAATCTTGATTCCAGCTTGTGCTTCATCCAGCCCAGCGTTTCTCATGATGTACTTTGCATATAAGTTAAAAAAGCAGGCTGACAATATACATCTTTGATGTACTCCTTTCTCAACTTGGAACAACTCCATTGTTCCATCTGTGGTTCTATTGTTTCTTGACCTGCATACAGATTTCTCAGGAGGCAGATCAAGTGATCTGGTATTTCCATCTCTTTAAGAATTTTCCACAGCTTCCCTGGTGGCTTAGAGGTTAAAGCGTCTGCCTCCAATGCAGGAGACCCGGGTTCGATCCCTGGGTCGGGAAAATCCCCTGGAGAAGGAAATGGCAATCCACTCCAGTATTCTTGCCTGGAGAATCCCATGGATGGAGGAGCCTGGTAGGCTACAGTCCACGGGGTCGCGAAGAGTCGGACACGACTGAACAACTTCACCTCAAGAATTTTCCACAGTTTGTTGTGATCCACACAGTCAAAGGCTTCAGTGCAGTCAATGAAGCAGAAGTGTATACTTTTCTGGAATTCTCTTGCTTTTACTATGATCCAATGGATGTTGTCATTTTGATATCTGGTTCATCTGCCTTTTCTAAATCCAGCTTGTACATCTGGAAGTCTTCATTTTATGTACTGTTGAAGCCTAGCCTAAAGGATTTTAATGTTACTTTGCTAGCATGTGAAATGAGGGTAATAGTGTGGTAGCTTGAACATTCTTTGGCATTGCCTTTCTTTGATATAGGAAAGAAAACTGACCTTTTCCTGTCTTATAGCCACTGCTGAGTTTTCTAAATCTGTTCGTATATCAAGTGTAGCACTTTCACAGTATCATTTTCTAGGGTTTGAAATAGTTCAGCTAGAATTCCATCACCTCCTCTAGCTTTGGTTGTAGTAATTAATGCTTCCTAAGAACCATGTGACTTCACACTCCAGGATGTCTGACTCTAGGTGAGTGACCACAACATCATGGTTATTTGGGTCACTGAGACTTTTTGTACAGTTCTTTCATGTATTCTTGTCACCTCTTTATTCTCTTTTGCTTCTGTTGCATCCTTGCCATTTCTGTCCTTTATTGTGACCATCTTTGCATGAAATGTTCCCTTGATATCTCTCATTTCTTGAAGAAATCTCTAGTCTTTCCCATTCTATTGTTTGCCTCTATTTGTTTGCATTGATCACTTAGGAAGGCTATCTTCTCTCTCTTTTCTCTGGAACTCTGCATTCAGATGGGCATATCTTTCCCTTTCTTCTTTGCTATTCACTTCTTTTCTCAGCTCTTTGTAAGGCCTCCTCAGACATTCACTTTGCCTTCTTGCATTTCTCTTTCTTGGGGATTGTTTTGGTCACCACTTCCTATAGAGTGTTATGAATCTCCAGACATAGTTCTTCAGGTATTCTATCTGCCAGATCTCATCCCTTTAATCTATCCATCACCTACACTGTATCATCATAAGGGATTTTTTAGGTCATGCGTGAATGACCTAGTGGTTCCCCTTACCTTCTTCAATTTGAACCTGGATTTTGCAATACGGGGGTTTCCCTTTTGGCTGGTAAATAATCTGTCTGCAATGAAGGAGACCTCTAAGATCCCCTGAAGAAGGGAAAGGCTACCCACTCTAGTATTCTGGCCTGGAGAATTCCATGGACTGTATAGTCCAAGCAGTCGCAAAGAATCGGGCACACTGAGTGACTTTCATTCACTTTGCAACAAAGAACTGATGATCTGAGCCACAGTCAGCTCCAGATCTTGCTTTTTCTGATTGAATAGAGCATCTCCATCTTTGGCTTCAAAGATTATAGTCAATCTGATTTTGGTATTGACTATCTGGTGATATCCATCTGTAGAGTGTCTCTTGTGTTACTGGAATAGGGTGTTTACTATGACCAGTGCATTCTCTTGTCAAAACTATAGCCTTTGTCCTACTTCATTTTATACTCCAAGGAAAAACTTGCTAGTTACTCCAGGTACCTATTGACTTTCTATTTTTGTATTCCAATCCCCTATGATGAAAAATACATATTTTTCTGGTGTTAGTTCTAGAAGTTCTTTTAGGTCTCCCTAGAACCATTCAACTTCAGCTTCTTCAGCATTAATGGTTGTGGCATAGATATTGATTACTGTGATGTTAAATGGCTTGCCTTGGAAATGAACCAAGATACTCTGTCATTTTTGAAATTGCACCCAACTACTGCATTTCACATTGTTTTCTGCACTATGAGGCCTGTTCCATTCCTTCTAAGAGATTCTTGCCACATGGATAGATATAACGGCCAACTGAATTAAATTCACACATTCCTATGTGTTTTATTTCACTGACTCCTAAAATGTGGATGTCACTCTTGCCATATCCTATTTGACCACTTCCAATTTATGCCTTGATTCATGAACTTAACATTCCAGATTCCTATGCAATATTATTCTTTACAGCATCAAACTTTACTTTCATCACCAGACATATCCACAACTGGGCATCATTCCCACTTTTGTGCAGCCTCTTTATTATTTATGGAATTATTTCTCCACTCTTCCACAGTAGCATATTGAACAGTTACTAAGCTAGAGGCCATATTTTCCAGTTTCACATTTTTTAATGTTTTCATACTGTTCATGGGGTTCTCAAGGCAAGAATATTGAAGTGGTTTACAATTCTCTTCTCTAGTGGACCACATTTTGTCTCACCCAGACTGGCAGAGATATGCTCTTAGCTGCTCCATGTAGCCAGAAGACATGGCCGGTGCCCTGGTTGTGCCACTGCTGGTTCTCTTGAGTGTGTAAACCTTCACTGGCTGCTGGGTGTTGGTCAACATGCCACCTGGGGGCCTGGACAAAGGCCCTGCTGGAATTGTTGGCTGTAGCTGATAGATGTTGGAGAATGCCCAGGAGCAGAAGGTTCCCTGGTCTCTCTGCTGCTACTGGCTGTCCTAGGGTCTTATGCATCACCCTAGTGCCTTGAGAAGCAGAGGGTTCTCCAGCCTCACTGTTGCCTCTAGCCACTCTGGGGCCATACTTCAATTAAATTTAAATATAAATTAGTGCACAACCAGAAACTTGGTAGCTTTGTTGTAAAATATAAAGGTACGAAAGAAAACCTACTAAGTATTCAGAGGACAAATATTATGAATGAAAGAAATAAAGATAACTGCAGGCTTCTTGCACTAACTACTGATGTCAGGTGTTAATAAAAATTTCTATACTTGACACCCAAAAAGTCAATTGAATTTTTACAACAGTACCCTAGCATTTATGGGAGGAGTGAATTTACTATTAAAAATTACTATCCAATGACACCATGAGAAATGAATTCAAAGAATATCAAGATAATAGAAAAAAAAAAATAACAGGACAAAATGGTTGGAAGAAAGGACAATAATGAGCTATCTAATTAGGAAAATTAGGTTGGTAAATCCAACTTTATAAGCAACTAAGAAATTTTTTCTGTCTGAAAATGAAATCAATATTCTAATTTACAATAACATGAAAGATAGGGTAGACAAGAAAGGGGAGAGACTCTTAAAGATGTTAGCATGTTAATTTGGGTGATCTGGCAAGAGGAAAGATGTGCTGAATAAAATTAAAATGCATTTGCAAAAATGTAAGTAAGCATTTTCAAAATTTATGGTTAAATTCTCAGGAAATATATGCTTTCTTTAATTTCTAAAACATCAGCTGTAAAAAACAGAAAATATAACTCTTTTGAATTGTGTAAATTAAATATGTGTGTTTATATACATCAATAAAAGATTTTTTTAAAGTAATTAAACAGAAGAAGCTAATGGAGGACAAAATAATTGTGGGTGTGTGCGCATGTATTTGTAACATTTATAACATCAGAAAGGATTGAAAGATGTGTAACCAAACGTAAGAACAGCATTAATGAAAAATTAATAACAAAATGTGAATAATTTTCAAAATAATAAAATATGCATCAACAATATTAAGGGATATTAAACAGTAACAAATAAAATACTATACTAAACTCTCATTGGCAAAAATATAAATATTGATAATAAGAAGTGCTAGCAGGGAACCCAGGAAAGGAAAGCATCTTAAATATTGATGGGTGGAATATAACTTTGTGAAGTATTTTCATAAAATCCTTTGTCATTATCTAATGAAGTTAACAAGCAAGCAATAATTACTGAATCTGTTATAAAACATGGTTGTTAAATACTGGAGTTAAGTGAAATCAAGGGAAGAGTCAAGGAGGGGAGGTACAGTTTCCTTGCTTTGTTTCACTGGTGGGGTTAAAATGAGGACAGAAGTGATTTTACATGTGGCTAAATTTCCAAGTTTCTCATATTTTCTAGCAACCAGGCTAATAAGGAGCCTAAATCAAAAAGATCAGAGATGCACCCCAAATCATGAACTGAGAAGGAGCCCCACTTTTGCAGATAGAAAAGAATAACCTATGAAAAGATGGCATTTAGACAATTAATTTACATGTGTAATCGTTGGAAGTTTATTCCATAAAACACTGAAAACACGTATTTCTACTGTTATTCTCCTCCCACTTTCTCTTTTGAATGTTTGGCAGTTTTATTTATTTATTTTTCTTGAGTATGAGTGCTTTTATTTCCAAGTATAATAATGTTTGATATTCTAAAAATTGCATTGTTAGCTCCCCCAGTCTTGCTTAATTTGAGAGTTATAATTAGCCTCAATTTTCTTGAACAGAGTGAATGCAAGTGCATTGGATTTTAATTTAAAATGCTATTTCATAGTTGATTTAAGAACTAAAATGTAATACCAAATTGCACTTTTAGTCAAATGACTCTGAAGTATTTTTTGAAGTGTATAATTAAAATATTCAAGTGTGTACTGATAAGCCACTTTCAGAAGCTCTGAAGTACTCTTGAAGGTGACTTGGAAGAAACCCAAAACCAAACTTCATCTGTTCCTGCTTTCCACAACACCTGATAGACACTTTGAATAATTTGTTTTTGAAGTGCTTTTGAATAAGATGCTTTTCACTTGTTGTTAACATAACTCAGTAGTTAGTTTAGTTTGCATTTTATAGGCATTAGAAGTAGGACACATTTTTAAATAACTGCACCTCATTACCTATAATAAGAGCAGCCTCATGTTACTGCTATGGGAGCTATTCACAACTTCATTGGCATGTGTGATTTAAGAAATGTGTTTATCTTATGCATATGATCATTGCCATCTCATCATAATGAAACCTTTTAAGCCCTTGACTTCTCTTCAATACAGCCTATTCTTAAATATATATATATATATAAATAATTTGGATAACTTGGGCAATTCGCTGTGTTTACTTTCTGCAAGTTCTTAAAGAACTCAGATTGCCTGCAAGATACTGTTTTTTCATCTAAACTACATACCCAGAGCTGAAAAAGGGAAACATACATTTCACTTTGTCACGTGATAACAGTAAGTTTGAAAAATAGTGGTGACATTTCCTTTCCTCTCTCAGGAAAGTAGTTTGCTATGTTATATGCTATGTATTATATGTTATATGCTGTGTTGGAACAGTGACTTCTTGTACAATACATACTAACTGCAACATTTCACTCTGTGGATTGAAGTTTTTCATACATCTGTGCTGCTGCTGCTGCTAAGTCGCTTCAGTAGTGTCTGACTCTGTGTGACCCCACAGATGGCAGCCCATCAGGCTCCCCCCATCCCTGGGATTCTCTAGGCAAGAACACTGGAGTGGGTTGCCATTTCCTTCTCCAATGCATGAAAGTGAAAAGTGAAAGTGAAGTCACTCCGTCGTGTCCAACTCTTCATGACCCCATGGACTGCGCCCACCAGGCTCCTCTGTCCATGGGATTTCCCAGGCAAGAGTACTGTAGAAGCTCATAAATCATACCCTGTTTCCTTGATGCCAATGCAATTTGAACATCCAAATTCTATTTATTAATGTGAGAGCGTTAATCTCTTTACTGTCAAATGCAATGTAAACATTTTCCTCTTTTAGAACAGATAAGAGCACACTTGGCATACTATGAGACTTTATTCCACAGGCACACTATGCATACCAGTCTTAACTCTGACTCTCACTGTTGCTTCCTAACATACTACCAAGATCCAGAACAAGATTGAAATTTATGACAATGCCCTCTTCCCTACCAAAGGAAAATCCTTGTTTATAAATGAAGTTTATATCAAGCATAATAACATTTAGAGGAAAAAATTAATTATACAGTTGACAAAATTAGTTTAAAAACTGTAAGTTATGGACATTCTGTATGGTTTCACCAAAATGTAAAATGGGCAGAGTTAGATGTCAATGCAGCATCACCTATGAGTCCTTAGAGTTTCGTGCAAACTTCAGAAATAGGCAGCTAATACTCAAAAGTGATGATTTTTCAAATTGTGATCACTGGTCACTTTGAATCAGGATCTCCTGGGAAATTCAATAAAAATACCAGTGCGAGTTTGATGTATGATGCAGGGAACCCAAAGTCAGTGCTCTATGACAACCTACAGGCGCAGGATGGGGAGGAAAACAGGAACGGGGTTCAAGAGAGGGGACATATGTATATGTATGAATGTGAGAGTTGGACCTTAAAAAAAGGCTGAGTGCCAAAGATTTGATGCTTTCAAATTGTGGTGTTGGAGAAAACTCTTGAGAGTCCCTTGGGCATCAAGAAGATCAAACCAGTAAGAGACAAGTCATTAGAAAAGACCCTGATACTGGGAAGGATTGAAGGCAGGAGAAGGGAGTGACAGAGGATGAGATGGTTGGATGGTATCACCAACTCAATGGACATGAGTTTGAGCAAGCTCTGGGAGATGGGGAGGACAGGGAATTCTGGAGTGCTCAGTCCATGGTGTCACAGAGTCGGACACAACTGAGCAATGGAGAAACAAGAGCAAAATGCTCATTCATGTTGATGTGTGGCAGAAACCATCATAATATTTTAATTATCCTCCAACTAAGAAAAATAAATGCAAACTAGTTGGGTACTCTCCAAGGCTATAAAGTCAAATATCTGTAAGGAAACCTCTTTTAGCTAACTAGCTTGGTGACATCGATGTGCAGTGATGTCTGAAGATGACTCTATTCTGTTGACTCTTCTTTGTGAGTGGTTTTCTTTCTTTCATTGCTGTTTCCCTTACTCTGCTTTCTGAACAACATCTGGTGGGATGTGGGTGATTGACGATGAATGAGAAGCTTGAATCCTGAAAGAATAAGGCCATAGACAGGGCAGAGGGAGAAAGACACAGCAACCAGGGCATTCTAGTGAGTGATTTTTCATGGACTCCATCTGCCAGAAGTGTCAGAGAGCCAGATTGCAGGGCTTAGATAAGAATTTCTCTTGGACCAGCAGTCTTCACTGAGTGAAAGCTGCAGCATCTGAATAAGAGCTTTATATATTAATCTGCCATCCAGCAGCAGGTTTGTGAAGATTTGCACATCATTTAAGTGAATAGAAAGTAAGGTAGGGAAAAAAAAAAAAACCTATCAAAAAACACAAGGTGAAGGCCTTTTCTATTTCTAACACATTTGAAGATATGTTAGAAACATCACTGTAAGTAAGTAAATAATTATATAAGACTGGCTTGAAAACTAAAATACTGCAGAGCAAAGAAAGGAGCACCATGCTGAAAACCTCCAGGACAGTCAGGCTTTGGAAAATCATTTCTATAGAAATTGAACCATCTGACATCCTCTCTGAGATAGCAATCCACCACTGCCATCTAGGGAGAAGAAAGGCTTGGAGGACACACATGTAACACTTCTTGCCTTCAGTGAGTCTCTTGGACATGCTTCCCTAATTATGGGTGCTGGGGTTTAAGAAGGAAGGCAACCAGACATAAATGCTGACTCTAATGCTTCGGTAATATTGGCATTCTTGGGGGCAGATTGGACTTGATGAAACCCCACAGCATGAAGCATCTCGTGCAGACAAGCATATCTTTATTGAGTTCCTCAACACTAAAGCAGGCACAACAAATAAAACAGGTTTTGAGAGGTTTCTAAATTAGGTAACTATGAAAAACACTGTATCTCAATAAATAGAACCACTCTGAAACATCATTACAGAGGAGCCTGGTCGGCTACAGTCCATGGGGTCGCTAGGAGTCGGACACGACTGAGTGACTTCACTTTCACTTTTCACTTTCATACATTGGAGAAAGCAATGGCAACCCACTCCAGTGTTCTTGCCTGGAGAATCCCAGGGACGGCGGAGCCTGGTGGGCTGCCATCTATGGGGTCGCACAGAGTCGGACACGACTGAAGTGACTTAGCAGCAGTAGCAGAAACATCATTAGAAATAAATATCTATTTTTGTTACATAAAGAGATGTGTTGTGCTCTGCTTACTCACATCAGACTCTTTGCGACCTCATGAACTTTAGCCCACCAGGTTCCTCTGTCATTGGGATTTTCCAGAGAATACTGCAGCAAGTTGCCATGCCCTTCTCCAGGGGATCTTCTTGACTCAGGGCTCAAACCAAGGTCTCCTGCCTCAGCTTTATCAGCTGTGCTACCAAGGAAGCCCACATAGAAAAGGAGTGCCTTTCAGAAGTGTACAATTTCTGTTTTACAAGATTTATAAGCCCTTTTATTTATTAAACTACAACAATTTCCAGAAAGAAAAGACTCAAATTGAAAAATATGTGATTTGAAGATATAGCTACAGATCTCAAATTTTGTATCATAATAAATGACTTTTAAGTGTGATATAGAATTTGATAAGCAAAAAAAGAAAAAAAAACAGAAAGAGTAGAAGATAAGCAGATAAGTGTGAATAGATTTTTGTTAATAAGAAGAATGATGTGCATTTGTGTACTTATTGGTCATTTTATTTTCTGTTAAAATTTTCATTTCCTCAGTCTATATATGTTTACATTCACCTTTAAATGTGTTCATTTTATTTATAAAATAAATAAATCTTTTATTTATAAAGTATCCAGTGGAAAATGTTTCTCTCCTGTGTTTCCCAGTGATCCAGTTCCATTTCTCAGAGCAAACACTGTTGCCAAATTCTTAAGTAACTTGACAGGAAAGTAATATGTTTATATAATAAATTCTATGGTTTAATGCGTATATATGTGTATGTGTATTTACATTTATGTTTATGTCTACTTTTGATTTTCCTAGCACAGATTGCACCATTCAACAGCAACTGCTTTATAAAATTTGTTTATATTTATTGGATTTGTTCCATATCAACAAGTCAATATATTTTAAGATCAACATAATATTTCCCTTAAATAAATACACTAGAATTCATTTAACTAACTTCCTACTAGAAGACATTGAAGTTGTTACCCATATTTTGATATTACAAACAATACTGCAATAATAATCTGTGTACATAAGACATTTTGCATATTTATGAGTGCATCAATAGTATATATTTGTGAATTCATTTATAATGTCAATTCCTAGAAGTGAAGGTTTTGTTATTTTATAACCCCAATAGCAAAAATATTTATGTCCTCATCCTTTAATGTACAATATATTTATTTTTTTGATGTACAATATATTTAAAAACTTGTTGAATTCTGCTAATATGACAGAGAAATGATTTCTTAGTGTATGTTAGTCTTTTGTTCTTGTTTGCCTAAGCATATTTTCACACGTGTAAGAGCTATTTTTTTTCTTTTCTTCTTTTCTTTGTACAAATTTTTAAATTCAAACAAAAGTTCATAAGTATTTTTATAGTTTATAATTTATAGTTTACCTTTGGTTATTATTTATTCTATTTTATTCTGCATAATCTTTCCTTTGTACTTCTAATCTTAAACCAAACAAGTGGTTGGTTGCTGCTCTAGCCAAAGTGTACTCTACAAAACAAATTTGGTTTCCCCCCAATCCCTACTCATTACATAGTAATGTTGTCTTAGCCATTTTCATAGCTCTATAATCAGTAATCTTCTGATACACAGGATTTGTAAAGTTAGAAGTTCATAAAAGTGTGTTAATCTAATCATTACGATTTTTTCTCAGTAATTGAATGATTTGATAATTTTCAAGCCCACGGTGAAGTTGAAGGAATATTATACCAAATATTTAAATACTCTTACTCCATATGGCGGAGAAGGCAATGGCACCCCACTCCAGTACTCTTGCCTGGAAAATCCCATGGATGGAAGAGCCTGGTAGGCTGCAGTCCATGGGGTCCCTAAGAGTCGGACACGACTGAGTGACTTCACTTTCACTTTTCACTTTCATGTATTGGAGAAGGAAATGGCAACCCACTCCAGTGTTCTTGCCTGGAGAATCCCAGGGACAGCGGAGCCTGGTGGGCTGCGGTCTCCTGGGTCGCATACAGTGGAACACGACTGAAGCGGCTTAGCAGCAGCAGCACTCCATATGGACAGGGAGGCCTGGCGTGCTGCGATTCATGGGGTCGCAAAGAGTCAGACACGACTGAGCGACTGAACTGACTGACTGACTCCATATTCACTAACTTTAACATTTTGCCACATTCTTTCCATTTCTATGAAACTGATAAAAACAGAAAGTGTTAGTTACTCAGCTGTGTCTGACTCCATGCACTGTAGGCTGCCAGGCTCCTCCATATGCTGTTATCTATATGTACTTTGATGTTTATCTCTATAGTCACACACAGACACTTCCCTTTTATTAGTTTATCTTAAGGTAATGTGAACATACCATAACAATTTAGCTCTGTTTTCCAAAATAATGACATTCTTCCTTAAAACCAACATCATCATTCTGCGCCTAAGAGAATCAATATTATTTCAATGCCATGATCTAAGACAACGCTTATATTCTGGTTTTGCCAAATAATTTAAATATAATCCCCAGTTGTTGTTGTTGTTGTTGTTTTCCAATCTAGAATCCATTTAATATTCACACATTTCTTTTAGTGTAATGCCTTATCTCTCAAGAGTGAGAACACTCTCTGTTCTATATTTGAGAAGTTCAGACCGATTTCTTCAGAACATGTACTTCTGGATTCAATGGACTGCTTCTACTTGACTGTTGTTCTTGTTCAGTCTCTCAGTCCTGTCTGACTCTTTGTGACCCCAAGGAATGCAGCATGCCAGGTTTCCCTGTCCTTCACCATTTCCCTGAGCTTGCTCAAACTCATATCCATTGAGTCAGTGATGCCATCCAACGATTTCATCCCCTGTCATTCCCTTTTCCTCCTGCCTTCGATGTTTCCCAGCATCAGCGTCTTTTCTAATGAGTCAGTTTTTTGCATAAGTTGGCCAAATTATTGGAGCCTTAGCTTCAACATCAGTCTTTCCATTGAACATTCAGGGTTGATTTCCTTTAGGATTGACTGGTTGATCACCCTGACATCCAGGGGATTCTCAAGAGTCTTCTTCAACACCACAGTTCAAAATCAATTCTTCTGCACTCAGCCTTCTTTATGATCCAAATCTCACATCTATACATAACTACTGGAAAAACCGTAGCTCTGACTAGAAGGGACTTTGTCAGCAAAGTAATGTCTCTGCTTTTTAATATGCTATCTAGGTTAGTCATAGTTTTTCCTCCAAGGAGCAAGCGTCTTTTCATGTTATGGCTGTAGTCACCATCTACAATGATTTTGGAGCTCATGAAAATAAAGTCTCTCACTTTTTCCATTGTTTCCCCATATATTTGTCATGAAGTGTTGGGAGTGAATATCATGATCTTAGTTTTTTGAATGCTGACTTTTAAGTCAACTTTTTCACTCTCTTCTTTCACCTTCATCAAGAGGTTCCTTAGTTCCTCTTTGCTTCCTGCCATAAGGTGGTGTCATCTGCATATCTGAGGTTGTTTCTATTTCTCCCAGCAATCTTGATTCTAGCTCAGGGTTTGTTCAGTCCAGCATTTCTCAAGATGTACTCTACATGTATGTTAAATAAGTAGAGCAACAGTATACACCCTTGACCTATTCCTTTCCCTATTTTGAACCAATTTGTTGTCCTAAGTCCAATTTTATTGCTTCTTGACCTGCACCAGGTTTCTACTTAATTAAGTTAACCTAAATAATTTCCAGCAAAAGCACTACATGTGATGCATGCCTCCTACTGCATTACATTACAAAAGCAATGCTAAATGTCACTACTTAATTAAGACCATGACATGAAATCTCCACATTGTAAATACAAATTTATTCTGTATAATTGAGATGCAATCAGTGCAGTGATGCTTTAAGGTGGTGAGAATAGTGTTTTCCAACTTTTCCCCATTAGTGTTAGCATCCATTGGTGAAATTGCCGATACAGTTATTACATGGGTTATTACGAAAAGGAGATTTCATTTTAATGAGCTAAAAATGTCTTTATGTGGGCTTCAATTCACTTAATAAAAGATGCAAAGTTTGGATGATATCTATATCATTAACAATGACAAACCATAATAAAACTCTAAGCCTTTATATTAAAACTCATGTAAGCCCCAAACCACCAAAAGCTGCGTCCAATAAATGTATTCATTTAAAGTCCTTAAGTTTGTTCTAATATAAACTACTGGTGTTTGTTCTAATTATATAGATTTTCTTTTTTACTTTGAAAACTAAACTACAGAATTAAGCACAATATCTTCTTAGATTCAGACTTAACTAAGACAATTCACAGCCTTGATAATGCCATGTGAATGATCTATTACTTTCAGTCATAATCAGAAAAGAGTAACATCATGGCAGTAGCAGGAGAGTCATGAGAATTTTCCCAGGGATAGGCATCACTGATAAATGTTTCAAAAATGAAGAACAGTTTTAGGAAAACAGAACATTAAGGTATCAGATTAAGAGATGAAGAAAGAGGGATGGATCAATGTGGATACAAGATGTTAATCAGTCAAGTTTCTATGGGATGTAAATAGTCTTTGCAGTTCTGTAACTGAATAAGCAGAGACAGGATGGTTTGACATCATTCACTTCTTAGACATTGATTTATTCCATTTTGCTAAAATTGAATGGCCAGAACATAATTCTTAGCTTGATCTTCTCTTGTTTAACAAATTGAAATACTTAAGTTGTAAGTAGCCATGTGAAAAGCTCATAAATATTAATGCAATGTTCTGAAAGGTTATGTTTATTGTCCATGAATAGTGGTGAAACATAGTGAAAGAAGTTGATTGAAAATAAGCCTTAAACCTCTATAATAAAGACACACTTCATTGGAAATATTCCTGTAATGTCATGGTTTTATCTTTTGTTATTCTTTTTCATCAGAAATATAGAGAATTGCAGGGAGGGTGACTGAAAAATAAAGGTGTGAGACTATCAAGCATAGCATAATTCATAGCTTACATGAGGTTTAATGATCCTTACATTTGTTAAGTGTTTGAGTGTGTATACAATTCTTTACCATATTAAGCAAAATATAATATTCTTTTAGATTCACAAAGAGTTTTTAAACGGGAAAATTTTGCAATTGTTGATATAAACTTATTTATCTAATATCTGGAATTTTTCATATTAACTAAATTTCTACAAGTTAATGATCTGTTAAACATGGTATAGCAAGAATTAATGTTTTAAAGAAAATCATGTAGAAGAAGGCAAATGTGGACATATTAAATAATCATACTTATTTTGATATGGTTTTCCCCTATATGTCACAGTTCTATGCCTTTTTGTGAAAATGAGGGTCCAAATAAGATATGATTGGGACTTTCCTGGTGGTCCACTGGTTAAGAATCCACCTTGGAATGCAGAGGGCATGGGTTCAATCTTAGTTGGGGAACTAAGATCCCACATGCTGTGAAACAACTAAACCTGTGCACTGCAGCTACTGAGCACAAGCATTCTGGAGTCCATGTGCCCCAACTAATGAAGCCCTTGTGCTCTGGAGCCTATACAACACAACTAGAGTGCCTATGTGTTGCAATGAAAGATCCTACATCCACAACTAAGAACCTGTGCAGCAAAAATTAATTAATTATGATTTTAAAAATAAAGATATGACTGAGGTAAAAGCTACAATTTTGATCAGTGTTACCATTATCAGAGTAAGACTTTTGAAATGTCTAACGCATGAGCTTGATCTTACAGGGTTCATTTTCACAGCAATCTATCACAAAAAATGCCCTTGCCATCATAAGTAGGAGTGTCTGAGCAATGATTATACCCATGAATATTATCAGAAACACTGTAATTTCATCCTTCCTCAAACTGTTTGTTAGTCATAGATGTACTAACTGTGGACTGTACCATAAAACTCAAAGTACAAATCTCATAGTATGATAATTAAAATTCTTGAGTTAATAAAAAAAAAATTGTTCTCAATCCACAGTTTAAAATAATTAAGAATGCCATTATCCCCTTAGCAGACATTTCACTTTTCTTTTCCTGAAAAATGCAAGGACCTTATGCTATCCAAAAGGGGTTTCAATCTCATTCCCAAAAACAAAGTGGGAAAGCTCTCAGGTCTGAAACAAAAGATTCTGCTACATATTGTGATACATACTATCAGTGCTGGGTCCAGATAAACACTGAGATGAGATTTTTCTAAAGCAGTATTTTATTCTAGTGAAATGAAGGAAAATTGCTGTGACCTTGAATTTGATAGAGATTTCTCAGAAGAGCTAGCAAATAAAATTCACTATCTATCTATCTATCTATAATGAAGTAAAAACAATACCCAGTTGTGGATGTGACTGGTGATGGAAGCAAGGTCTGATGCTGTAAAGAGCAATATTGCATAGGAACATGGAATGTTAGGTCCATGAATCAAGGCAAATTGAAAGTGGTCAAACAGGAGATGGCAAGAGTGAACATTGACATTTTAGAAATCAGTGAACTAAAATGGACTGGAATGGGTGAATTTAACTCAGATGACCATTATAACTACTACTGTGGGCAAGAATCCCTTAGAAGAAATGGAATAGCCATCATATTCAATAAAAGAATCCAAAATGCAGTACTTGGATGCAATCTCAAAAATGACAGAATGAACTCTGTTTGTTTCCAAGGCAAACAATTCAATATCACAGTAATCCAAGTCTATACCCCAACCAGTAACGCTGAGAAAGCTGAAGTTGAATGGTTCTATGAAGACCTACAGGCCTTCTAGAATTATATCCAAAAAAAGATTTCCTTTTCACTATAGGGGACTGGAATGCAAAAGTAGGAAGTCAAGAGACACCTGGAGTAACACGCAAATTTGGCCTTGGAGTATAGAATGATGCAGGGCAAAGACTAATAGAGTCTTGCCAAGAGAACTCACTGGTCATAGCAAACAGCCTCTTCCAACAACACAAGAGAAGACTCTACACATGGACATCACCAGATGATCAACACCAAAATCAGATTGATTATATTCTTTGCAGCCGAGGATGGAGAAGCTCTATACAGTCAGTAAAAACAAGACTGGGAGCTGACTGTGGCTCAGATCATGAACTCCTTATTGCTAAATTCAGACTTAAAATGAAGAAAGTGGGGAAAACCACTAGACCATTCAGTTCAGTTTAGTTACTCAGTCGTGTCTGACTCTTTGCCACCCCACAAAGTGATTATGATTATATTATTTACAGCCAAGGATGGAGAAGCTCTATGTAGTCAGGAAAAACAAGACAGGGAGCTGATGGTGGCTCAGATCATGAACTCTTTGTGGCCAAATTCAGACTTAAATTGAAAAAAGTAGGGAAAACCACTAGCCCATTCAGGTATGACATAAACCAAATCCCTTATGATTATACAGTGGAAGTGAGAAATAGATTTAAAGGAGTTGATCTAATAGACATAGTGCCTGATGAATTGTGGACAGAGGTTCATGACATTGTAAAGGAGACAGGGATCAAGACCATCCCCCCAAAAAAGAAATACAATAAAGCAAAATGGCTGTCTGAAGAGGCTTTACAAATAGCTGTGAAAAGAAGAGAAGCAAAAACAAAGGATAAAAAGAAAGATATATCCATTTGAATGCAGAGTTCCAAAGAATAGCAAGGAGAGATAAGAAAGCCTTCGTCAATGATCAGTTGAAAGAAAAAGAGGAAAACAATAGAATGGGAAAGGTGGCTGATCCATGTTGATGTGCAGCAAAACGAATACAGTATTGTAAAGCAAAACAAACTAAAAAAATAAAAATTAATTAAAAAAAAAGAATGGGAAAGATGAGATCTCTTCAAGAAAATTAGACATACCAAGGGAACATTTAATGTAAAGATGGGCTCAATAAAGGAAAGAAATGCTATGGACATAACAAAGGCAGAAGAAATTAAAAGGTGGCAAGAATACACAGAACTATACAAAAAAGATCTTCATGACCCAGATAACCATGATAGTGTGATCATTTGCCTAGAGCCAGACATCTTGGAATGCAAAGTCAAGTGGTCCTTAAGAAGCATCACTACAAACAAAGCTAGTGCAGGTGATGGAATTCCAGTAGAGCTATTTGAAATCCTAAAGATGATGCTGTGAATGCGCTGCACTCAATACACTAGCATGTTTGGAAACCTTAACAGTAGCCACAAGACTGGAAAAGGTCAGTTTTCATTTAAATCCCAAAGAAAGGCAATGCTGAAGAATGCTCAAACTACCACACAATTGCACTTATCTCACATGTTAGTAAAGAATGCTCAAAATTCTCCAAGCCAGGTTTCACAATACATGAATCATGAACTTCCAGATGTTCAAGTTGGTTTGAGAAAAGGCAGAGGAAGTAGAGATCAAATTGCCAACATCTGTTGGATCATTGAGAAAGTAAGAGAATTCCATAAAAATATTTACTTGTGCTTTATTTACTATGCCAACACCTTTGACTGTGTGGAGCACCACAAACTGTGGAAAATTCTTCAAGAGAAGAGAATACCAGACCACCTGACCTTCTACTTGAGAAATTCCTATGCAGGTCAGAAAGCAACTGTTAGAACTGGACATGGAACAACAGACTGGTTCCAAATCAGGAAAAGGATATTTCAAGGTTTTATATTGTAACCCTGGTTATATAACTTATATGCAGAGTACATCATGAGAAACACTGTCTTGGATGAAGCATAAGCTAGAATCAAGAATCCTGGGAGAAATATCAATAACCTCAGATATGCGGATGACACCACCCTTATAGCAGAAAGTGAAGAAGAAGAAGTAAAGAGCCTCTTGATGAAAGTGAAAGTGAAGTTGTCAGTCGTGTCTGACTCTTTGCAACCCCATGGACAGTAAACTACCAGGCTCCTTCGTCCATAGGTTTTTCCAGGCAAGAATACTGGAGTGGGTTGCCATTTCCTTCTCCAGGAGATCTTCCTGACCTAGGGATTGAACCTGGGTCTCCTACATTGTAGGCAGACACTTTACTGTCTGAGCCACCAGGGAAGTCAGGAGAGTGAAAAAGTTTGCTTGAAGCTCAACATTCAGAAAACTAAGATCATGGCATCTGATCTCATCATTTCATGGCAAATAGATGGGAAAACAGTGGAAACAGTGGAAGACTTTATTTTGTGGTGTTCCAAAATTGTTGCAGATGGTGACTGCAGCCATGAAATTAAAAGACACTTATCCCTCGGAAGGAATGTTATGACCAAACTAGACAGCATATTAAAAAACAGAGACATTACACTGCCAACAAAGGTCCATCTAGTCAAGGCTATGGTTTTTCCAGTAGTCTTGTATGCATTTGATAGTTGGACTATAAAGAAAGCTGAGCACTGAAGAATTGATGCTTTTGAACTGTGATGTTGGAGACGGCAGTTGAGAGTCCCTTGGACTGCAAGGAGATCCAATCAGTCCATCCTAAAGGAGATCAGTCCTGGGTGGTCATTGGAAAGACTGATGATGAAGCTGAAACTCCAATACTTTGGCCACCTGATGTGAATAACTGACTCATTGAAAAGACTCTGATGCTGGGAAAGATTGAAGGCATGACGATAAGGGGATGACAATGGATA
The DNA here is from genome assembly GCA_006408695.1 of Aepyceros melampus. Taxonomy (NCBI): domain Eukaryota; kingdom Metazoa; phylum Chordata; class Mammalia; order Artiodactyla; family Bovidae; genus Aepyceros; species Aepyceros melampus. The sequence continues at coordinate 111,757 of SJXQ01012915.1, forward strand.
AGGTGGTTGAATGGCATTACTGACTCCATGTACATGAGTTTAAGTAAAGCCTGGTATTGGTGATGGACAGGGAGGCCTGGCGTGCTGCAGTCCATGGGTCACAGAGTTGGACATAACTGAGCAACTTACCTGAACTGATATATATATATGGGGAAGGAAATGGAGCCTCCTACAGTATTCTTGGCCTGGAAAATTCAATGGACAGGGGCATCTGGTGTGCTGCAGTCCCTGGAGTCAGAAAGAATCAGTCATGACTGAGTGCTAGCACACACTCACACACACACACACACACACAAGCATATATATATACACATTATATCATCAATATCAAAATCTCTGCTGCTTGGACACAGTAAAAATTGAAAAATAAGCTAAAACCTGTGTACAATATTTGCAAACTATATATCTGATGAAATGACCTCTAGCCAAAATACATGAAATCACAACCCCTTAGCAAAGCAAGCAGTACAATGAAAAACCAAAATACTGAAGTATCCTAAGGATTTAAACAAAAGATATATTGGAAAACAGACAGCCAACACAAACATGAAAAGCTGGAAATGTTTCTGCTAAATTCTGGAACAAGACAAAAATGCCCACTCTCACCACTTCTATTTAATATAGTATTGGAAATGGCCACATCACAGCAATGAGAAAATAAAAAGAAATAAAATGTATCCAAATCATAAGGAAAGTGGTAGAATTGTCACTCTATGCAAACAAGATGATACTCTATATACAAGTCCCCAGAATTCTACATAAATATATTTGAACTGATAAATGAAGTCTTCAAAATAGCATAATACAAGGTTAATATACCAAAGTCTCTTGCATTTCTTTACATAAGCATTGAAATATCAGAAACAGAAAGTTTTAAAAAGCCTGTTTAAATATCTCATCAAAAATGCACAAAATAGGAATAAAGCTAACCAAGGAGGTGAATTCTTAAACACTGAGAATAATAAAATATTGACAAAAGAAACTGAACATGATTCAAGGAAAAAGAAAGATTTGTCATGCTATTTGGGTATGAAGACTTAATATCATTAAAATATGCTACTACTACTTCAGTTCAGTTCAGTCGCGCAGTCGTGTCCGACTCTTTGCGACCCCATGAATCGCAGCACGCCAGGCCTCCCTGTCCATCACCAACTCCCGGAGTTCACTCAGACTCACGTCCATTGAGTCTGTGATGCCATCCAGCCATCTCATCCTCGGTCGTCCCTTTCTCCTCCTGCCCCCAATCCCTCCCAGCATCAGGGTCTTTTCCAATGAGTCAACTCTTCGCATAAGGTGCCCAAAGTACTGGAGCTTCAGTTTTAGCATCATTCCTTCCAAAGAAATCCCAGGGTTGATCTCCTTCAGAATGGACTGGTTGGATCTCCTTGCAGTCCAAGGGACTCTCAAGAGTCTTCTCCAACACCACAGTTCAAAAGCATCAATTCTTCTGCGCTCAGCCTTCTTCACAGTCCAACTCTCACATCCATACATGACCACAGGAATTCCATCACCAACTCCCGGAGTTCACTCAGACTCACGTCCATTGAGTCTGTGATGCCATCCAGCCATCTCATCCTCGGTCGTCCCTTTCTCCTCCTGCCCCCAATCCCTCCCAGCATCAGGGTCTTTTCCAATGAGTCAACTCTTCGCATAAGGTGCCCAAAGTACTGGAGCTTCAGTTTTAGCATCATTCCTTCCAAAGAAATCCCAGGGTTGATCTCCTTCAGAATGGACTGGTTGGATCTCCTTGCAGTCCAAGGGACTACTACTATACTACTATAAATACTATACTACTACTACTACTAAAAAGTAGTATATACTACTACAGCTATACTACTAAAAACAATCTACAGATTTAACATGATTCCTATCAAATTTCCTATGACAGTTTTCATAGTGCTAGAGTAAATAACCCTAAAATTTACATGCAACCTCAGCAATCCAGAATTGCAAAGCAATCCTGAAGAAAAAGAACAAAGCAGGAGGTATAAATCTCCCAGACTTCAGACAATACCACAAAGCTACAGTAACTAAAACAGCATGGCATTTGCACACAAAAAAATAAATAAATAAAATAAAAGGCTTTATGAATCAATGGGACAGAATAGAGAGCTCAGAAATAAACCTGCACATCTACAGTAAATTAATCTTTGATAAAATCAAGAATATGCAATGGAAAAAATACAGTATTTATAGCAAGTTGTTTTGGAAAACTGAACAGCTGCATGTAAATCAATGATGTTTGAATACTCCACATCATAAATAAAAATAAAATCAAAATGACTGAAATACTTAAATATAGGACATGATACCCTTGGAAGAGATCATAGGTAAAACATTCTCTAATATAAATCATAGTACCATTTTCAGTCTTTGAAGACAAATAATAGCAAAAATAAACAAGTGGAACCTAATCAAGCTTATAAGCTTTTGCATAGCAACAGAAATCATTAATAAAGCAAGACAAAAAATAGCCTATGGACTAGTATAAAATATTTGCAAATGTTGTGATTGATGAGGCTTCAATTTCCAAAGTGTATAAACAACTCAATTGTCAAAAACAAACAAACAAACAAAAAACTCAATCAAAAAAATGATCAGAAGACTTAATGGACATTTCTCCAAAGAAATGAGCAATAAGCATATGGAAAAATTTTTAACATCACTAATTGTTAGAGAACTGCATCAAAACTATAATGAAGTATCACCTCCCACTGGTTAGATTGGCCATGATACAAAAGTCTACAAATAATAAACACTGGAGAGAATTTAGAAGACAGGGAACCCTTCTGCACTGTTGGTGGAAATGTACATTGGTGCAGCCACTAGCAGAACAGTATGGAGGTTCCTTAAAGACTAAAAGTAAAGCTACCATATGATCTAGCAATTCCACTGTTGTTCACATATCTGGAATATATGAAAACTGTAATTCAAAAAGATGCATACACTCCAATATTCATCACAGCATTATTATTAATACAATAGCCAGGACATGGAAGCAACAGAAGTGTTCATTGGTAGATGAATGGATAAATAAAATATGATATATATATATATATGTATATACATATACAATGTCATATTACTCAGCAATAAGAAAGAATAAAATTGCCATTTGTGCAACATAGACAGACCTAAAGAGCATCATACTAAATTAAGTGTCAGACAGAGAATGTCAAATATTTTATATGTGGATTCTAAAAAGCACATAAATCACCTATATGTAGAATCTAAAAATAGCACAAATGTACTTATTTACAAAATAGAAACAGGCTCACAGACATAGAAACCTAACCTATGGTTACCAAAGGGGAAGGAGAGGGAAGGTTAAATTATGAGTATGTGATTAACAGATAAGCACTATTAAACAATATGTATAAAATAGATATACAATAGGATTTACTGTATAGTACAGAGAACTGTATTCAACATCTTAAATTATTATGGCTAATAATCCAAAAAAAAAGAGTATATATAAGTATATACTTACATAGACATTACCTATTTATATATCTCCAATTCACTTTGCTGAATACCTGAAACTGACATAACATTGTAAATCAACTGTACTTCAACATATAAAAATATATATGTATACATGTGACAATGTAACATATTTAAAATGTTCAACGTCATTATTCATGATGAGAATGTAAATTTAAATCAAAATGAGATAATATTAATACTATGCACAATAGAATGAATTAAAACAAATACGTAAACAAAAATTTGGCAATATCAAGTGCTGGTGAGGTTGAAGAACAATTGTATATTGTTGCTGGGAATGGAAAATGGGAAAGTCACTTTGGAAAATAATGTGTCGACTTTTTACAAAGTAAAATATGCTTAAGAAACAAGAAGGAGGTCCATGCAATTTCTAAATATTAAAAAAAAAAGACTAGTAGGAATATAAAGACAATGTCCTCCAGTAATTCTAAGCAAGGTAGATGTGTACATTGAAGGAAATAGAAAAAATTCTAGATGTACTTTGCAAAACAAGATATAAGATTGTTTAATTTACTGCCCTATGGACTACGATCAGATTTTGTAGTGTGAAAATAGGTAGGAGTCAAGATATGCTGGCAAGTGAGTGAAGAGAAAGTTGCTCAGTCAGATCTAACTCTTTCAGACCCCATGGGTTGTACATGGAATTCTCTAGGCCAGAACCCTAAAGTGGGTAGCCTTTTCCAGGGGATCTTCCCAACCCAGGGATCTAATCCAGGTTTCCCGCATTGCAGGCAGATTCTTTACCAGCTGAGCCACAAGGGAAGCCCGAGAATACTGGAGTGGGTAACCTATTCCTTCCCTTCTCCAGTGGATCTTCCCTACCCAGGAATCGAACCGAGGTCTCCTGAATTGCAGGTCAATTGTTTACCAATTGGGCTATCAGGGAAGGAGGATACATTTAAAGTTTCTCCAAATATCAGTTCAGTTCAGTTCAGTCGCTCAGTCGTGTCTGACTCTTTGCGACTCCATGAATCGCAGCACACCAGGCCTCCCTGTCCATCACCAAATCCCAGAGTTCACTCAGACTCATGTCCATCGAGTCGGTGATGCCATCCAGTCATCTCATGCTCTGTCATCCCCTTCTTCTCCTGCCCTCAATCCCTCTCAGCATCAGAGTCTTTGCCAATGATTCAACTCTTCACGTGAGGTGGCCAAAGTACTGGAGTTTCAGCTTTAGCATCATTCCTTCCAAAGAAATCCCAGAGCTGATCTCCTTCGGAATGGACTGGTTGGATCTCCTTGCAGTCCAAGCGACTCTCAAGAGTCTTCTCCAATACCACAGTTCAAAAGCATCAATTCTTCGGCGCTCTGCCTTCTTCACAGTCCAACTCTCACATCCGTACATGACCACAGGAAAAACCATAGCCTTGACTTGACGGACCTTAGTCGGCAAAGTAATGTCTCTGCTTTTGAATATACTATCTAGGTTGGTCATAACTTTTCTTCCAAGGAGTAAGCGTCTTTTAATTTCATGGCTGCAGTCACCATCTGCAGTGATTTTGGAGCCCC